>OY986042.1:56159797-56527297 GCA_963920215.1 Nineta flava | reverse complement strand
TTATTTTGGGTCGATTGGTGAAAATCCCATCTTTCTACCATGAACAAAAGTTAAAAGGGTAGCTTCGGGGGTGCTTTTCATAATTTTTTTGGGAGGAAGCGATGAAAGTTTTAAGTTATTTGAATAACCTTCTAAATTTGTAGCCGTTTAGCGTCGAATATAAAAAACTGCATCTTTCTAGCATGTATACAAGAAAAGGTGTAGTTTTAGGGGTGTCTATCCCATTTGCGAAGGGTAACGATGGAAAAATTTTTTTTTTCAAATAATTCTGTTATCTTGAACCTGTTCCACGTCAAATGGAAAAAACATGATCTTTCTAACATGAATAGAAGTGAAAAAGGCAGTTTAAGGGGTGATTTTCCCATTTTCGGAGGTTTCCGATGCAGGTAATGAAATTTTTCAAAGTTATCTGTTAATTTGACTTTAAAAAGAAAATCCCATCTCTCTAACTAGAATTGAAGTGAAATGGCAATTTTACTGTTGTTTTCCTTATTTGGGGGGGGGGGGGGGTGGTTGTGATGTAGGAAATGAATTTTTTCAAAGTATTCTGTTAACTTTACTTTATTTCGGGTTGATTGGTGAAAAAACCGGGTTCTTATAATTCCGTAAAGTATCGATAAATTGAAATTTCAACACTGTAGCTCTTTTCATTCAGAAGGTATTTCGGGATCAAATCAACTTCTAATATTTCCTGTAGTAATAGCACTGTAGTGAGTCCAAAGTCCAAATGTGTCTCTTAAAGTCGGACTTGCGCACTACTGTGCTCTAGATATAAGAGTTAAAAGAATCAATACATAATATTATTCCCATTGATTCGTGAGCGCAGACTAAAACCGTTTTTTTCTTCCTTGTAAAATATACTTGAGATATACAACCACAGTTCGTAAATCACTCTCATTATGCGCATTTAGTATGGCTATAGCATTATCCAGTCCCAATTTGGTGAGATTTTCTCGTTGGGTACTCCTGAGGGTAATAATAATTAAGGACACAATTTATGAGAAACGTATTTCATAATTAATATAAATTTTTCCTCTCAACATTTCGGGTGCTGCTTGCAAAGGAGTAGCAGAAGCTCCAAAAAAGTTGCAAGGAACAACTAATATTAATTAAAAGATGCATTTCTCATAAAATTATTACCACACTAACTCGGCAGGCATGGATATATAGATAAAATTCAAAACAAGTAATACAATCCTTGGATCTGTAAGATATTTTATGGTTTGTCTTATATCATCACTTAGATCATACAAAGATGTATATTGCACCTGAAGTTGAAGGGAAGAAAATCAGCTAAATATAAATATAAAGAAAACTACTTCCCAGGCCACTAGGCTAAAATGATTAGTGGCATTGTAGTTGTTTCTGGGTGGCAAGTAATTGGCTGGGACTTGTCAATCCACGAAACCACTGTCACCAAACTAAAACTTATTACTACCGAACACTAAACAAAAACTACTTGCCTACTATTAAACAAAAACTATTAATAAACAAAATCTATTACTATAACAACAAAATAAAGTTATTAAACTAAATTATTAATAACAAAATAGGACAATAAAACGATTTTAATAAGGCGCAGGAATATGGAGTAATAAACTTGTAAGCAACTGGTGAAACAAAATGGTGACGACCGCTTCGGCCAATAGGAACGATTCAAGCATTGACTGCACTGTCTCTATAAAGCCACTGTAAGATATCCTATATTCGGTAACATTCGGAAAAGTATGTGACATGCTTAGTCAGGTCATGTATGATATATAATTATAAAATAATATAACAGCACTTAGCTGTTGAATTTCGTGACATATAGGTCAAGTTCACAAATGTAAATTAATACATGTAATTAAAGAGAAATGCAATGACACTTAGCTGTTGAATTTCGTGACATATAGGTGAAGTTCAAAATGTAAATTAAAAATACAAATTTGTTTCGTTATTTTCAAAATGTAATTGGTAATTAAATTGCTATTCCTAGGCATGGTAGGACCTTGTAGTTGGCAGAGAGGCTTCAGTGCATCGATGAAGGGCAAAACTATGCCGTCGATAACTATGTTACTGGCAGGCAAACCCACGCCGCGCAGGATAGCCTTGAGAAGCACGACCAGGAAACCATGCAAAAACCCAAGCTACGGTGCGAGGCATTGTGCAAAGAGATCTTGCCAAAGGATAGGGCAGCAGGGTTAAATTCTGTCATAAACAATCCCTTTGGAGCAACTGTCGAACTATATAAATGCCCTCCCCATCAAGTGGCCGATGAGGTAGTACACGGCCCGAATTACTCGTGGGACCAAAAATGGAAAACAACAGTAAAAATAATAACTCTGGGGCTCAAATCCTTTGAAAAAGTGAATCAACCGAGGCTACACTAGCTAACCTCACCGAGACACAAAAAACTGTAGGCGCATCCAATCCAGCAGAAAATCTGGACGATGAACTGCAGAATCCTTTCCTGAAGGTGGAAAGGAAAAATCTCTCGGGTGCAGCCCAGAAAAAGCTTCAGAAGAGAAAGCCAGGGCTGAGAAGAAGCCGATTCCTCCAACAAAGTGAAAAATCCGGACAAAAAACCCTACAGCCCTATTGTTCTCAAGAACAGTGATACCTGTGGTATCTGACTCAGGGAGTCAACCCTTGGAAAACCCACAGGAAAAGAGATTGAGATCTGAATATGTGACTCCTGGCCCGAAACAGATCTCAAAAAAACGTAGAAAGGGGGAACAGGCAAGTGGTATTAATACCTTTGCTTAAACCGTCGCAACAACAAGTATATGCATTGCGTTGCGGGGGTATCCTGAAGTCAAAATAACTCAGGAACAATCCGAAGAGGTGCAACTCTTAATGCTACAAACCCTCATTAGCCAAGAGCTCGTTGATGGCCCACAATATCGGGGTTGTCACCTGGACAGGGGGGCCCTTGTTGTGCGGTGCATAGGAACAACAGCCATAAACTGGCTCATGGACAACGTCCCGAATATCAGACCATGTCGGAGCGGAACTTGTCGTCGGGGATGCAAGAGCCCTGATGAATACATCAAAAGTTCTGCTGTATGCTCCCAAGATCTATAACTCCGTTGAAACGGACAAAATAATCAAAACTATTGGAGCGCAGAATGTAAACCTGCACACTCTGGAGAATTATCAGCAGCACGAGGACCAATGTGGGACACACCATCGCACTGGAAGTGGGGGCAGCGGATCTGGGGTTGATTCAGGACCAGGGGTTTAAATTCCACTGAAAATATCAAAGGGAAAAAAGAATGTCTGATCTTCGGATGTTTCAGATAAACCTCCAGCACAGTAAGGCGGCTTCCAATTTCTTCTGTCAAAATGTGATGAAAAGGGGAACTTCCATAGCTCTGATCCAGGAACCTTGGGCTGTGGACCATAAGATTCGTAGACTAGGAGATACTAGAGTACAAATTATTTACGATGAAATCTCGGAGAAACCCAGAACTTTCATTTATGCAAGAAAGGACAGCAATGTCTTGCCGCTGTTAGAGTTTTGTCAGAGAGGTCTTACAGCGGTAAAAGTAAAATACAACATGGGGAACAAAACTGGAGTGGTAATAATCGCTTCGATCTACCTACCTTATGATGCATCTACTCCACCACCAACAACAGAGATGAAAGACCTGATCCAGTATTGTGAGGCAGAAAACCACCAACTGATCTTAGGATGTGAGGCAAATGCTCATCACACTGCATGGGGAAGTACAAACATAAATACAAGAGGTGAGTACCTCATTGATTATATCATAGCAAACAACTTAGATATAGTTAATCAAGGCAACAAGCCGACTTTTATTGGCAAAGTTCGGAAGGAAGTCATTGATGTAACACTGAGCACTTATGAAATCAGTGGAAAAATCAAGAAATGGCTAGTATCCGATGAACCATCTGCATGGGATCACAGACAAATCTAGTACACTGTGGAGGTGAGAACGGGCCAATGTGATATACACTATCGGGGCCCATGAAGAAAAAATTGGGACGAATATAACTCGACACTAAAGTTCAAACTCGCCACAATCCCGTAAAAAGTTAAAACGGTATTGGACATTGAGCTTACTGCAACTGAGCTTCAGCATGCAATAATTAACTCCCTCCAAGAAAACTGCCCTCAAAAGACATCAGCAAGTCAACTTGTTGGTGGAATGAGGGCCTAAGGGGTGGAATGAGGTAGAATGGGGAACTGGGATAATTACCATGAAGCCCTTACCGAATACAAAAGGTCTCTGAAGAAAGCCAAAATGGACTCATGGAGGATATTCTGTTATGATGTTGCAATCACATCTGAGGAAGCAAGACTCCATCGTATCCTGGCGAAGAAATCCGCTGGCACCATCAGCTCACTTCGTTAACCCGATGGTGAGTATACTAGCTCTGCGAAGGATACACGCGATACACTTATCCGGATTCATTTCCCGGATTCGGTGGCAGTGGACGGTGAAAACCCTTCTCAAGAGCAGCTTACCCAGGGTCTCCCACCGACTGGCGAACACTGGAGAGAGGTGGCGATTGCCATTAACCTCTCAAAGATTGAATGGGCAATAAGCTCATTCGACCCCTGCAAAGCACCGAGACCAGATGGGATATACCTAGTGCTTTTACAAAAAGGAGCCGAACATCTTTTCACTCTGCTTGGTCATATATTCAGGGCAACCCTGGCTACGGGTTATATCCCAACAGAATGGAAGACAGTAAGAGTGACCATCTTGCCAAAACCGGGGAGGCTTAACCACTTCACGGGAAAGGACTTCAGACCAATTAGTCCCTCATCGTTTCTACTGAAAACAATGGAACGACTGATAGGATTTCATTTGACTAAGGGGGCATTGTCGAGAAATCCGCTTCATGCCAACCATCACGCGTATCAGGTGGGAAAATCCTGTGAATCGGCCCTCCACAACCTAATATACAGGATTGAGGAGGGATTTTTCTTGACATTTTTGAAAATGCCTCTTACGGAGTAGAAGACACCTTTTGCAGGTGGATAAAATCTATGCTGATAGGAAGAAGAATACAAACTTCTCCTCTTGGAGAGTATGTCACTGTGAGAGCCACAAAGGGATGTCTGCAGGATGGTGTCTTATACCCACTCCTGTGGAGTCTGACAGTGAACAGCTTACTGGCAAACTGCAACCAAAATGGATACTACACACAGATATACGCGGACGACATTGTAATTACAATCCAGGGACCCTGTGAAGGCACAATCTCGGAGCTTATGCAAAACGCTCTAAGACTCGCACAGTAATGGTGTATCAATCAGGGATTGAAAATAAACCCTGTAAATACCGCACTAATTCCATTCACACGTAAAAGGGCGGTGGATAACATAAAACCACCCTTCCTCTTCTGTGAAAAATTACAGATCACAAGGGAAGCCAAGTTCGTAGGAGTAATGTTGGACTCTAAACTATCATGGAACCCTCTTCTGGAATACATAACAAATAAGAGCAAATCTTCTCTTATGCTTTGCAAGAGAGCATGTGGAAAAGCCTGGGGTCTAAATGATCCATTGGCTTTACAGAACAGTAGTCAGCCAATTAGAACCTATGCTGCTCTAGTGTGGTGGCCAAAAGTTAAGCAGATTACTGTGTGCAAAAAGCTGTCCAGGATCCAGAGACTGGCCTGCTTGTGCATCACTGGATCCATGAGCAGTACACCTACAGCTGCCATGGAAGTCATTCTGGGGCTGCTTCCGCTAAGCATTGTAATAATAGCTAATGCGAGATCCAGCGCCTATAGATTGTCTTGCTATAATAACTGAATTAATAAAAATCAGGTTGGACATGCAAGTATCGTGAGAACATCAATTATAACAGGCCCCGTCTTTGAAATGGGCACAGATATACTTCCCAAGACATATTTCTTTCACTGTATTATGTGATAGGGCCATGTAGTCGGAAGGAGAACCACCCTACCTCAAGAAAGGAATCGTCTGGTATACAGACGGATCCAAAACTGAAGAAGAGACCGGGATGAGAATCTACGGTGAGAGACTTAATGCAAACATAAGCCTCATCTTGGGGAAATATGCCACGGTCTTCCAAGCAGAAGTCTACGCCATACTGGCTTGCGACCGTGAGAACCTACGTAGAGGCTACATAAATCACAACGTATGTATTCTGTCGGACAGTCAAGCTGCTTTAAAAGTCTTGTCTGGAACTGAGGTCACCTCAAGAATTGTCTGGAGGTAATTCTGAAACTGGCTAAACGGAACAATGTTAAATTGATCTAGGTGCCGGGTCACAGTGGTTTCGAAGGAAACGAAAACGCAGATACCTAAGCAAAGAAGGGAGTCGGACTGCTCTTCATAGACCCAGAGCCTATTTTAGGAATTCCAAGGACTGCATGTAAACAGGTTATCAACGAGTGGTCAAATGCTAAACACCGTGATCACTGGGAAAAAGTACCGCGGTAAGAGTTCGGGAAGGTACAGCTTCAGAGTACAACAAAGAGGTTATCTGTCGATGCAATGAGGCTGAACAGGATGCAGTTTCAGATGGTTGCCGGATTCATTACCGGGCATTATCCCATGCGGAAGCATCTGCACACAATGGGACTCCATAACGGGTCCATTATGTGCAGATTGTGTGCGAGGAGGAAGAAACATCCAGCCACATAATCTTTGACTGCGAACCTCTGGGTTACAGCAGATACAAGATATTCGGTGCATCTCACCCCGAATATATGAACCTTTGGGAGGACATGATAAGCAAGCTCCAGGCTATTGCCAACATATAGGAGAAGCGAGTCTCGTCAGACTGAGGTAGAAGGGGCAGCACAATGAACCATAAGGTCGAAGTGCAATAGTTTTACCCGGATATTAATCAATCAATCAATCAATTGAATTCATCATTTTTACGGTCTTGTATTTTTTTTTTTTGAATATATTTTGTTAATATATACTAATGTTTCTTTTGAGGGTAATTATTGAAATTTCGCATCACCAATGAAGGTTTCATTTCAATACTGATTCCTTTTCATTTTTCTCTATTTCGAATTGGGCTATCCTTTCGCTCGTGTTCATTTATACCATTTTAATTTTGTTACTATGTATCGCTTTTCGCAATAAATTAACCCTTTGGTTCAATTCTTTAAAATTGGTATACAATTGGGTTTGCTACAAGAATTTCATTGCATAGCGAGTTCCGACGCTATCAATAATTTGTTTTAATTCTCGCAATCCTTCTCGATTGCATAGTTTCAATCATCATTATTTTCAATGATAACCTTCAACAG
This sequence comes from Nineta flava, assembly GCA_963920215.1. Lineage (NCBI taxonomy): Eukaryota > Metazoa > Arthropoda > Insecta > Neuroptera > Chrysopidae > Nineta > Nineta flava. The sequence goes on along the minus strand of OY986042.1, from coordinate 56,520,049 downwards.
TTTCTTTCAAATGTTAATTTCAAATACCACGTTCGTATAAACATATTTTTAAAATATTCAGGTTAACACTTTGCCATGTGCTTTGGTTTCGCAAACAACGGACATCTTGGAAAATTCTAAATTACATAAACTTCTTAAAAGCGCTTGCGCATTGTACGTATGCGACAAGCTTCCGGATTCATGTTTTCTCTTCTATTTTGTTAATCCCTTGTTTGCGTAACCAAATTATTCCACATGTTAAAGTCTTGAATTAAGTGAATGGGCTCGTGAAATCTCTCGCGTATCGTGAATCGAAAAGTTCTCGTGAGGGTGGACCGTGTTTTCTTCGGATCGATTGTCCGCAGTCACGTGATTTTGGATTCACCCACCATAACGCTGTGAGCGATTTTTTGTCTCCTTCGGGTTTCTTTAGGTTTGCGATTAGCCTATTCACTCATTACTACGATAATCAACAGCAAGTCAAATAATAAATTTCAAATTTTCAAAATAAACCAGGGGTATTCTTAATTGATACACCCTTTTATGCGGCATTCCGATTCAAATATTTTCAAACAGTCCAAGGGTATTCTTAATTGAATACACCCTTTTAAGCGGCCTTCCGCACCAAATTTTTTCAAATAGTGCAGCAGTATTCTTAATTGAATTCACTCTTTTAAGCGGCATTCCGCATTCAACGAGGTTATACCCTCGATAATTTTACGTACTTATAGTACATTAAAATTCTGAATCTGATTTGGTTTAATTAAATAGTGAATTTGTTCAACTTTGTAAGTTATGAGAATTGTTTTCCTTTTTCAAAATTAATTAACATAATTAGAATACATATTCCAATTGTTAATCGTCACCGTTGGTCGCAGGTTTACTTTTCCAAATTTTAATATTTTTCTTCTAAATTAAATTAAATTCATTATTTTGTAAATATCCATTTGGGGCCATTGGATAAATTTTAAGTTTCCATTTCCAGCGATCAACTATCTACGTATCCTGACGATAGAATACAAGCTCTGTAAATAGTTTTAAATATATTGGTTTAATAAAACCTTATCAACACACGACACAATTTCATATCCATTTAAATATCGCCAAGACCAAATAATTAACCAACCCCCTTTCAGCACACTTCCACTCCCGATCGTACCTAAAGAGTTTCACCTCTGATTCTTTATAGTTTTAATGACGCAACTGTCGGTACGGTCCATATTAATAATACAAACATATATTAATGTAATTATATACATTCACCCATAACATTTGAATAATGTTCGGATATTCATTAAATAGTCTCCATCGTTTTTCTAAGTAATTCTAAGTAACTAGACCATCCCTCCATTCATTTCATTTTATTATACATATGTTTGATAAATATAAATTAAGATTTGACATTTAGTTTTTTTTATATGTCAAGACACAATTTTTTTTTAACGGGAATCATATCTGCAAGTAATCGATCTGTCTGTTACCTTGTAAGAATTATACCTCATCAAAACTTTACCTGTTAGGAATCGTAATAAAAAAAGCCTCTCTGGTAAAATAATCATTGACTGAAAAAGGTTAACCAGACTGTTTCACGGAGAAATCAAAAACATATTTCATCCCGTGAATAACAGAAGTATTCATATTATTTTGTGTTCTCTTCTTTTGTTTAATTGTACAAGTTAAATTCATGTTGTAAATAATTACCCGTAAATTGTAATATTCTGTAAGTAATTTTTGTGCAAAAATATTCGATTCGTTTGTTTTTGCCAATTTATGCTCACAAACTTTAATTGTGTAATTTTACTATGATATAGAATTTTTTTCATAGGCAATTAAATTGAAAATTAATTTAAATTATTATTTTGTTCCAAAAAAAAAAAAATTGAAATCAACTATGTTGATTTTATCAAAACAAAAAAGCAAAAGTTTTCCCAGTTCCCGATATAAATTTCATGATTTCATAATTTTCCCTTTGCTTTGGGTACTAGACCTAACTATATGCCAAATATCATCTTTAAAGTATATCTGGTGTAGGCCCTACGTTTTTATCCTGTCTAATGAAAATGGTTGGCGTACCCGCTATTTTTCGGTTTATTTCTTAACGAAAAGCAAAAACTTGTTATCTTATAATTCCCAAAATAGCTTATATTTGAAAAACCAGCACCGTAGCTCTTTTCGTTCAGAAGATATTTTGAGGTCAAATCTGGTCTGATATTTCCTGTAGTAATAGTACTATAAGCGCGAAGGCAAAAACCCCCTTAAACTCGGCCCGTCGCACTCCCGTGCTATATATATATATATATATATATATATATATATATATATATATATATATATATATATATATATACTGAATAATTTTAATGAAAAAAATGAAGAATTTTATTGCTTCGACACACATAAAATGCTTCTTGCTTCCAGTGACGCTAATGCAGAGGTGGGTGCAGACGGGCTCGACGGCCTCGAACGGACTCTCCATAAGCTGGGTGAGAGTAAGTAATAAAGGTATGTTTTGAAGTAAGACGGAACGATGTTTCAATACAGGTTGCCTACCGATTATTGCCCAATAATTTATTCAATGAATTTAGTAATAGTTTTATAAAATATTTATTGTTTAAATAATATCTTTTACAATATCGAGAGATACACCCAAAAACGTAATAATAACAATAATAATAATAATAACATAATAACTAATAAATGATAACATAATAATTGATGGAAACCACGGGAAGAAAGTAGGCGTCTTCCATCAGGAAAACGATAGGAAAAAGGAATACTTAGGGAGATGAAATAAGGAGATAGAATGAAAAGGGATAAGTACAATATCAAAAAATTAAAAAACAAACAAAAAATTATTCGTTTTCGATTATTATTCTTGGATAAATTTTGATAAATTTTCAAAATCCGGAATATACGTATTTGTGGATATTCGCATTATATTTTCTAAATGTTTATCGGTAAGGGAATATCCCGATTCACAAAGATAAGAAGATGCGAAACAACTACTAAGTTTTTTATATATTTTTAATAATTCCGGATATTCAAACGAAGATGGGTTTGCTGCGACGATTTACCAAATACTTGTTGTGCTCGTGTTCATGGCTCCTAATAAATTATAATTTGTTGGAAGGGTAATTTCGTTTAATAACGCGCAATCATTGGAATCCGGAAAAAATTTGAGAAAAATTTCTATTAAAGAGGAAATTTTAAATTGTCTATTAAAAGGGGCCATTAAAAAATCACTCATTAGATTTATATTTTCAAAATCAAACCAGCCCAAAATTCCAGAGTATGTATTCAATGTATTGTATGTATTATTTACTTTGTATAATAGTGACCATAAAAAAGAGTTTGTAGTATTATATTTTTTTCAGAAAATGTTTTAATTAAAAAAATAAAATATTAATAATTGGTAGGTTACCCTGTATTTACTCTATCTCTCTTCCTATCTCTCACTCAGAGCTGAATCGAGTCAACCCCTGCCAACCTATGCGCTAATGTAGGACTATTTTTGTACACTTCATATCCTTTATATGTTCATTATATATTATACATGTTTAGACCATTTTCTCGTCTGACCAAATCAAAAATATATTTTTAACACTGTACATGCGTTTACCTGGTTTTGCATTCAATGAGCAGTAAACAAATTTATTTCTATTATATAACAAATAATATTAACAAAGATTGAACATCCTCCCGCCACGCAGTAGTTGTGTCCATTTTTTTTGACACAGTTTGATTCATTCTTACACATGAATTTCGATTATGAATCACTCCAAATGATAACAAGTGAAAGCAAAAATAAATCTAAACAAAGTATAACATGAAAAAATTCAAAAATAATAAGTTTTTTCTTAATCTTAATTCTTATGATTCAATAATTTTTTAATTTTAATTATTATGTTTCAAGAATCTATAGGTAGCACACATAATTTGGCAATTGGTCTGGTAAATTCTCCTTTTTGTGTTTTCACTATAGCGGATCTAGTTATATCATTTTTATCAATTTTGAAATTCGCGCTAAGATCCATTTTAATGGTGACCCACCATCTTTCTTAATTATTACTAAAGATCCAATTTCCAAATAAGGTTGCTTTTGGAAACATTTTAGTCGTTGTTGTAATAATGATATATATTTTTTGTAAAGTCTTGACCAAAATGAATTGTGTCATTAAACAAATTTGTCTCCATTGAGATAAACTACTCCATCTCTGTTCCAAAATATTTGCTTCGGGAAAACTATAAGATAATCTCCAAGTAAGAAATGACCTGGGCTAAAGTACTTAAATTATTACCATCGTTAGATAATCCACATAAAGGTCTACTATTTAAAATACTTTCTATATAATTTAAAAGTGTATTAAGTTGTTCGAACATGAGAACATTTTCCCCATTTACTCGTTTTAGATGGTATTTAATAAGTTTAATATCGCTCTTCCATATACCACCGTTCATATGTAAAGCTAAGGGATTGGAAAATTTCCATTCAATATTTTTACAATTCATAAAGTCAATAATTTTTTTCTATGACTCATCATCTTGAAACAATTTATATAATCGCTGTAATTCGTTGCATTCACCTTCAAAGTTAGTTCCATTATCAGAATGGAAACATCTAATTATTCCGCGCCTTCCTATAAATCGATTTACAACCGGACCACCAAAGTCTATTCCAGTTTCTAGAAAGGCCTGTCTAGATTTACATGTTCTTCAGGTAAATCCGCCATTATTTGTTGTTGCTGTTTTGCTTTAAATCTATAACATTTTACACATTTGTTAAGTTTTTTTTATCTTCTCGTTTCCCATTTATAATCCAATAGTTTAATCGAATAGTAGCCAATTAATATCGATCACATGCATGCAACATCATTTTCTGTTCAAATTCAATAATTATATTGCTTAAATGTCATTTAGATGGTAATATGTATGAATGCTTTTGGTTTTTTAAAATTTCATCACACTTTACATACCCCCCCCCCCCCCCCTCACACTCTAAGTAAACCATTTTTGTCTATAAAAGGATGTAAATACCTTAGAGGTCTCTTTTTGTATGTAACTATATAAATTAGTATTTTCCACGTTAAGTTCTTTTATATCAATAGAAAAATTTTTATTTTGTATCAATTTTATTATAAATTATCGTGCGTTAACGATTTCTATTAAACTCAAATGGCCATACTTTTAGGCTTTAAAGTTTATAAAATTATAAACTGCACGTTTTATGCTAGCTATTTTAACTTGCAATTTCACAAAGTCTGATGTATTATTAATTATATCACAAAATGTATTATTTTCTCAATTTTCGTAATTAACACAGTAATTACTTCATGCTTAATTTCAGGTAATGTTAATTTACTAAGATTAATGTATTGTTTTGGCCAATGCGTCTTTTCTAATGTTAACCATTCCGGACCGTAGAACCAAACATTTTGAATATTCAAAAATTCTGAAACACTATAGCCCCGACTTAACTTATCCGCGCACGAATTAAATTCTGAATTCAAATGATAACAATTCTTTGAATTTGTTAATTCTTAAATATTAAAAACCCGATTTGCAACAAACATTTTTAATTTACTTGGATTAGAGTTAATCCATCCATAAAGGATACTTGAATCTGTCCACAAGTAATATTCTTCAATCTTCAAAATATCCTCGAGTTTTGTGATTGTTCTAATTTTATTAAATAATTTTGCTAATAGTACAGCGCCTAATAGCTCGCTTCTTGGTAAAGTAGTTTCTTTTAGAGGTACCAGTTTTCTTTTCGATGCAATTAAATTTTCAGTTTCGCTACCATCATCACATAGAGATCTTATAAATACGCATGCGCTTAATCATATTTGCTACTATCACAGAACCCATGTTATGCATGACTTTTAATTAAAGAATGACTTTGAAAATAATGCCTTGGAATTTTCACCTTGTTTAGTAAATGAATGACAGATAAAATACTTACAAATTCATTATGTTAATTTGTTGGTAATAGTGTATCCCAATTCAAATTTTTAAACGTCCAAATTTTCTGAATGAAATTTTTCATTTTTACAATAACTATCCCAATATATCCTATAGGATCAAAATTTTTACTTATACAAGATAATGCTAACCTTTTTGTTAATACATCAAATGTTTCCATTTCTGGTACATTTATTTTAAGATAATCATTTTTTACACTGAATTTGAAACGTAGCGAACTAACAAGTTTGTCCGTTTCATAGTTGTTTAAAAATTTTTCTTGATTTTCTAATGGGATGGAATTGAAAATTTGTTTCCAATTTGATACCCATTTATGACATTCAAATCCTGCGCGTTTTAAATTGAAACTATATCATCCTTTAAATTAAATAATTCTTGAGCCGTGTTTGCTCCTGTAAGACAGTCATCATCCATGTAAAATTCGCGTGTAATACTTTAACTGCTTTAGGGAAACAATTTTTATTTTCTTCAGCTAATTTATGCTAAACTTTGATTGCTAAATACGGACTAGAAGTAGGACCCGTATGTAACCGTAGATAACTTTAATATTATTAATTCGTATGCTAACTTATCGTTCCGCTAACTTAATCATCCTATACATTTTCATAATATCTAACGAAAATACATATTTATATGTTCTGTATATTATTATGATTTCGAAAAGCTCTTGCTGTAATGAAGGACCGGCATACATCATGTCATTGAGTGACAGACCGTTATCTATTTTGCAACTAAAATTAAATACAACGCGTAACTTAGTTGTAGTTTTATCTGGCCTAAGTGTTGCACGATGCGGTACAAAACATTCAAAACTATCGTCAGTTTTATAATTTCTGATCCATATATATTCAGTAACGAATTTTTTATAATTTTCATATAATTCATTATCCTTAAGAAATCTTTTTTCTAAAAATTCTAACCTTTTAAGTGCTTGATGATCAGATGCACCTAAATTTTCAACTCTTTTCTTTAAAGGTAATTGAATTATAAACTTTCCGAAGACTACTAAAAGTTTTTTCAAAAATTTCATCGCAAATTTTATCTTCGATTGATTGAATTGTAACTAAAGGCAATTATTTTAATCCCAAAAATTTTTTCACATTCTCATTTAAATCCTCTGATTTACAATGAGACGCCATGTGACAACTTTTAATTATTGAAATATTTTTATTCAAAATAAAAAATAAATAAATACCGGCTATAATATCCGAAAACTGTTTTATGTAAAGATAAATCAAATTTATCCAACGGAACATGTGTTCTTCTAAGTCACTTTATATTAAAATATCAATGTTATTTGGGTGATTCAATGTAGGATCTGCTTATTTTATATTTTTTGGAATTATTAATCGTTTTTTATCCACGCACGAATGAGGCGGCCATGGCACCGTAATATTATCTAGAACGAAACATTCTATATCAGCACTAAATGGTGATCGTATTGAATGTATTTTAATATTAACTACTTCAGTAACTTGAACCTATTGTCCCGATAAACCTTCAATATTTAATTTTGTTTTTGTATACATAAACAAAACAAACACATTTGTATACATAAACAAAAACGAGCTTGAGACCGAGGCTTTGGACAATTAGTAAATTTTTGACCCGTTCCAAAGCAATTCCAGCATTTGAGCAATTTATGAAGCCCCTCTTCCAAGGTAGAAACAACATACACACTGGGCCAATTTGCTAAGCCCGGTTCTAACACTTGCTGAACTTGGTTAGGCTTGGCTGCCTGAGAGCCACCTACCTTGAGGAGCACTTCCTCTAACTTCATGCAGGCCCGTTTAAGCGTTTAAGCCCATCTACACTATATACTTGATGTAGAGCAAGATGATCCACATACGCGGGTAATATATTTTTCCTAAGAACTTTCAATCTTTTTGGCTCTGGCGGATACGCATTAAGTCGCCGGAATAAGTTTTCCATAACTGCAAAATATACTACGGTATGTTCTTGCCTATCCTGTCTTCGATTCATGATCTCTTCCCACAAACCCTCCTCATAATCCTCGGGTTGAAAATCCTACCTTAATTTGGCTTTAAACTCACTCCAATTATTGACTTCCCTACGAATCCCGCGGTACCATAATAGCGCTGAATTCTCAAACAAATTTGTGCCCCGGTTTTACCCACTTCATTTTAAAATAAGAAAAGAAACTTTGGAGTGGTAATGTTATGTTTTCGATATAAATACGATAATTTAAAATTACTTATTAAATCCAAATGGATGTATTTTTAATTTGAAATTAAAATTGATAAACAAAAAAATATACATATCCTATAAAATTTTAGAAAATTTAAAGTTACTTACTAAATCCAAATGGATTTATTTTTAAATTGAAAACAAAATTGACAAACAAAAAAATATATATATATCCTATAAAATTTAAAAATTAAGTAATAAAAAATTCTATTCTGATTATATAACTCGATGTCTTGTCAATAAAATTCTTGCTACTAGTGTGTAATTTATTCCATTTATCTACCACGTGCTTAAAAAATTTTACACTGTTGTTGTTTTTAATACAAGTGTTTTTTAGGTTTGTTTTTACTGATAACGTTTTAACTAATAATTTTACTGATAATATATTATTTTACTGAATATAAAAGTCTACTTACACCATTGAAGTCCACAGAAAAAAACGGTAAGTTTCACTTTGTTTTAACTCTGGTAATTAACACTAATCGTATAATAATTTGTTTAATATTATACGATTAGTATAATAGAGTATAATTTTATTTTTTATAGTACAATTAGCACAGTTGTCTCGGGTTCAACCTATGCCCTTCCAATTTCAAGAATCCGGAATCTGCCCGAACGAATGATGTTATCCAAAATTAATTAATTTCCTTTTAAACATTTCGAAATTAAAATTAAAATTTTTTTTTTTTAAATTTATATCCACCTTCTATTCCCACTTTTATTTTATTTTTTCAACGTAATTTAGCACACAAAAAATGTAGCCCTACTCTCGATTCATGAGCTCCACATCCGTACTCTCTCGAGTATCGATCCCAAAAAAAAAAACTTTTTAACTTCCTCTCTACATCCTATCCATCTACTCCCCCCTATGCTCTTGATTCATTCATTTCCGACCATCCGAATCAATTGTGTTTTTAAATTCAACCCACTTTAAATAATTCCCAGTAAAGGGTTCAATCTTTAATATTGGCAAATTCTATTTTTGCTAAAGAATCTAGTTGTGGATTTAAATTTATATCTTGATCGACCGTACCCCGCGGAGTTCTAATGTTTAACCGTAGTACTAATGTTTAACCGACATTCAAATTTTGAATGTAATTCAAAATATTTATCTTCAAAGATATCTCGCTCTTGTTCATCTATGTCAATCTGTTCGAGATCCTCAATAGCCGCTTGAGTTTTTAAAAATTCTTTATAATCCGCAAGTAATCGTTCTAATTAGCGAATTTCCTCCAAAGGAAATGCAGCTATTGTTTTTGCACCAATGTTGGAGTTTCGTAAAAATTTCTTCAAATGTCCATCGATCCTACCGATTAGATGTTAAAAATCACTATCGCTAAAATTTGTAAATATGTATATTCATATATACATATGTACTTTTTTTAAATGTCTGTGGACTCTCTAGCGATTGGAATGAAATTTAATATTTGAGTCGTTTTTGGTATTCTAAAGGTCAAGTTCGTTAATGGGTAAAATCGGACGAGGGGAAAGGGGTTTTAAAGGGAGGGGAAAACACAAAATTTGACTATCTCTCTTAATATTTGAAAAATCGAAAAATTTATCAGGAGTTAAGTTGTTGGTACTTAGTTTTACTGTAATTTTGTTTCTTATGATATATTTACAATTAATGATTGAAAGTTAAAACTCTAAATATCTCTGTTGACATTAGAGTTTGATATAAATGATCAGATAATGATTAGTAGAAAATTCGATTTTCTACAACTTTACTCCTTATATATTTTTCGATTATTCTAATATTAAGAGAGATATTTAATATTTTGTGTTTGTAAATGACACGAACACACGAAATATATTTTATTGTAAAAAAAATTTTGATTGTCGTTTCCATAGTTACTATTAACTTAATCGTTATACATCGTTCTATTTTGGCTATTAATAAATTTAATTTTTGAAAATACTTAAGTCATATCAGATATTATATTTTATTTTGATCACTAGAATCAAATTATGACCGCTAGAGAGTGATTTATGTATTCTAAGGAAATTCGCTAGGTTGACGCAGCTTCTGCGTAACGAATTAAGAAGTTTTTATAAAATATATTTCATGTATTCGTGTCAAACAAATACAAAATATAAAATATCTCTCTTAATATTAGAATAATCGCAAAATGTATAAGGATTAAAGTTGTAAAAAATCAAACATTTTTCTCAAACTGTAATGTGAACAGAGATATTTTGAATTTTAAGTTTCAATCTTTAATTTTAAATATTTCTGTAAATATTAGTGTAACTGAAAAATGATAAGAAACAAAATTACAGTAATACTTAGTACCTACAACTTAACTCCTGATAAATTTTTCGATTTTTCAAATATTAACGGGATCATCTAATTTTGTGTCCTCCTCCATCTAATCCGCCTTTCCCCTCGTCTGATTTTACCCATTAACGAACTTGACCTTTAGAATACCAAAAGTGCCTCAAATACCAAATTTCATTAATAATAATAATAATAATAATAATAATAATAATAATAATAATAATAATAATTTATTATTTTTGTTAAAAGACCAATACAGGTATACAAATAGTCGTTCAATTCAAATTTACAGTTCAGGCTTCAAGTATTCCATTGAGATCATAAACAGCTAATTAAATTAAATATTTTTTCAATTTCGTTTTAAATTGAGCAAATTTTTCATCAGTGCGAATTTCTCCCACTTTTTAAATATTTTGTACCCCGTGTATACAGGAGTTTTCTCATAGAAACCTGTTCTGTGTGCCAAATCAAAAAAGACTGTGGATCTTGTATTGTAGTGTTGCACTCTCTGCTGTAAAAGTATTATTTGCAATGCACATAGGTTAGCAGCTCATAGATATAAATACTGGGGAGAGTCAAGAGATCGTATTTTTGAAAAATATTTTTACATGAGTCTCGCGTACCTATTCCGAATATATATCTTATAATTTTTTCTGGGTGATTAGAATTATTTTGGAGTCAACATTTCGCCCCCACATTAATATACCATATTTTAGTACTGAGAAAACATGCGAATAATAAATCATAAGTAATTGATCATTTCCCAAGTACTGCTTCAGTGTTCTGATCTGAAATCGAAACTTGCTCAACTTTTTACAGATTTGATCAGTTTGTTCCATGAAACGTAGATTACTGCCTATTTCTATGCCCAGGAATTTTGTTTTGTCACTCATGCTCATTGTGTCGTTGTCATTATCACCAATTTTAATATGTATAGTTTTACTTGGTCTTAATTTAAAATTTACAATGTTCGTCTTGTTTAAATTGACTATTAATTGGTTTTTATGACACCACCACTTAAACTTCAAGAAGACATCAGTAGCTAGTCTTCCAACCTCTTCCAATGTGCTTTCTTGTACCAATATTGTGATGTCATCTGCGTACATGATTTGGTTTCCTATGTCCACAAATTGTTGGATATCATTCACAAAACAGATAAATAGCAATGGTCTTAGATTACTACCCTGTGGTACTCCGGCATTAATCTCTTTTATTTCAGACTGTTTCTTATCAATGTCAACGGTGAGTGTTCTGTTTGCTAGATATGAGCATATCAAGTCATTGCTATTTCCTCTAATTCCCATTCCTTCTAACTTTTTCAATAGAAACTGGTGGCTCACGGTATCAAAGGCTGCACTTAAATCAAAGAACAAACCCAGAACAAGTTGTGCCTTGTCAAGCGCTCTTGATAAGCAGTCATAAAATTCAAAGATTGCGGTTGTGGTTGAATGCTTCGTTCTAAAACCATGCTGTGATCTTGTGAGTAAACTATTTGTTTCTAGGTAGTTTGTCAATCTACCACAAATTATTTTTTCAAAAATCTTTGACCATACTGATAACAATGAGATTGGCCTGTAATTATTGATATCTGTGCGATCATTCTTTTTGTAGACAGGTAAAATTTTTGCTATCTTCAACACATCGGGGAAAACGCTGGTTTCCAACATTTTATTGGCAATAGGGTTCAGTTATTCTGCAATATAATAAGCATTATGCTTTATTAAATGTGTTGGTATTCCATCTACACCAGTGGACTTTTTATTTGGCATACTCATTATTATGTTGTAGATTTCACTGGAACTTGTAGGTATTAGAAACATTGTTTTTGCATTCACAGTGTGCGTTATTGTGCATTCATCAGATAAAGTGTCCCCAAAATGATATTTTAATTTGTCACCTATAATCGTTGAGAAATGTTCTGCAAATATTTTTAGTATTTCCTGTTCTGAGTGAACTAGGGTGTTGTTGTGGCACAACTCGATTTTGACACTTTTTTGTGTTGTTTATTTAGTAGTGTATTTATACCGGACCAAATACATTTTATGTTACACTCACTCAAGTCTATATTTGTAAAAATTGCACATTTTTTGGTTTGCTGTACGTTGATTTTATGGTGTTTTTTCTGTTTACGATATTTTTCATTTAGTACCTCACTTTCACCGTTTGTTTTATACAATTCTATATTTCCCGTCATCAGCTATTTCTTCAGTAACTCAAGTTTTTGATTTGGAATATTCGATGTTTTTTTCTTTTAGTGGAAAACTCGCATTAAAAAAGTATTGGAAGTGTTCTCACAGTGACATAAAATCTTCATTATTTTCCCAGGCTACGTTATTGAGTAAATGCCTCATATGTTCCATATTAAAATCATAATATATACATAGTGCTTTAACTGATTCCTGTTCCAGAACTGTTTCTGTCTTAATTTTCAGCGCTTGTCCAGTATGATCTGATAATATAGTATTTAGAACCTCTGATGTATATTTAAAGTTTTGCAGATTTTTATTAATTATCACATAGTCTATCCCTGTGATTGATATTTTCTATATACGGATAGGTACTTCAATAATATTTTTGAATTCATAGGAGTCCAATACATCCATCAATTGGCGTTTGTTGATATCACTTTTTAAGAAATAAATATTTATGTCTCCCATGATAATTATATTATTTATCTCAGGTTTTAAATGAGTCAATAGCTCATCAAGAGATTGTTGAAATAATCCGATTTCTGCACTAGGCGATCGGTATAAAACACACACATAAAATACATTGCAGTCTAACAACAATTTTACTCCTGTGCATTCAAATGATTTTTCGTTCCCATACTTCTTTAAGTTGAGTATATCTTTAAGTTGAGTTATATTGCTGTGCCTTGTACTTTTAACCCATATACCAACTCCTCCATGAATATATTTAGTTCGACAAAAGGCATCACATAATGTTAAATTCTCTATATTCACAGTTTCAATATTTATGTCCGAGCACCAGTGTTCGGATATCAATAGAAGGTCTATATTTTCACTTCTTAGCACTTCCTCTAATTGATTCACTTTTTTGATTAAACACTGTATATTTTGATGCACTATATTGAAGTTAGATGAGTTTTCATATGGCTTTAGTGAATATTTATTTTGGGTTTTTTTCACCTTCTTCTTACTGCTGCCATTGTTGTGTATTGACTGCGTCTTTCCCTCGAAACAGTTTGAATCTTCTTAGTATTATTCCATTCGGAATAATACTAAATTAAAGAGTTTTGATTAAATTTAAAGAAAGATTATAGAATAAGATGAATATTAGCATAGAGAAATTCACATAAAATTTGAACACCGCCTCCAAAAAACAATAATTGTACATTTATATTTAAAATTTTTTGCTTAGGTGAAAATTGGCACAAGAATATGCAATTATTTTTTTACTTTTTAGTGCATTTTTGTTTTAGAATATTTGATTTTTGAAGTCGGGTTTCCGTTTTGTCAAAATAGGTTTTATTTCTCGCTTTTTAGTGACTTTGAAGTTCTATAACTGATTTTATTTGTCTAAATATGGGTAACTAATTTTGAGTGCATTTTTTTAACACATTTTTTTTTATCCGTTTTTTTTTTTTTTTTTTTTTTTTAAATTTTTAATGCATTTTTTCATAACAGATTTTCATTTATGTGCAGTCCCCCAAACTCCCATCCAAAACCCACCCCCCAAAAAACTCCCCCCCCAAAAAAAACCTAAAAATTCCCCCCATAAAAATTCCGCTTCCAAAAAAATCCCCCACCCCCATTATTCTCTAATGGTATGTTACTTTTTTGTAAGTATTTTTTTTTACACTTAATGTAATGTTATTTTCTGTGACGTAGAGCAACGGGTCAAGAGGGGAATCCCCTTACGAGCAGAGCGAGTCCACTTTACTATAAAGCTAGAAGTGAAGCTGGCAGCTACATGTAAACAAACTTTAAGGCACTTCTAGACATGCTAGAAAAATGCGATTCTGCATTCGACGTGAAATAACTTGAAACCGACGGGAAAAATCAGAAAACTTCAATTTTATCATTGCAATCGACCCCCTTTTCAATTCTATTCATGTTAGAAAGATCGCGTTTTTTCCATTTGTCGTGGAACAGGTTCAAAATAACAGGATTATTTGAAAAATGTAAAATTTTTATCACAACACTTCGCAGTTGAGAAAAACACCACTACAACCACCCCTTTTCTTCTATTACATGCTAGAAAGCTGCGGTTTTTTGTATTCGACGCTAAATAGCTACATATTAAAAAGGCCGTTCGAAAAACTTCATTTTTTATAACAACCCCCCGGAAAATCGTAAAAACACCCCCAAAAACTTCGTTTTTGAGTTCTATACTTGCTAAAAAGATAGGATTTTACCAATCGATCTGAAATAAAATCAAATTAACAAAATACTTCGAAAAATTGCATTACCTACATCGCAACCCCCCGCAAACACCCCTAAAAATGCTATTTTCACTTCTAATTACGTTAGATAGATCGGGTTTTTTCCTTTGGACGTGGAACAGGTTGAAAACTACAGGATTATTTGAAAAACATAATTTTTTCAATTACAACCCTTTGCAGTTGGGAAAAACACCCGGTTTTTCCCAAAAAGTTTTTTCAAAAAGCTGCGGTTTTTTGCATTCGACGCTTTTGATCATTACCTTCTAAAAAATGGGGAAACAACCCCCTAAGCTACTCTTTTAACTTGGAATTTTCACCAATCGACCCGAACTAAAGTCAAATTTACAGATTACTTTGAAAAATTTCATTACCTATATCGCAAACTCCCGAAAATGGGAAAAACACCGCTTAAACTGCCTTTTTCACTTCTCTTCATGTTAGAAAGATCAGGTTTCTTTCATTCAACGTGGAGCAGGTTAAAATAACAGGATTATTTTATAACAGTAAATTTTCCCATCGCAACCATTCGCAAATGGGAAAAACACCCCTAAAACCACCCTTTTTCTTCTATACAAAGATGTAGTTTTTTACATTCGACGCTTAATAGCTACAAATTAAGTAGGTAATTAGAATAACTTAAAATTTTTCATCATCACTCCCTAAAAAAATGGGAAAACAAACCTAAACTACTCTTTTAACTTTTTTTGCATTTTTTGCATTTGGTGGAGAATTTCTTCAAACTACTGGGGTTATTTGATAAGCTTTAATTTTTTCATCGCCACCCCAATGAAAAAAGAAATAACGTCCCCAAAAATAAACCATTTTAGACTTTACAGTTTTTTTGCATTCAACGCAGAATAATTGCAAATTAACAGGTTAATTCGAAAAACCAAATTTTATTCATCGCTATCTCTTGAAAATCGTAATGTGAGAGGTATCTATGCGCAGTCCCCTCAAACCCCCATCCTAAACCACCCCCCCCCCCAAAATTATCACCTCCAAATAACTCTAAAAATTCCCCCCATCAAAACTCCGCTTCCAAAAAAATCCCCCCCCTCATTAATTCTCTAATGGTAGTACTTTTCGGTAAGTATTTCTTTCAACTTTTTTTACAATTCAAGTAATGTTATTTTCTGTGACGCGGAGCCAATGGAGCAGAGCGAGTATATATATGTACACATAGGTTTATGTGTCTGTGGACTCTCTAGTGGTCACAGTTTTATTCCGATTGGAATGAAATTTGGTATTTGACGCGCTTTTGGTATTCAAAAGGTCAAGTTCGTTTATGGGTAAAATACGACGTGGGGAAAAGGGGATTTAGAGGGGAGAAACACAAAATTTGACATCTCCTTTAATAAAATCTCCTTTAATTGAAAAATCGAAAAATTTATCAGGAGTTAAGTTCTAGGTACTTAGCTTTACTGTAATTTTGTTTATCATTTTTCTGTTACACTAATATTTACCGAAATGTTTACACTTAAAGATTGAAAATTAAAATTCTAAATATCTCTGTTCACATTAGAGTTTCAGAAAAATGATCAAGTAATGAATTATAACAAACTTGATTTTCTACAACTTTACTCGTTATTCATTTTTCGATTGTTCCAATATTAAGAGAGATATTTTATGTTTTGCGTTTTATTCAATCTTTATGTCCCCCTTTTCCCTTGGTGTATGCCATTTATTAATAAACTTAGCCTTGAAAGTACTAAAATGATATCAGATGTGACATTTCATTTTGATCAGACTTAAATAGTAACTAGAGAGTGATTTATGTATTTTAAGGAAATACACAAAGTTGACGCAGCTCCTGCGTTACGAATTTTTATTGTTTGTAAAAAGAAAATGATATCTGGTTTTGATAGATTTTTTTCTCGTTGAAAAAGAGTAAGTTTTTTTTTTATCAAAGAAAAAAAATTATTAAAACAACTAATTGAAAAATGTCAATAATATTAAAGAGAACTCTATGATTTTTCGAAATAAATTTCGATTTGGTGCAGACCGTCACCAAATTTGCAACGAGTAACATCTCCTCGGAGAATAATTACAATTAGCTAATTCATACTGATGATGACTACTTTGCAGTCGAAATACGTATTATAAAATACAAAAAATTTTGATCTAGGAAATTGGGGCAAAAATCTAAATTTAATTGAAAAATGCTTTTAAAACAAAAAATCAGAAAAAGAATTATATAGATTATTTTGAAAAAATATATATAATTTGTTTGATACATGTTTACATAAATAAAATTATTTTTAATGATTTTAGTCAAAACAAGCTTAGTATTATATTGCTACGAACGATCTATATATTACAAATTTGTATATAAATTTTGAATGGGCACTGGCCGTGTGTGATAAGTGGATATTAAAATATCAAACAAAAGGGGTGTCATTCTAGTTCGATTCCTGGCAGTGCATTATAGTTTTTAATAAGTTTCATACATAATCAGAACCTCTGAATGTCCATGGTTGTTGAGAAACTAAATTGTTCGAGAAACGTCAAAAAAAATATATTTTCAAAAATATTTTCAAAGACATCAACAACCATGTTCTAGAAAGGTCTATGATGAGTATAAAAGCCACAGCAACTGCTGATTAAAAATAATTTTAAATTTGACGTTTTTCAGTTTTAGATTACCATTGTTCGATTGAAATAATCAAAGTTTTCAAAAAGCGATTGTTCGATTAAATCAGTTTAAACTACTGTTCAAATAAAAACAGTTGTACATTGTTGTATAAAAACGAGATAAGAGACTCCATTATAATAAAAAAGAAATTATTAAAATTCTAATTTTTTTTGTTTTTCAAATCGCATCGTTCGGGTTTGGAGATCATACAGTTTTTGTTTTATTTTAATTTTTTTTAAAAGTGCGTGTTGTAAAATTTCACTAATATTTGTGGTTTTTTTTTGTGTGTCGAGTATCGGAATCTGTTGAACGTTCGACAGCGCTCCTTTTCAAGGTTAAAGAGAGGCAAGATACCGTGGCAAGCTCAAATTAGGGAATTTTTATAATTTATCCACATTGAAGAAGAAAATTCCTAAGTTTGAGAATTAATAAAAATAAATTAAGTAGACACGATTTTTTAATAATTTTAATCAGTCAATACGCAATTAAAAGGAAGGTTAGAAACCGATTATTATAATTTGATAACTAAATTAGAATTAAAATACATATTTTAATAATTAAACCTAAATAAAGTAATCAGCCCTAGTTGTATATTTTTAGCGAACTATTAATTGATAGTCAAGACCTAATTGGTAATTGGGATGCGGATCAAATAATTTAGTAAACGAAGCCCACATTGGATTTGGGCCGAAATTGGGTTTTAAGACAGCCATACTACAAATTAACTTCTGTTCAAACGCATCCATTTATATACGAAATGTAGCTACCTACGATTTCTAACTCTACGTAGTGGCTGCCTCTGCAACAGGAGAGGCAGCCACTACTCATGGTGAAGTTGATGTCAACCTAACCATCGGAAGTAAAAGTTTTAAACACAAAGTGCTGGTAGCTGATATTGAGGACAGTTTAATTCTCGGAATGGACTTAATAAATGGTTCCAAGTTAAATTTTAAAAATGGCACGTTGAATATGGGCGGTGAAGAAATTATGTTGCATCATAAAGGTGAAGCAAGCGCGCGTATAATTTTGACAGAGAACGTGATTATTCCTGAAAGAACCGAGATGATCGTGGAAGCTCGAACAGGGGGAGGTGCTCGTCAGGGAAGTGTCATGCTGTTCAGATCCCGAGCTAACGAAGAGCTGTTCGGTAAGGGTATAGCATTTGAAAGAACATTGTCACAAATACGGAGGACTGTGCCCGTGAGAGTGATGAATCTCAACCATCACTCTGTGGCTCTTAAAAAAGGAATCGTTTTAGGCGAATGTGAGCCAATTTCATCGATAGTAAAAGCTGACCAATGTGTTACTGGCAAGAATGTTGGTGGGATGTTAAAAGAATTGGCCAATCTAGTTAAGGAATCATCCAGACATCTTAACGACCAACAAGTCGAGTCCCTCAAACAACTGCTTCGCGGGTACCAAGACACCTTTGATGTTGGTAATGGATTAAGGGGCAGGACTGATATTGTGAAGCATGAAATTGACACTGGCGGCACACGACCTATCCGACAAGCAGCACGACGGTTACCATTAGCAAAGAGAGAAGAAGTCGACAAAATTATCAATGATATGCAGAAAGAGGGCATTATAGAACCATCTAGCAGTCCGTGGTCTTCTCCAGTAGTGCTGGTCAAGAAAAAGGACGGTTCAACAAGATTCTGCGTAGATTATCGTCAGTTAAATAATATCACTAAAAAGGACAGCTACCCTCTGCCCAGAATTGACGATACCTTAGACACTCTTGCTGGATCACAGTATATTTCAACATTGGATCTAAAGAGTGGTTATTGGCAGGTCGACATGGCACCTAAGGATCGAGAGAAAACCGTATTCACAGTTGGTTCTGGATTTTGGAAATTTACAGCCATGCCATTCGGACTCTGCAATGCGCCAGCGACGTTTGAACGACTAATGGAGACCGTGCTGGCAGGACTATCCTGGAAAATATTTCTAGTGTACCTGGACGATATAATTGTCCTGGGAAAATCATTTGAAGACCACTTATGGAATCTGAAGGAAGTGTTTCAACGATTGAGTAAAGCTGGTCTTAAACTGAACTCGAAGAAATGTCATCTTCTTCAGAGACAAGTGCAGTATCTAGGTCATATCGTTTCTCCTGAAGGAGTCTCTGTTGATAGTGGAAAAATAAAATCAATAGAGGAGTGGCCAAGGCCACGAAACAAGCATGAATTGCGAAGCTTTTTGGGACTATGCACTTACTATCGGCGATTTGTCACTGATTTTGCTAACCTCGCGAAACCATTAACTCGTTTAACTGAAAATGATAGAAAGTACCTATGGGATGAAGAATGTCAAGGAGAATTTCAAGCTCTGAAATATGCATTGTGTTCTGCGCCTGTTCTGAGTTATCCCTTGTCCAACGAATTGTTTATCTTGGATAAACGCAAGTAATGTCCGGATTGGTGGAGTGTTGTCCCAGGTCCAGAATGGACAGGAAAGGGTCATATCTTACTTCAGTAAAACGTTGTCTAAGCCAGAAAGAAATTATTGTGTGACTAGACGTGAACTTCTGGCTGTGGTTAAATCCATAGAGCATTTTTATAAATACCTCTACGGCAGAAACTTTTTATTGAGAACGGATCACGCAGCCCTGAAATGGCTTCTATAATTCAAGAATCCGGAAGGACAAGTAGCCAGGTGGATAGAGAGGCTACAGGAATTCGATTTTATTATCCAACATCGACCTGGAACCATGCATCGTAATGCTGACGCCTTGTCTAGGAGACCATGCACAGAGGATTGTAGGCATTGCAGTAGAACAGAAGAACGGGAAGCCGACTCAGATGTGAAGATGGTAATGGCACGGAAGACATGCGCCAATGACTCCTCGGTTTGTAGGACAACAGTAATTGATGAGAGATGGCTGCATAAGGAACTCCAGAAGGACCAGGAAGCAGATCCAGATTTAAAGATGGTAATTGCATGGAAGACAAGCGCCAATAGACCATCCTAGGAAACAATTTCTCCACATTCCGTGAATGTGAAACCTTATTGGGCTCAATGGAACTCCTTAGCATTGGATGATGGTATGCTGGTCCGCGTGGTTGAGGATGTGAACGGGGACATAAGGAAGAGACAAGTTATTGTTCCTCAAAAGCGAGTAGCTGAAGTTCTGAACGAGATTCATGGTGTGACCAGTGGAGGACATTTGGAAGTCAACAGAACTCTAGCCAAAGTGCGGGAGCGGTTCTATTGGGTACACTACAAATCAGATTTTCAAGATTGGTGTCGTAAATGCGCTGTGTGTGCAGCATGCAATGGACCCTAGAAACGTCCTTAGTATCCCATGCGCCAATACAACGTCGGAAACCCATTTGAAAGGATTGCTATTGATATTGCTGGACCTTTTCCAGAATCTGACTCGGGAAATAAATACATCGTGGTTCTAATGGATTATTTTAGTAAATGGGTAGAAGCGTATGCAGTGAAGAATCAGGAGGCTAGAATCATTGCTGATGTTCTAGTAAAGGAATGGATCTGTCGATTCGGAGTGCCCATGGAGCTCAAGACAAGAACAACAGCTTTGCATCCTCAATCGGATGGAATGGTGGAACGAATGAACCGAACCATCAACCGACACTTAGCCAAAGTGGTTTCAGATCATCAACAAGAGTGGGATACGTTTTTACACCTGTTTTTGTTCGCTTATCGCTCGTTGGTTCATGAAAGCACTGGTCAAACACCAGCTAGTATAATCATGGGAAGAGAACATCGTTTACACTGTGATCTCATGTTTGGTCGTCCGCCAGGAGACAACGAAGCCGGAGAAAACTATGTCAGTACCCTTCGCAATCGTATGAATGATGTCCACGAACGGGTACGCCACAACATCCAACAGTCTAGCAATCGAATGAAGGAGTACTACGATCTAAAGGCTGAGAAAGGTGGTTATCAACCTGGAGATTTGGTGTGACAACCCACAACGGCGACGAGGAGTCTCACCCAAGCTACAGAACAAATGGAAAGGACCATATGAGGTTAAGAAACGATTCAATGATGTCATTTATCGTTTGAAGAAGGGTTAAAGAAAACCACGTATAGTCCTTTTCAATCGGTTGGCCCCTTACAAAGAAAATAAAGATAACCTTCCGAGTCGAAAGGTCTAAGAAGGGGGCAGTGTAACGAATATTAACCTGCAGTTGGCGACGTATTTTGTAATTAAATTAAGTTACCTGTGAAAGTGGAACTGGACAAATTATGTCATGTTTCTAGGACGACGATATATGGATATTGTTTTTGTTATCAATACAGATCAAAATATAACCAGTGTATAAAAGACAGCCAAAGAGTGAACATCTTAAAGAATACTCTTGAAATTATAACTTTTGTAAATTATACACATAATATTTTAAATCGTCAATAAAATTGTTAAAGTCAAATAGAATTTACTTCATTCAATAAACGAACCGGGGCAAACCGCTACAGTATCAAACCTACCTAGTAGATGTCAAAAATAACATTAATAGCAACAGGTTGCGGCGTGGGAACTTCCTAATTTGAATTACGAGCCACACAGCAGCTGTTAGTTTCCCAAGAGTGGGGATAGGCGCATTTGAATTGGTGGATAGGTGCGTTTAGAATATTATATTCATTAAAAATTTATATTCATTAATTTTTATGAAATAAGAATATTATTTTTTCCGGTCATTTTAAAATAATCGTGAATTACTAACCTATTTTTGACAAATTTTATTTTCTACAACATTAATGTTGTAGAAAGTATTGCTTTCCTGAGGCAACGTAGCGCTGGGTCTAAGAGGCCCAGGTGGCATTATACAATTCACTAGAGTCGAGGTAGATGATATCATTAAGTTAACCAACAAACCAAGTGTTAATAATATTGAAAGAGGCAAGAATTTTTGGAAGTTTATGTTTTCAAAGACAATGTAACAAATCCTTATGATAATATCCGATTCTGTGTTTAGGATAATCAACGAGTTCAGCAGCTTTTGCCCCATCGTAGAGAACGAAGTCTGATCTTAATGTGCTTCAGGGCGGAAAATCATCTATGACAAGTTACTCACGTGAACAAATTTGAGAGTATTACAAAATAAACGACGTATAAGTTGGAGTACGTACTAATATGCATGTTATATTAGAAAGAAAGTTCCAATATGATGTTTGTCTTTATGAGATAAACATTTTTTGTGATTAAAGATTTCCCTATCTTACACCGTTTAAAAGATAAGGAATACTATGAAACAAGGATGCATGGAACAAAATTATAATTGCATTATGTGTCTTTCTTGAAGCTGTGCTAGTTTTTAACCCAACTTCAAAAAGGAGGATAGTTCTCAATTCGTCTGTATTTTTTTTTTTTTTGTTTGAAACATTTTTTTCTAAATTGCATATTTTTCTAAAATACAAAGGTGGTAAATTTTCAAATGAACACAAGGTATTAATATTATATATTTTTTAAATGGAGTGAAAAGGAAAAATATTTAGATATAAAAAAAGACACCAATTAAAACAAGCATATTCCATTTCAATCATTTTTCATACATACAATATTTTTCGCGTAGATACAAAATTTTCGACAAAATTACAACCCGTATATTCGCCAAAACGTTTAAATTTTATGGGATGTTTATAAAGTTTATTTGCCATGAGTTCCAAATCTTCTATATTTTCTAAGTCGTAGTTAACTAGTTTGTCCATTCCAATATCAGGCTGTTTATATGTGATGTTTATTTTATTAAATAATATTTGTTCCACTTCGATGTTAGTATATGTAGTTTCCAATGTTCCATATCGTATACCATTGATATCCATATAACATTGATTCAGGGAAATATGAAGTTTTCCAACAAAGTTGGTTATGTTCTTTTCACATGACGAACTAATATTTAATTCAGTGTTTGTAAAAATTATAAAATGATTAGTAACTAGTTCTATTATAATATTCATTTCGTCTGTATGCTCGTAAATGCAGTGTCCAATATGATTTTCCAGTGTTTCCATTTCGCATGTACTGCGTTTTCTGCCATTCAGTTGCGTTGGGTAACAAATGTAGTCTTGTTCTATTCTTTTGTAATTATCATCTCTTATAAATGAATAATCGTTAGGATTATGTAGGATTAAATTAGTTTCAGGATTTATTTTACTATGATTTGTGGGGATAGGATATATAGTCGTTAAAGTAAAGTTTGCTGAATTGAATATAGGGATTTGTACTACGAATATAATGTTCGAATCGTTAAACTACGCTTTCAATTCAAATAACTCGTATATATGTTCTACGTTTATTAAATTAATATGTTTATCTAACTCAGTTTTGGTTAGAAATAACGTTTTCTCTAGCTAATTGAATAGCAGTAATTATATTGTCAATGTGTTGATCTAAATATCTAACTTGAAACTGAATAGAAAAGAAATATTGTGATTGTAAGATTTGTTGTTGCACTACGGTATAGTCATTAAAACTGCTAATTATGTACTTTAATTTAGTTTGTTCTGTATTAATAAAATTTGTAATATTGTTAAATCGATTGATCATTTCTTGGTTTAATGCATGTTGATTTTTTTGTTCCTGTTTTAAAATCAATTCATTGTCTTGTAAATTCCTAATCTGTTCATTTATGCGTATAGCATCATCATTATCCATATTCCCAGAAATATCTTTTATTAAAGATCCTAGCCCATTAATAAGTCCTCGTTTGTTTCTATGAAAAGGCATTAAACTATTAGCCTTATCAATTACTTTATCTATTTCTACTAGAAGCATTGTTGTATCTGTCATGGGGTTAGTGAGGAGATTAGCTTTTTCGTGTAATAAAGTTTGTTTAATTTGGTAAGCTGATTCAATTAATAGGTAATATTAACTATGCGAATTAAATTATTATAATGATTGATTAGTTTTATGGTCCCTAAATTCAATGCGAATAGTCCTTGAGTACTGCTAATGTCGTTGTAAGTCATTTTCTGTCCAGCAACACAGAATCTGAAACAGATTTTTTTTTTCTCACTTTAATTTTCCCTTTATGATATTTTTGTACTTTCTGGATATTTTTAACTTCAAGAGTTTTACCATTATTTTCTATTACTTTGTCCTTTGTATATTTGGGTGCTATTTTGTTCGTCTATTTTGTTTTACAAAAACATTTTCACCTACTGTTAAATCTGGAGGATCAATTCGGTCTTTGTTTCGGACTTCCAATCTTTCTTTTAATTTATCGTTATGTTTAGTAATTCAATCTTTTATAATTTCCTCAGCATGTTTATTAGCATAAATAGAACGTATATTGTTTGTAGTGGGTTTTAAGATTTGATTATCTCTGATTCCTTTTATAACTTCGAAAGGTGTAAGCTTGGTACTTGAATGTATGGAATTTTTATAAGTTAACAAAGCCATATCTAATTGCTCTACTATTGTTAGATTTTTATTAGAAGTTTTTAGTATAGTTATTAATTCTACTAAGGTTGAATGAAATCGTTCAACTGGTGAGTTGCCGGTTGAGTTTCTAGCACAAGTAGTGTGGTTACGAATATTATAAAGATTCAGAAAATCTTTAAAATCATTGCCTTCAAATTCCATTTGGGGTCATGAATTATAAGATCAGGGATATCGGGCCTTGATAAATAATGTCTAAGTGCATCTAGAGCGTATTTAGAATTTCTTGCTTTCATAACCGTAGCTTCTCCATATTTACTAAATTTATCTATGATAGTTAGGATATTTGTATTATCTACATGAAATATATCTTCGGAAAATGCTGTCTTGCTAACATCTTTGGGATCCATTTCTACTTGATGGAGTCCTGAAGCTAAATCCAAAGTCGTGAAATATTGACATTTACCTAACTTCTCAAGAATGTCATATATATTTGGCAACGGGTACGGATCGTCAATAGTCTTTTCGTTCAGTTTTTTATAATCGGTTACTAAACGAATTTTCTTTATGCCAGAAGAATCTGCTTTTTTACTTAAGATAAAAACAGGAGAATTCCAAGGGGAATTCGATGGTCGTATGATGTTTTTTTTCAACATTTCATTGATTTGTTTTGTAACTCCTTCTTTTTGAGAATGAGGCAAACCTAAATCCTTTAGTATATATCGGGATTTCGTCGGTGGTATGGATGCAATGTTTTACATCGGACGTGAATGTCATGCTTGCTGTTGTTACGTAAAAAATGTCTCTATATTTAGAACATAACTGTATTAAAGCATTTTTTTCTTCGTTATTTAGATGACTAACACGTAAATTATGTTTAGCAAACTCGTAATCTGAAACGTCATCATGTCGTTCGTTTATGTTTGTTAAAGTTTGGTAGCGGTTTAGAATTTCTGCTATAAGTGGTTGACTAATTATTACGCTCTGTTGTAAGTCAGAATTGTTAACTAATAGAACAGGTGCTTTATTGTTTATCACGGAATACAAACCGTCTATGATTTCTACAAATTCGTTAAGTTTAATGCATGGTAAAAATGCGTCGCCTTCTTTTACGTTAACTGGAGCCTCTATATATTTTTGTTGATAAGGTTCCAGATGATATATTTGATACTGATGTAATGTTTTTTTATACAATTTGTTTTGAATTCTACCAAAAGTTATTGTATCGTTTTTATAATTTATGTTAGCATTAAGTTTTTTAAAAGTATCACTGCCTATAATTCCATCAAAATAGTGATGAAATTTAAAAATTAAAAATTCTAATGGTTCTGGGTTATTCAGTTGCGGGATATAGTTAACAATAATTTTTTCGGTAATTTCATGATTTTTAAGAGCTGTTGCAATAGTTACTTAGTTTTAAATTTTTGAGAATTATTAGTATGTTTCGGATCTATGAAATCTGCTCCTGTATCAATTAGAAAGCGTAAATTTTCTATTCTGATAAACGGTAAAGAGCTATGATGCATATTATTTAATTCTATGTATCCTGAAGATTCATGGCTTTTTGAGTAAAATTTTGATCATCAGGTATTTCTAAAATATCTGACTGTCAAATCTCTTCAAGAATTTTATTAGTTTAATCATATGAAATAGAGTTATTGGGATCGATATCATATGAATAATATTGGTCACTTGGATAACTATCATATGGGTTGTTTTGAGAACATTCAAAGTTATCAAAAGCATTAATATTATTCATTCGATGCAATACTTGTCTGGTATTTCCACTTGAAATATCCATAGTTTCAGGCCTGGGTACTTGAGATATATAAATTGGTGAACTGTTGAATCGACTTTGTTGAGGTTGAATTTGATTTTGATTCCAAGTCGGTCGATTATACTGTGGGGGACGGTAATGAATCGGGTTATTAAATGGATTGTTTTGAATGGGTTGTGGTGGTCGTAATTACATATGCTTCGTTGAAAAGTTGGGTATTTTATAATTATTTACATAATTCTGTGTAGGTACACGATTGTTATGAGGATAATTATTTTGTATTTGTCTCGGTTGGGAATTTACATTTGATCGAGAGATTCTATTTCTATCTAGATTAGATTGTTGCATTGAAATTTCGTTGACACAAATATCATATGCTTTGTTGATTGTTGTTGGTCGATTGGATCTCACGATATACCCTAAATTTTTATTTAACCCTGCTATAAGGGATTTATAAATTCTTGTGATTTTGTTCGATCAATTGAGTTTAACAAAACGGTTTGTAAATCGGCTACGTCTGTATAGTAATCTTTTAATGGTTTATTGCCCTGACAAATAGTATTTAGTTTTGTGAAGAATTGATTCTATAGTTCGTTTGTCTGAGAATGAGTTATTAATATTTCTTTAATAGTTTCCCAGTCAGAAGGGGTTCCAGATGCTGTAAGAGCATCTCGAGCTGGTCCTCTTATTTTTTGTTTTACCATATTAGTCAATAAAGAACTGTTAGCATTTTTTCCATGGAGAACGACATCTCCCATTTCAATAAATGTATTTAACATTCCTGTACAACCTTCGTAGGTGTCCATACTTCTAATTATATCAATCACTGATATGCTAGTAGCCATATTAGCGTTATTATTTTCTAATATTAATTTTGAGTTATTTGAATTATTTGGTAAAATATTATTTAAAATATTGTTATTATTACTTTTATTTGAATTTTCTAAATTATCATCAAGCGATATTTTATTTAATAAATTTTCTATTTGTTTTATTTTATAATTGTTTTCTTTAATTGTTGGTAAATCTTCGTCCGTATCTGAGTCGGAGCTAAGATTTTTGAATAAACTAAAGTTTAGTTTATTTTTTACTTTAGATTTAATTGGATGTTTAGGCCTTAAGATGTAGGTATTGGAATATTCAATAAAGAAAAATTTACTTACATTTGAAATATGAACACCAACCACATTGTTACTTTAAAATTGCAGATAAGTCCAAAAAAGAATACCATAAATTTTCGATATGCAGTCGAAATGAATTTAACCAGTTCCAATGTTGCTTCCAATCCAGTAAATTTTATTTTGTACTCTGGCTGACATTAAAAATTTATTTGGAGTGTAGATGCGTCTCAAAGACTTAAGAGCCACTCGTAGAATTTTCACAAATTTACGATGGACGCGATAATTCTCGAAATATATTTTTCTCGAATTATCCTATCGGCTGCGCCATTAATATCTTGTAGACCAGATATTTTAAATAAAAATATATTTATTTAATATTAATTCACAATTTGCTTTAGAGTCGTATAAATTTTAAGTAACAACAATTAAAATATTAACAATAATAAATATTTTATTGAAACAGAATTATCCTTCGATCCGAACATATGTCAAAGAACGAGATAACAAATCTGATCTGTCCTTACAAAAGTTTGGTTTATATATAGTATCAAACATCTGAATAATAATTAAGAAATGTGGTTTTTAAACCACCCTTCTGTACAATCTTAGTGAACTGTGAACTACGTCACCTTTGACCGTCTAGGAGAGATAGTATAAAATTATCGTTATGAGAAATAGTTTTAAAATATTTAAAATAAACTTAAATATTCTAATCTATATAAACTTTGAACTTGATTTTGAAATATTAATTATATGATAAAAATGTAACATTAAATATATTAAAAATAGATAATTAATACAGAAAGTGTAATTCGCGCCCACCCCGACTTTGGACGAAGTAGATTGCGGAGGTAGATAGATACCCAAATAATTCATATATACATTCTTTGACATTACCATAAAGAATATTTATCTATTCTTCATGGTCATTACCATGTGTCATTTTAAGCCATCGATTATTTCTCTCTCTCTCTACTTCTTTCCTTTCTCTCTTGGATCCACGTATACGATAAGAAATTCCTTGTCGAACAAACTCACGTGAGATGGCTCACATTTTCACTATGGTGAATGTTAGGGAATCGAGAGAAGTGTTCACATTTAGTATTTTCACCAGGTTTCAGTTTCAGACTCACTACCCAGGTCACACCACCCGTAAGCCGCGTTAAGGAACTTCGTTTCAAAAAACGTATTTAAATCAATAGTTTTCTCATAAAACCAAATTGCACTAATAAATAGGTAATAAATTTTTTCATACTAACTGATCAGAATAATTTCCTTAGATTACATAAATCACTCTCTATCGGTCATAATTTTAGTGTGATCAAAATGAAATATAATATCTGATATGATTTTAGTATTTGCAAAAATTATATTTATTAATAGCCAAAACAGAACAATATATAACGATTATAGTTTATAGTTACTATGGAAACGACAATCGAAATTGACATTTCAAAACTAAAATAAAATTTTAATAAAATAATTTTATAGTTATCCTATAGAAATAGAGTTTCTGTGGAAATGACAAAATCAACAAAAATTTTAACCGACTCCAAAAACAGAAGGAAGAGATTCTATGTACGAACGTAAAGTAATGTAACAACTAACTGAGTTAATTGTTTGAATAGCCAGTATATACTAAGTTGTATATAAATGATTGAATTGTTAACAATTCTGCGTATTTGAATGGTTGGCAATTCGCTTTCCACGAAACATTTAGTCACAAATTATGAGAAAACTATTGAGTTTATGAAAAAAATTTTCAAAAAAACTTGTTTATATTAAAAATTAGATTGTATGTAAGCAAATTTTTTCTATCTGTTACGGTTTAAAAGATGTATATATACCTCCCCCCTCCCCCGAGAGGAGATAAACACGTTCCAACGTGTTCAAAGATAAGTTATGCCCATTTTTCCCAAACATAGTCCGATTTTGCCCATTAACGAACTTAAGCTTACTTTTTTGCTCTAATACACATTTCAGCTCGTTTCTCTATTCGTTCTTAAGTTATCGTGTCCATAGACAGACAGATGGACATGCGGAAATGGCCAAATTTTATGAACAAATATACCAAACATTCATGCCTACGATCAATATTTATAAGCATTACAAAGTCGTGATCAAACTTAATATACCTTGTATATTTACATGTACTAAATTATACGTAATAGGTTTGGGCAAGAACAGTCTTTTGGATTAAATCGGTAAATTGTTATTTTTAGCTTTTTAATGTAGTGACTTTTTGTATTTTTTGAAGTCAGTTGGAGTTTTTTACATTAAAATATATTTCATGTATTCGTGACAAACAAACACAAAATATAAAATATCTCTCTTACTATTAGAATAATCGAAAAATTTATAAGGAGTAAAGTTGTAGAAAATCAAATTTGCTACTAATCATTACCTGATCATTTTTCTCAAACTCTAATTTGTACAGAGATATTTAGAATTTTATCTTTCAATCTTTAATTTTAAATATTTCCCCCTCCCTTTAAACCCTCCTTTTTCCTGGTCCGATTTTTCCCATTAACGAAATTGACCTGGTAAGTACCAAAAGCGCCTCAAATGAAATTTGGTATTTAAGGTATTTGATATATATATATATATTATATATATATATATATATATATATATATACATAAAAATTTTAACGATAGTGATTTTTGACATCTAGAAGGTAGGACATTTGAAGAAATTTTTACGAAATTCCAACATCGGTACAAAAACCATAGCTGATTTTCTTTTGGGGAAATTTTTAAAAGAAAATTTTGGAGTAATATTTTATGAAGACTGTTAATGCATTATCTTTATTGTTTATTTGGGTGATAATTACAATTGTTAGATAATTGTTATTTCATGATTATTGTAGAAAAAAAATTTTGTATTCGAACTATGACAAATAATAAACATGTATTCGAACCATGACAAAAAATAAAATTATGCTTGTCTATAAAAGAGCGAAATAGGGTCACGTGTCGACTGCCACGCAACTGTGGTACAATATATCGCACACTAAAAAAAAGGCTGTTCTAGTCTAACCATTTTTGGTAGAATATAGTAGCCATATTGGGCATATCTTAATTATACAGTTTATCCGCGCGTTTAAAAATTAATTATATTAATTTTATATGGTTTATCTGCGCTCACAATTAAATTTCATAATAGTGATAAGTGTATATTTAAGTAGTATTGTACAACCAAATTTTCATTTTACCGTTAACACAAACGTTATTAAGTGCTTCACAATATTCGAAACAATTTCGAGTTTCAGTGAATTCGAAGTGACATCACGAGGTAGGAATATCCATCCATTCCCACCCCTTTTTCTTGCATCGTGACACATCATATCTAATCGCTTAGCAACGTTTGGGATAAGTTAACATTGGCGCCCGATCAAGGACCTTCACGATTTATATCTTTGAATATTTTGTTCATCGACAGCTTGTTGGTAGAATCGCATATCTATTTTCGATTTTATCTTAAAATTATTTTCTAAATCATACATATTTTTTAGTTTGCTATATTTTCAAAATTTCGTTAATCACCTCATAATGCCTGTTAAATCATCAACTAAATTAGAATTAGATCGTGCGTTATCCAAACGCGAAGTAATTTTTCGCCGAATCCAATTGTGCTATAACGATGTTCAAGCTTTAAAAACTGATTCAACAAGTTCTAAAAAATTTAGAAAACTTTAAGATCCGTCATAGTAAGTTTTCAAAAACTAAAGTGGAATACCATGATCTAATTAAACAAATGGTCATTTTAAACCAGAAACGAACTCCTGAAGCGATACCGTCGTATCAGTATTTAGAAAGTTTTGTGCGATCACATAAAACAGAAGAGTTGTGCGATCACATAAAATATCTGGCTATGTCTTTCATCAAGAATGAAATAGTCATTTCTAGCCCTTCAGAAGGTAGCCACCCATCTCATAATCGCTCGAGAATTCATTTGCTTAAAATTGAATTGATGAAATTCGACGGAGAAGATTTCGCATTATGGCCACGGTTTTATGAAAGCTTTCAGCAGTTTGTTCGTATTAAGACCGAATTTACACAATTATCTAGCTAATTTATATTTAGATCGATTGTTTAGTTTTCGCCCAACGTATAATTCAAACCAAAACCAGCTACAAATATTTTTGGAAAAATTCCATACATCTGTTGTGGCATTGAGACGTTTAAAACTCGAAGATCAAACCGACTATAGTTTAACTTATGTTTCGATGACGAAAGTTCCAGGTGAAATACTTCAAACCTTCGAATTAATTCAAGATCACACAGGCTTACCCACCTACGAAGAACTGATTTAATTTGTTAGACGTCAGAGCAAAACAACGAAAAAGGATAAAATTCGAGTTAACAATAGTGCTTCAAATCCATCTAAAATTAGTAAAAATTATTTTGTTAGCAATATCAATGATAAATCAGCTGAGCATGAAAATCAATGTTTTAATGTAACAACTTACCGAATAGTCAAGTTGTCAAATTTGTAAATATTATAAAAACAACTGTCTTGTTTGTAATCAACTAGTTCATACAGTTACTCAATGTCCCAAGTTTTTAAATCTTGTACCGCATGATAGATATTAATTGGTGAAAGAAAAAACTTATGTATTAATTGTTTGAACCCACATCACAAAATTAGTAATTGTCAGTCGCAGAGAACTTGCAATCTCTGTAAAATTAATCATCACACTTTATTGCATTTTGATCAGGCCAGTAATGTATCGAAAACCGTTGAATCACCAAATTGTAACTCTAAAACCAAGGAAGAATCTCTACCTTACAACAGCGACTGTAAAGATGTTCATAGTTATTGTTCTAGACAACCACCGTTAAATAATTTAATGATTCGAAACTCTATAGTATTGTTGCCCACTGCAGTTGTGTGCGCCTTTGACAGCAGGAACATCAAACATAAAATCAGGCTTCTTTTAGATACTGGTCTAGTCAATCTAATTTCATTACATTCGGTTTTTGTAAAAGATTGAATCTACTCATTTCAAAAGCTAATATGTTGGTACAAGGGATATCTGCATCAAAGAAATCCATTAGAGGTTATTCAACTCTTAATTTTGCCTCTTAAGTTTAATATGAACGTTTGTATAATAGCCACAATTACGGACAGTTTGCCATCAGTTGACATAACAAATCTGGATCATCTTGTAGGTTTACCGCTAGCTGATGATCGCAACTTGTGGCAGAACTTTTAGGCCCTGGTGAGGTAACCGGCACCCCTAACACAGCTCTGGCAATCCAAACCAAACTGAGATATATTGTTAAGGGTACCGTCCCAATCTTGTCAAGTACCTTAGATGAAACAAAAGTATTTTGCACTTTTGAATCTTTAGAAAGCGTACTGCAAAGATGTTGGGAATTCGAAAATGTAGCTGAACCCAAATTTTTTTATCAGAATGACGCAGTTTGTGAGGAATTGTATGGATCTTCTTTTAGAAGAAACTCTGATGGCCGTTATGCAGTACCACTGCCATTCAAATCTGATCCATCAAATCTTGGTGACTCTTTGGATAGCGCTCTTCGTAGATTTTTTGCCTTAGAAAGAAAATTAGAAAAAAATTTGTTTAGCCTAAAGTTTTTGTTTAGCCTATAATGAAATTATGCAGGATTACCTGAATCAAAGTCATATGCCTATCGTTGAAAATCTTGTCATTTCAGAGTCTAATTTCTATATCCCCCATCATCCGATATTCAAGGAAAGTATTTCAACTCCTATTCGTATAGTATATGACGCATCAGCAAAATCAACCAGTCGATCATGGTTAAACGATTTACTCCACACGGACCCAAATTGCAGAAGGATGTTTTTGCTTTATTATTAGATATTGTAGTGATTTTCACCTGACCATTCTCTATCTATTTTTGCTTACAACAGCTTGCTCAAGATGAAACTCAACATTTTTCACAAGCATCGCTAATCGTTAAAAATTATTTTTATGTTGATGATTTGGTGTATTCAATTGAAAATGAAGACGATGCGGGAAATTTGTATCGTGAGTTAGTAGATCTGTTCAAATCCGGTGGCTTCCAACTGGTAAACTACCTGATTCCCACAAACTTGTACAAACTCTAGACTTCGATCAGCAATTAAAAGTCTTAGGCAATTTAAGTTTTAGGCTTTAAAGCCTCACTTGGCAACAAAAATTGGATAGTTTTTCGTTTAAATTAAGACAAATCGAATCTAACCCGACCAAACGAAATGTTTAGTCTACATTGGCACAGAGTTTCGACCCATTAGGTCTATTGCACCTCTTACCATTTTTGTGAAATTGTAAATAAAAGACTATTGGATTTCAAAATTAGGTTAGGATGAAGATCCACCCAAAAAATTAAAATCACGTTGGTCCATATTTTGTACTGAATTGAATTGTATAACAAACCTATCCAGACACCTTTTAGTTAGTAATAAAACTGCTTTTTCATTGATAGGTTTTGCTGACAGCAGTAAAAAGGATATGGTGCTGCCATCTATCTTCGTGCAGTTAATGATCATGACATATCTTGTTTGTTAGTTTGAGCCAAATCTAAGATCGCTCCAATAAAATATTTATCAACTCCAAGATTGGAATTATGCCCATTATGTCCATCGCTGGAGTATTTTCTAGCAAATAGAGTTGCTAAAATTCAACAGAATTTACCGGATAAACATTGGTATCATGTACCTTCACATCAAAATTTAGCGGACCTTATATTTCGAGGACTCACTCCTCAGCAGCTAGTTGATAACCAAAAAATTTAGTTTTCCGCCCCTTTTGGATGACAAAATCTGTAGAAAATTGGCCAAGTCGAAAAATTTATATCGACGATTCCTTTTCGTTAGAAAAAAAATCAACAGAATTAATATCAGTGGAATCAACGCAATCGCTATTGTATTTAGCTATCGAAAGATTTTCATCCTGGAATCGTTTAGTAAATACAACAATTTACGAATTACGTTTTTTGAAAATTCTATTTAGAAATTGCCCCAATTTAGTGAAAGATGTATCAATAGCCGAATAATTTCTCATTCAATCAGTTCAGGTGTTACATTTTAATTTAAAAATAAAATCTTTAAAATTGAAGAAACCAATTTCTAGTAATCTTAAGATTTTAAATCCGTTTTTAGATTATCGAAATATTGTACGGGTCGACAATCAAATGGTCATATAGACTATGATAATTAACATCCCATTCTGTTACCTATCAAAGATCTATCATACAAATATTCTGTTACCTATCATACAAAAAATCTGCATGTTGGAATATTTTTGCTAACTTCCTTACTTCGACAAAGGTTTTGGATCGTATCTGGCCGATCAATAATTCGAAAGGTGGTGCAATCTTGTAATATCTGTTTTCGGCACCATCAGAAGGCGGTATTTCCTATTATGACTGACCTCCGTGTGCCAAGAATTAATCAAGCCAAAGCATTCCTTCATACAGGAACATACTTTGCAGGACCCTATCGAATAACCTTTTCTTGCCATCGGGGCAATCGATCTCAGAAAGCATATTTCTGCATATTTATCTGTTTTATAACTAAGGCTGTGCACTTAGAATAGTGTTCTGACTTATCAACTGCTACATTTATTGCAGCGTTTAAACGATTTTTGTCACGTAGAGGTCCTGTTAGTGTAATATACTCCGATTGTGGTACTAATAATGCTGAGACAAAATCGAAACTCACCGAATTGTATGAATTTATAGACAGTCTGAGTATTAGGAAACATTAAAAGAAGAATTACTCGCCAATTAAATAACTTGGAAACTTATACCTCCAGCTTCAGCACATTGGGGAGGCTTATGGGAAGGAAATATTCGTAGCTTTAAATCTATTTTAAATAAAACCATAGGTGAACAGATCTTCACGTACGAGGAATTTAACACAGCAATCATTCAAGATGATGCGTTGTTGAATTCTCGACCATTATATACAAGTGTTTCACGAGGCACGAGGCGAGGCGAGGTTTTATTATCACCTCGCCTCGCCTCGCGTTTTTAAATATCAACCTCGCCTCGGCTCGGCTCGACCGAGGTAGAATGTTGACCAGCCTCGCCTCGCTTCGGTTGGGTTAGCTATCATCCTCGCCTCGCCTCGGCCGAGGTAAAATTTTTACTAATTTTGATTTATTTTGCATGAATGTACATAATATGGTTAAAAAAACTTGTTAGAAAATAAATGTCTTTAAAACACGAAATATAAGTTGCTTAGTCTCTAAATTTTTATGACTCCTCGAATGAAAACAGTAAATTCAAAAAAATTTGACCTAAAAAAAATATTATGAATAGATGAAATCACGTGATGTTTGAAGAACTATATAAGAGGTTCTTCAAAATGTTTCCACGATTTCCAATGCGAAACCCATATACAAGTTACTGTAAGTATATAGGAAATTGAACTTTTTACAATTCTTTTAAATTTATTAATTTAATTATATATTTATTCATTGAAATAACAATAATGAAAACATACGTTATATAATATATTATATAGTATTACAGTACTATATATAAAATTTTCAGTACTATATATAAAACCCTCAAAATTTTGATTATTGTTGTAGTAAATGTTTTTTATAGATACAACATTTTATTTTATTTTCAAACGTAAGAGTAAGATATAACACTTAACATGTATTAGCATTACATATATTCTTTAAATGCTTACACTGTCACTGACACTGCATATATAAATAAACAAAATTTTTTTTGTAAATTTGCCTCGGCCGACGCGAGGTTTTTATGGCGATATACCTCGCCTCGCTCGGTTAGTAACGAGGATTAAAATTTTGAACCTCACCTCGCCTCGCCTCGTGCCTCGTAACCGAGGACCGAGGCGAGGCGAGGTTACCTCATAGCCTCGGTGAAACCCTATTATATACGCTTAGCTCGGATCCATCTCCTCCAGTAGCGCAACTACGGTCATTAGAAATACTCCCGGATCCTACCAATCTATTATTTAGGAAATCCTTGATTGAACAAGTTGTTCAATCATATTGGAAAAGATGGCACCTAGAGTATCTTAATACTTTACATGCCAGGAAAAAATGGAATACCTTGGAAGCACCCGCAAAAGTGGAAACGGTGGTGATTTTGACAAAAAGAAATTTACCCTCACTTCATTGGTTATTAGGAATCATTACCGAAGTATATCCTGGTGCAGACGGCGTTGTACGAGTGGCGACAATTCGGACGAAGTATGGGAACTATAAAAGACCTGTGGTTAAATTGCGTCCACTACCAACACAAAAGCATTATCAGCATAAACAAACTAAATTACCGTTATGTTGTTGTTTATTTATTTATTTTTTTTGTATTTTAATATTATTTTGTTTAATTTAGAATGGTATTTATTTTGACTTATCTCTTAAAATTCGATGGAATCGATTTTTTTTTTTTTTTTGAATATTTTTTCCTGATTGAAACAATGTTTCAATGCCTGGGAGAAATGTTAATACATTATCTTTATTGTTTATTTGGGTGATAATTACAATTGTTAGACAATTGTTATATCATGATTATTGTAGAAAAACAATGTGTTTGTACGAACATGTATTCGAGCTATGACAAAGAATAAAATTCTATTTGTCTATAAAAGAGCGGAAAAAGGTCACGTGTCGACTGCCATGCAATTTTGGTACAATTTATCGGGCACTAAAAAAATAGACAGTTCTAGTCTAACCATTTTTGGTAGAATATAGTAGCCATATTGGGCGTATCCATATTGAGTCGATCGGACCACGAAATATCTTCTGAACGAAAAGAGCTACAGTGCTGATTTTTCGAATATACTTCGCTACTTAGGGAATTATAAGAGAATAACTTTTTGCTTTTCGTTAAGAAATAATCGGTTAAAAAGTTATTTCGGTTCAAAAACCGTAAAATATCGGGAACGCCCACCATTTTTGGGAACATAATCATAATTCCAGGGCCTAAACCATAAGTACTTAAAAGTTGATATTTGGCATAAAGTTAGATATAGTGCCAATACCGAAAGGAAATTTATCAAACCACGAAATTTATATCGGGAAATGGAAAATTTTGCATTTTTGTTTTGATAAAATTAACATAGGAAATATTGCTGCTGTATGATTGGTCCATATTTTCTATATATATATATATATATATATATATATATATATATATATATATGTATATATATATATATATATATATATATATATATATATATATATATATATATATATATATATATATGTATATATATATATATATATATATATATATATATATATATATATATATATATATATATATACTTAATTTAGAAACACACTTCTTGTGAGATTTGTGCACGATTTTTTAAAACTTTGTTGCTCCACTTCCAGAAATGCTAGAAGGATGCGATTTTTTTCATTCAGCTCTATTAATAGCATGATCAGCAGCATTAATAAACAGTCCCCAGGAAGAGAATTGAACGACAAGATAGCAATATTCGGCCACAATATCAATAATTTTGTCGTTAATTTTAAACAGTGAGGTTTTCAATTTGCCTCCTTTTCTAAATATTACCATTTTCGTCTTATTGGGGTTTATATCAACTCATTCTTCAAGCAATAGAGACAAAGTTTATTGAGTGCTCTTTGTGCCATACCTGGATTGTCAGTTAGCAAAACCAGGTCGTCTGCATATAAAAATAGCAAGACATCAATTTTACCTACACCAGCACCTCTGATCCCATTGTCAGCCATAAATTGCTCTAGATCGTTGATAAATAGATTAAACAGTAATGGTGACAGAGAATCTTCTTGAAGTACCTCCTTACTGATGTTTATTTTTTCGCTCTTATCACCATTCAAGGATAGGGTAAAGTAAGCATTTCTATAGAAAGATTTCATGGTGTTTATGATTTTACTACTTATCCCGATCTTATACAATTTTCTCCAGAGGAAAAGGTGCGTTACTGAGTCAAATGCATTCCGAAAATCGACAAATGTGGCATAAACTTTACTCTTACTATGCCTTATGTTGATATTTACTACGCTTCTAAGTGTAAATATTACATTTTGGGGTCCCCTTTCCCTCCTAAACCCAAACTGATATTTCTGTAGAACATCCATCATAGCGGTTTGCTATGATGGTTGTAAATAGTTTAGCAATATGGATCATAAGCGAGATTCCCGTATAATTATTAGGATCATCTCTAAACTTTCCCAAAGATTCTTATTTTAAGTTTCACAAATTTCGCGTCGATTGCAAAAAACCGCATCCTTCTAGCATTTATACAAGTGGAGCAACAAAGTTTTCAAAGAGGTGTGGAGCAACAAAAATCCACACCTCTCAATGGTAGTGTGATGCTAAATTTGAAGTATATATAGAGAAAAATTTTTTGTTTTTTCCCATTTTTTCGGATGTTGCGTTGGGAAAATTGAATTTTTTCGATCTACAAAGAAGTTTTGAGATATTTCGCGTCGAATGCAAATAACCGCATCCTTTTCAAATGTCTTGAAAAGGCTTAAACTTAAACACATAAATTTTATTTTTGATTTCCCATATGTTCCATTGGGAAAATTTAATTTTCCCAAAGGTTCTTATTTAAGGTAAAAATTCCGCGTCAATGCAACAAATCGCATCCTTCTAGCAATACTGGAATTGGAGCAACAGAGTTTTGAAAAATCGTGCACAAATCTCACAAGTGGTGTGTTGCTAAATTATCTATTTCCCGATAAAAATTTCGTGGTTTGATAATTTTCCTTTCGGTTTTGGCACTATATCTAACTGTATGCCAAATATCAACTTGTAAGTACTTATGGTTTAGGCCCCTGAATTATGATTATGTTCCCAAAAATTGTGGGCGTTTCCGCTATTTTACGGTTTTTGAACCGAAATACTTTTTAACCGTTTATGTCTTAACGAAAAGCAAAAACCTTGTATTCGAAAGTAGCTTATATTCGAAAAATCAGTACTGTAGCTCTTTTCGTTCAGATAAGATATTTCGGGATCAGATCGACTTTGATTTTTCCTGTAGTAATAGCACTGTAAGTGCGAAGACCGAAAATCGCTTAAACTCGGCCTTGTGCATTACCGTGCTCTAGATAAATGTAACTGTATTTGCATTAAAGCTTACAGTGGTTGATACATGCTGCATACTATTATTAAACAATGCTTACTTTTAAAATAAATAAAAATAAAAATGCATGAAGCATCATAAACTGTAAATTTAAACAATCTTACACTAAGTATAATAACGTTAAATAAGAAATAAACAAAACTAAATTATTAAACAATTCCTTTGTACATCGAATTATTTCCAAAATGCATAAAATGAACTCAACAGTACAATTATTCATTTAAACAAAAGCTCCTCAATTTGAGACTTCCATTTACAAAGTAAAAGATATGATTTATTTTTTGTGGGGATAAATTTAACAATAAGACGATGAAGTTATTCTCGCAATTAAAATTTTGATTTAAATATTTACCGATAAAATGGTCCCGCATTGATTTATAGATCGGGCATTCCAAAAGAAAATGTAATAATGTTTCAGGCTTATTATAATTACAGATTTAACAGAGGTCTTCTTGTTTCCATTTATGTAAACAACAATTAGCCTGTATTATCACAGTTTGCATCCCTGAGACTCTAACTAGCTTTATCATATTAAAGTTTAAATTCATTTTCAGATATTTAACCGCGTCGTCCAAAATACATTGGTGCATAGGGCTGTAACTGGAGTTCAAATTGAGGTTTTTATCCATGTTGGAAAGTTCTCTTTGAAATTTGACAAGAATGGTTTTGCTGTTTTCTTTTATACTCTGTGTCCGTTGTTCATTCCATGTTTTTATAAAACCAAGATCCCGAAGTATTTCTCGTAGCTGACTAACCCAATTGTACTTGCAGTCCATACCTCCATTTATATCAAGCCACCACAACTGATTGTAACAGACCCTTGGAAGTCTATTGGAATCCAGTTTCAAAATTCATTCCCACCAACTCAAAATCCATTTTAACGCTTCTACTGCTGGGTTTCCCCTCCCAGTTTCACATCGGATAACATAGTTCGGACTATTATGTGGCCAGTCAAGTACAGTTTAAAAAAATATTCCTTGAACCCGTTCTATATTTCTGAAATATCGTAAACACCAGCTCTCAGCCCCATACAGCAATGTAGTCAACACTATACTGTCAAATAGCTGAATTCGAGCATCCCCGGGTTGCATCTTAAATTTTACCATTATATCCTTTATTCCATGGATAAAAGATATAATGAGTCGAGCTCAGCAATGCAAAAATAGACGCGAAATTTCTGAAACTTAAAATAAGAGGATGCGGGAAAATTTAAATTTCCCAACGGAACATATGGAAAACCAAAAATTAAATTTTTGTGTTTAAGTTTATGCCACTTCCTGACATTTTATAAGGATGCGACTTTTTGCATTCGACGTGGGATATCTTAAAACCTATTTCTAGATCGAAAAAATTTAATTTTTCCAACGCAACATCCGAAAAAAGGGAAAAAACAAAAATTTGTGGTTATAAT
The DNA here is from genome assembly GCA_963920215.1 of Nineta flava. Lineage (NCBI taxonomy): Eukaryota > Metazoa > Arthropoda > Insecta > Neuroptera > Chrysopidae > Nineta > Nineta flava. The sequence continues at coordinate 56,478,815 of OY986042.1, read as the reverse complement.
ATTTTCTACATGGTAGTTTGGCAATCGATTTTGAATATCGAATATGTTATTATGTTCATTGAACAGTTCAAATAAAAACATCCATCCATTGTTTAGTTTGTCTCAATATGAGTACATTTATTCAAATATTATAAGCTTTTATTAGCGAATTGCCTGCAAAAGAAATGCAGCTATTGTTTTTGCACCAATGTTGGAATTTCGTAAATATTTGTTACAAATGTCCATCGATCCTACCCATTAGATGTTAAAAACCTCTATCGCTAAAATTATATATATATATATATATATATATATATATATATATATATATATATATATATATATGTATATATATGTGTATATATATATATATATATAAATATATAATTCTTCTGTTCGTGTGTATGTGACTGAACGACTGGACCGATTTTGATAAAATTTGTGTGTGTGTTTCAGTGGATTCGAGAATTGTTTAGATTCACAATTGGTCCCGGTCCTAAACGGCACTCAAATATTTTAAATTAAAACTTGCCGCGTTGTAAAATTTTAAACCAATAACTAAGAGAAAACTTCCGAAATAAATTTTTTAGACCTAACTTTTTTTTTTCAGTTTACTTTACAGTCTTACATTTTAATTTTCGTTATTTAATTTATAAATATCTCGGCTCTTAAATTGGGATATCATCACTTTTTAAGGAGCAACTATTATATAAAGTGTCTCTCCGAAAACTCGGCCCTTTTTTACATTTATATTTTTGATCGGATATAGTTTCTCCGCGCTATCACAATTAAATTTCGTAATAGTGATAAGTGTATATTTAAGTAGTATTGTACAACCAAATTTTCCTTTTACCGTTAACACAAACGTTATTAAATTCTTCACAATATTCGAAACAATTTCGAGTTTCAGTGAATTCGAAATGGCATCACGAGGTTGGAATATCCATCCATTTCCCATCCCTTTTTCTTGCATCGATCATATCTAATTGCTTAGCAACGTTTGGGGTAAGTTTTCAATCCTAGTTTTTGTATCGTAATCACTTTGATTTCGTTTGAATACAACAATCAAAAGTTAACGCTGGACAGTCACTCAAGGTTGATACCAGTTGCAACAACAGACTCAATTGTTTTATTTTTACAAATGTTGAAAATTATTCTGATTAGCTTTATATGTCAGAAAGAAGTGTTCCTTTGATCTTTTGAAGTCATTTCGCATAACCTTGAGAATGTGTTTTCAGTACATTGAGCGATAGATGGCAGGAGTTGGTATTTAAATATATAAATATTTTTAAATATTAATGGTACGCTGTTAATAATTATTGAAAAAATATTATACCCGGTATACATTATATATACAAGGGTATTTTAAGTTTAGTCCCGACTGTTGTAACTGTTGAAATTATTGATGGCAAAAAAAATTATTGGTATAGGTGTTCATAAAATGACTTGAAAGAGATATCGTGTTGAAATTATGTGTGTGTTCTAGATCAAAAAAGTAAGGTTAAGTTTGTGAATGGGCAAAAATGGACCGTGCTTCACCACCTGTCGAAGAGGTAGAAAAAAATTTAAAGAAAAAACAGTTCCATTTATTAAAATAGTAACACTTTAGTTTGAAACATTTTTTCCGAAACAGAGTATATATCGGGTATTTAACAATTAACTCAGTTAGTTGTAATGTTCCCTAGTTACTTAGACTTTTTAAGGTAATTTGTAAAATCATTGATTATAAAAAACTTTTTTATTTATTTGTTTTTTAATTTTTTTTAAATATTGACTAATATTATTTTTTGATATTCATGTCGACTCTACAAGGTTACTAATGCCTTTACATAAATTATTAATAAGAGTTTTTCTTATGATAATATTATCCACTTTAAGATCTTTTTTTGTCAGTTTATATTGATTCAAGTTTGAAATATGATATGCATTTTGCAGTAACATTTTCAACATTCTTGATATTTCATATGCATGTATGATTAAGTCATGTTAATATATCTAACATGTCGTTTTTATAATAATAACTGATCGTTTGACGTCCGACTTTGAATGCCATTTAGTTCTTACCTATATGCATCTATACTACAAAAACTTATTGTATATGTTACTGTAAAAGTTCGAATATTGGTAAATATTATACCTAGCCATTGTACCAAATTTACATATTGACACTTGGATTTAGGACCATGGTATAATTAAAACAGGGATGTGTCAAAAGAAACTAAAATAAGCCTTTTTCGGTCACCTTGAAAGACGCGTTTTCATAGCCGCTTGATAAAGGCCATTTTCATTCAAGTAGTCTTGTAGTAAGATGCTTTTTTTAAAGAATTATTTTAACAGCGTTCTATGAGTTTTGTATTTTGTTTGTGTTGTTTATTCTTTAATTATTTTTTAAACAAAGTAGTTTTTAAAATATTTCTGGGAAATTTTATTAGTTTATTTTTCGAAAAGGTCAATATTTCGTATGCATGTATGCGTGCATGTTTCAAATTATTTCGATAGAAGTACATTTTCGTGTATATATTAGTTTAAAGTATTTTGTCAGGACGATCTCGAAATTTGTTTTAGTAATTATACTCGATATATATAATATAAATAAGGGTATTGTAGGTTTGTTCCCCGTTTTGTATCGGTTGAAAATATTGATCGCAGGAATAGATGTTGATATTATAAGGGCATATAAGGTGAACTAGTTAGGTCATTACCATATGTCCGGTTGTCTGTCCGTAAACAAGAGAACTGAAAAACGAAGAGAGATAACCAGCTCAAAATTTGAATGCGTGTTCTATGTCTCAAAAATAAGGTCAAATTTGGCAAAATCGGACCATGTTTCTCAGTCGGGGCCGAAATTACCCATCTTTGAAACCGTGAGAGATATAAAAAAAATTAAAGATAGATATATACTTCAAAAAGTAGAAATATAAGATAGTTCTATTCGTATAGTCTAAAATATAGACTATACGAATATTTCATTTCAAGCATCATAAAGTGAGCATAAAAAACTTGATATCCCATCAAAAACAAAAATGTGAAAAAGGCCAAATTTGCGCATACAAAAGGTCGTTATATCCCAGAAAAAACTGAAATGTATGCCTACAAAAGTAGTGAAACTATGGGAGGGGCAAGTTATTTAACAAAAGTAAGTAAATGATTGGTATATTATTATTCCTAGATATGCGAACACAAAATATTATAGATTTATGAATATTTCAATTGTTTACCTAAAAACTATTTAGTAACCGCTAGGATTAACTTGTTAATTCAAATATTCAGCAGTGTACGGTCTTTAACAGTAACAAATATAAAAAGTCTTTTGTAAGTATGTAGTTGCGTATTTGGTAAAAACGAAGAAAAAGCATATTTCAATATATATGTTGTTCTGTTGTGTGTATATTTTGAAATATGATATTATTTTGAAAAATAAGTTATTTTATCATTTTCAAAGTTAAGTCATTAAAATAATTTTGCGTAAAATGATATATTCAATCTATAAAACTGATTTTATTCTACTTCTAATATGTAGGTATCAACCTTATGGTCTTTTGATATTATCATTTTGTGGTTAAAGTTTGAACAAATAGTTACCTATATAAACTTTAAATAAATGTATTACACGTAATTTGAGGGATATTTTTAACTCATTTAAACCTTGATATATAGAATAGCCGTGAGCCCGATGAGATTTCCTATCGGTAACATCTCTGGAACCATCCAACTTTAACCGTTTACAAACCAACTTTCATATTCAAAATCTCGTCCCTTAGGGGGTTAATTTTCGTCCCTTAACCCACTTAGGGGGTTAATTTTCAAGAAGCATTTCTTATTGCTCACCTAAATTATATAATTAACTCCTGTGTCCCGTACTAGTCAATATTGTCTTCGGATTACGGGGTTGGGTTCAAAATTTTTGGTTGAGCGCCACCAGTTCTTTTTGTTACAGGAAAAGAACTGGAAAACCTGAAGTACTCTTTAGAATTAAAATAATTTTAGAAAACAACAAGTTTATGATTAAAAATTGAATAAAAAAATTCAAAATTAAGTTCAGAAAACAACTAATTTAAAATAAAAAAAATTGAATACAAAAAAAAATTAAATGCAGAAACAAGTAATTTAAAAAAAAATTGAAGACAAATAAATGAAACTGAAGTTCGGAAAACATCTAGTTTATAATAATAAAAAAATACAAATAAAAAGAAAATAAAATTCAGAAAACAAGTAATTTATAAAAAAATTGAATACAAAAAAATGAAATTGAAATTCAAAAAACAACTAATTTATAAAAAAAACTAACTAATAATATGAAATTCCATATCTACGGATTTTGTTTATTTTCTTTCATTGCGCAAAAAAAATATATATATATATTTTTTTAAGTGGCCCCTAGTGAGAGATTTGAGAATTATGGAACGTCAAATTCATGCTGTCAAGCAGATACTGATATATAATTTCAAACTTTATTTTCAAAACATTGATATCTAACTTTAATATCTCAAAGAAACATTATATCCCACAAAGCATTTAACATTTGTTTCAAATTCGACACAGAAAATCAACTGCTAATTAAGAGCCAACAAGTTAAAAATTTGTAACAATTTTATGTATAGTGTCTAATACAGTTTTTAAATATAACACCTTTCTGTATAACACTTTTTGAATTAATTTATTGAACAAGTTTAATTATATAATGGTACGTTTATCTATTAAAAAATTTTGTTCTTATTGTGTGGTATATTGTACAAGGAAGCTGTGATATATTCTATATACTGTTGTTTACCTACGATTTCTACTCGCACGAAGATGGCCGCCATACTTGCATGGAGATCGTTAAAATATCTTCCACAAAATCATAAAGATTTCTTCAACAAAATCGCCTGGAAACTCGATACGCTTAAGCCCTGGTGATCAAGTATTCTTATTTGCTGAAAATCAGCAGCACCCACGGGTGAGTAACAAGAAAATCAAAAATTATACTTTTTTTTCCAGACTCTCCAGCCCAAAACTTTTCCAAATTACTATAATCAGTCAGTCAGTTGTTGATTTTCATTAAGTGGATATATTTAAATATATTATTGATTTTAAAGTAACTTAAAGGTGGTTCGATCGTTCGAACCAAGAAAAGATAAAAGGTTGAAATTTTAATATGCTATTAATAAATAGTAAATTCACATCAATTACTTTTTTGAGACAGATGTGACGTTCGGTTTCTTGGAAATTAGTTTTAAAAATTGGAACTTTAACACGTTGTATTTATCATGATCAACTATAACTGCTAAATGTCAACAAATATTACTGCTAATGACAAAAATAAAAAGCCATGAAATTAGTATTTAAAATATCTTCGATTATGTTAAATATATAAAAATATTTTGATGTAAACAACGAAAAATGCATGTATTAAAAATTATTAAGAATAATTCTTGCTGAGAAACTAAATTGTTCTAGAGAAATCTATACAAAAATATGTTTGAAAAACAATAATTTCTTAAGTGTCAACAACCATGGTTCTATAGGGGATGCATAAGTAATGTTATAATTAAATTAGTGAAAGTGATTTAAATCATAACGTTACTTATGCGCCACCCTATAGAGAAAACGATGATGGGTATAAAAGCAGGGGCAATAGCAATTTCAAAATCAAAGTTTTAAATTAAATATTGTTGGATTAACAGTCGTTTTAAAAGTAAAATTTGTTCATGATTTAGAAATAAAATTTATTTTTTTTAAATTATTCTTTGCGTTTTTCTACTGTTGTATATTTTAATTTAAATTAAACAAAAATGACATGACTGTTTCCCGTTATTCACGCATTCTCAAACTGTGAGATGTATCACAGAATTCAGGCTCTTTTTCAAGAGTTATGTAATAAATAAAATAAAAAGGGAAGAAAATAACCTAATAAAACTTTAAAATATGTCAAATTTGTAGGATATTAAAAACATTTGTTGTCAAAGACGATCAATAAGCCAAACATTAAAAAACAAAAATAAATAAGTTAAAAACAAAACTATTGACCGTCTAGTCATACTAAAATAAATATTTACTATTATGCAAATAACATCTGTTTAAAAAATTATTATATTTTAATAATAACCATGGATGTTTGCGGCAATAATACTCAACTTCAAAAAACCTGTATAAAAAAGGCGATCGACTTCAAGGATGTGAAGACAGGATGGCCAACCAACTAAAAATAGAATTAGAAAATCGACTTCAGGTGTCTGAATGGAGAGTGGACGAACAAACACTAAATATAATGCAACAAGTCCAACAAGAACTGAAAGAAGGCTAGTCGGAGCGAATGGAGAACCTGAGAGAAGTGTACATACTACGTATCGACCAAATAAGCACTGAGGCTGTAAAAACTGACAAAACGAACATTAAAACCGATGTCACTGTGACCCACACACAGATCAAAGGCATGGAGAGCAACTTATCCACACGGCTTGATGACATGGAAACGACGATGCACGAACAATTTAACAAAGTCAACAATAAAAAGTGACAATAAAAAATAAACAAACAATATAACAATATAACAATGAACCGTAGGTTGAGCTACACTTTCAAAGAGTGGAAGTGGCAGTTTGAAAGCTTCTTCAACAGTGTGGAAAGAAAACCAAAAGCCGAACTGGAATTGATGACCGTTTCCCAGCCCACAGAACTAAAAACAGAAGTGTTGTTAACATGGTGGTGTAGTTATTCAGGAGACTGCACGCAAATAGAAATATTGATGACGTGTTGCAAATAATATTAAATTTATTACGGGACAACATACGTCCGTTGGTGAAGATGTCCAATCCGAGATCGGTAGACGAGTAACGAACCACAGTAATAATAATAATAATAATTTATTTATTCTTTTGACAATTACAAAAATTGTATATAACACGTCATTCGAGAAAAAAAAAGTATGCGGGTAGACTAAATGTCCACGTGCAGTCATGGCTGACTTTGTGTATTCTATCCGACATTTGCCTTAAAATTCACGGGAAAACCATGAAAAAACCATGAATAGGATAGACGATGAGCAATTTGCAAACGGCATCATCGTTGTTTCGTTTTTAATTCTAAAAATAAAATAAAAATACATAAAAATAATAAGTACAAATACAAAAATAAAGTTAACCGTATTTGATTGTTCATAAAAATAAAAATTATCATTAAAATTAGATGCAACTTGAGTTGGGTTGTCGTGTATTTAAAAATAAATCAACGGTAACTAAAATTTCAGCACTAGTTTGTATTGAAAAAAATTATAAAAAGTTTTAAAAAAATTAAAAATAGTTTATAAAAAGTTTAAAAAAAAAGAAATAAGTTTAAATATTAAAAATAATGTTCTTAAAAAAGTAAAATCTTTGAAAAAATTCAATAATAATATACAAAGGCATGAAGATCTATCTCTTCCCGTTGAGAAAAAGTAAAATTTTTTAATATAAAAATCCTCCATTGTGTTACTGAACACAACCATGTAGGTACGTCCACTATTTTAACTGTAATTATAAACAAAATTATAGAAAATAGTAAAAACTGTGTATTCGTCAGACTTTGAATTTACAGTTTAATCCTTCCTCCATTGTATAAAAGCATTGCTCCAAAATGCAGGAGCGAACAGAGTTTATTTAGGACATGCCACTTTCCTTCATGATTCCGTTAACGGTTGGTCATTGTATAGACATGTATCTTGTATTCTTTTTCAATAATGAATATTTACAAAGAGGATGTGAATATCCAATTCTGCTTCTCATTAAATACCTGTTGGATGATTTCTTGTTTACGTCGAATAATTTTTTATTTTGTATAAAAAATTTAAACATATTCGAAATGTATACAGAATAAAAGGATAAGATTTTGTATTTCTTAAAATGAGGTCTGCAACTTTCAGTCCTCTTTAAATTAAAAATTATTCGAATTTCACGTTTTTGAATTTTAAAAATTCTGACTGAACAAGCTGAAGCTCCCCATATTATGCCATATGTCATGAGAGATACGAAGTTGGCATAATAGACTGATATCAATGTTTTCTGATCAACTCTTGACCTTAATGCCCTCAATTAAAAGTATATCCTACTCAATTTATCCCTTAAAGTGTCTACGTGTGATTTCCAATTCAAATTGCGATCAATATGAATACCGAGAAAAGTGGTTCGAACACTGGACGAAGAACCAGGATCAATGAAGGAGGAGATTGGTTTTGGAGAAGACATTACTCTCCACAAAACCGCACAATCGGCACCAACAATTCTTTATTTGTTTATCGACAATGAAGACCACGTTGAAGTAATGGTTATACCTGGCCTATGGAACTATTTTATACTTGGTCATGAATTTTTTTTACGAACAATGGCTTGAGTATTTATTACCGAAGTGCTTTAATTTACTTGGAAAACCTGATAGAGCACATAGAGATATGGCAGTAAATAACGAAGCATTGGGCGAGTTGCAAATAAAAATCCTTGAGAACCAAGAGCAGTTAAAAGATGTCATTCGGTGACATCCCAGCATTTTCGGCAAAGTTGGAAGGACGAAAACTAACTATAACACAAAAAGTTGAGATCACGAAGAATTGCCCCCTTAAATTGAGACCATAACCGTACCACAATGATAAATAACGGATATTGGAAGAGATGATTAAAGAGATGAAAGATGGTGGCATTATAGAACCATCCACATGGCTCTGGGCCGCACCCGTCGTATTACCGAAGAAGAAGGATGGAACCTTTCGATTGTGCGTCGACTATAGAAAGTTGAATGATCTGAGCAAAGCAATGCATTTCCGATTCCAGATCTGCAAGAGATGTTGAGAAAAGTCAATGGAGCTAAAATATTTTCTTCATTGGATCTTCAGACTGGTTATTGGCAAATTGAGATGGATCCACAATCGAAAGAATACGCAGCATTTACCACCCCAAGAGGTCTCTATCAATTTCGCGTTATGCCGTTTGGACTGAAGAATGCTCCAACTGCGCTCCAGAGCTTAATGAACGAAGTTTTATCTGAATTCATCGAAGATTTCTGTCAAGTTTACTTGGACATATTCATATACAGTAGATCAGTCAAATGTCAATGTACACCATCTGAATCTTGTACAAGAAAGACTAAAAGAACATAGGTTAACTTGTAAACCAAGCAAATGTGTCATTGGGAGTCACAAATTGAAATATTTGAGACACATTCTGAGCGAAGACGGCAGCGACAGAGAGGAAGAAAAGAACGAAGCTATCAGTAATCATCCAGTCCAAGAGTACGAAGACAACTACGACAATTTTTGGAATTATGTGGTTGGTACAGAAGCTTCGTGAAGAAGTATGAAGATAAAGCTGGCGTTGGTTAACATTGCATCAAAAGGCATTAGAGAATCTAAAGTCATCGATAGTAAATGCACTAAAACTAGCACTCCCCGATTACAAGAAGACGTTTTGTTTAAATACGGATGCTAGTTCCGTCGGACTGAGTGCTCTATTGTTTCAAATGGTGGTGGAAGATGATCGTAGATCACGAAGAATAATCAATTATGCCAGCAAGAAACTTGGGCCCACAGAAGGAAAGTACGCCACAGTTTCGAGGATATCAGGAAAGAAGACACTTCAAATTATTTACGTATCATGCAGCGCTCCAATGATTGAAAAAAACAAAGGATAGTCGAGCTAAATTGAAGTGGAGGATCAAAGAAGTGGAGGACATTCCAGAGTGGGTGATTGAAAAGAGAGCGAAAATACCAAAACCACTCAATGCCATCGAAGTGGAAACACCCACACTTGACGACATTCGACGATGTTAGGCTGAAGATGGTAATGTGACTACCATCAGAAGATACATCGTCGATAAAAAAAATCCACTCAGAAGTAATCTCCGTCGACGAAGGGACCGAATACGTAGCCGAACGGGATCCACTGGTACCATAATCAACCGATGGTACAACAAGTGCCAGTAGTTCCCGTAGAATGCCGACTTAGATTTCTGAGGAGATACCACGACAGTAATGAAACGGCACACCCTGGTTGAAGAGAAACATTTCGTCAGTCACATCTAAAAATGCGTTTACTGTTATGGGATGCAAGATGACATACGAAGATACGTCCAAGGTTGTGATACTTGAGTGAAGCCACTGCACAAAAAAACAAGTCAATGTATAAGAAGTTGAAGGCCTACTTCACCATGAGAGGTAGTTAGCATCGACTTAATGGGTCCATACCATACTCACGCACTTCACGAGGAAAAAAAAGATTTTAGTTGTCACTGATCTTTTCACTAGATGGATCGAAGCATTTCCATTGGGGGACACGTCGACCTCGAAGATAGCCCAAGTACTCAAGGATGAAGTATTTGAAGAAGATTTGCCGTTGAAGAAGAACCAAGAAGTGAAGAATGTGTACGTACACTATTAAGTTAAGTTAGATAACTATACTAGTACAATTCCAAAATATTTCTTAAGTTAAGATTGGTTGACCAAAAACAGTAGAAGAATAGATAATATGTGTTGAGATCTAAAGTTGGAGATTTTTTTGTATTGAAAATTATTAAGAATAATTTTTTTGGAACCAACACATATTTTTAAGTTCAAAGAAAAGTTCTACGGAAAATATTTAAGAGAAAATATTTTCTGTAGCCGAGTTCAAGGAGTTTTTGCCTTCGCGCTTATAGTACTATTACTTATCGAAAAATCAGAGTCGATCTGGCCCCGAAATAATTTCTGAACGAAAAGAGCTACAGTGCTAATTTTTCGAATATATCCTATTTAGGGAATTATAAGATAACAAGTTTTTGGTTTTTGCTAAGAAATAAGCGGTAAAAAAGTTATTTCGGTTCAAAAACCGTAAAATAGCGGGAACGCCCATAAGTTTCATTAAACAGGATACAAAATTAGGGCCTAAACCATATATCTTTTAAAGTTGATATTTGGCATACTGTTAGGTCTAGTACCCAAGACACAAGGAAAATTTTGAAATCACGAAATTTATATCGGGAAATGGAAAATTTTTGCATTTTTGTTTTGACAAAATTAACTTAATAAATACATAAGAGATATTGCTGCTCTAAGATTGGTCCATATTTCAATATATATATATATATATATATATATATATATATATATATATATATATATATATATATATATATATATATATATATATATATATATATACTTTACATTTAGCAATACATCACTTTTGAGAGTAGTGCACGACTTTTTAAAACTTGACTGCTCTATGATTGGTCCATATTTCTATGGACTATATTATATATATTTTGTTCCAGAAATGCTAGAAGGATGCGGTTTTTGCATTCGACGCGGAATTTCTGAAACCTGAAATAAGAATCTATGGAAAAATTTCATTTTTCCAACGGAACATACCCAAAAAACCAAAAAATACTTTTGAGGGTCAACGGACACCTTAAGAGAAAAACTGCTTAAAATAGTGTTAGTCAGCCTGTTTTGTTAAAAATAGAACATAGGAAATTACATTGCATTCGCACACTGATAAGACATAACATAACAAAACAAAACATTTTTACTTGAAACACAATTATTCATGAATGATGCCGTCTGAAGTGTCTCCATTTTTCATTAGTCACAATAACACAAGAATGAATAAAATATTCATTGGAATGATTCAATTGGAATGAAATTTTGTATTTGAGGCACTTTGGTATTCAAAATTTGGCATATCACCCTTACTATTTGAAAAATACAAAAGTAACTTGATGGGATGCTTCCATGCGTGCACTGGCTGGGGAAAAACGTTGAAGTTCTCGTATTACGAGTATTAGGTGGGACCTAGGCCGGATCACACAATACATACAAGAAACACGTACACAAAAACTCACCAAACACATACAAAACATCAAAACAACATACAAAATACACTCCAAATACAATGAACGCAGCACAGCTCTAGAGGAATTTAAGGATAAACTTCACCAAAAACTCACAGTATACTCTGCACGACTCAGACGATACAAAGCTGCACACATACGCAAAATACACAACACTCAATTACAACACAACCAACAAATTTTCTACCGATCACTCACACACAAAAATACACCACAGTACGACACACAACCACCCACAAAACCGTCACTTTTTACATATTGGTCTGGTCTTTGGTCCGAGGGAGTTCAATACAATGTTGAAACCTGTTGGATCGGAGACGAGATCCGCAAAACAAACAACATTACACACATGACACTAACAACAATTACTACACAATTGAGCCTGGCGTTGATCAAAAACACAACTATTACCTGAAACACTTTACATGCACACATGAACACCTCGCACGACATTTTACACAATTCATACAAAACCCTCACACAACATCTCCTTTCTTAATGAAGGGTGTCACTTACATGATTCCAGAGGATAATCACACAATAAATCCAACCAAATATAGACCCATCAAATGCCTATCTACACTATGCAGTTACTTGTATGAACTACATGTATGACACAAAAAATGTACACACACATTACAGACAACAACATCCTCACTGAAGAGCAAAAGGGCTCTCGGAAACTATCGAGAGACTGTAACGAGCATCTCATTATAGACTCGGTGAATAAATATACAGTTATAAACAACACAAACATGTACACAGTTTACATAGATTACAAAAAAGCATTTGATTCCGTGCCGCATTCCTGGCTTCAGAGAGTATTGACCTTATACAAAATTGACGAACACATTACACAATTTTTAACACACGCCATGTCATTATGAACAACCACACTACAGTCAACACACAATAATACGACCATCACCACAGACACCATACACATAAGACAACGTATCGTCCAAGGAGACTCATTGGGACCTCTTTGGCTCTGTCTCGCTCTTAATCCACTATCATACACACTCACAGATTTGAGATGCGGTTTCAAGATGAAGTTCAACAAGGAATTCCATAAAATATCACACCTTTTTTACATGGATGACTTGAAACTGTATGCCCCAGCACAAACACAATTTACACATTTAATATGACTGACCATTTCACCAAATTAGCAACAAGTGAAATGGTCACCAAATTAGCAACAAGTAGCATATCCTGAGACAAAATAAGTGTAATTTTAATAAGAGTAAAGTAAACAGGAATAAATATGAAGAACAAATTTTTATCAAGAGTAATTTCAACATATTTTAAAATTTATTATATTTTAAATCTGGTATATTTTAATTTAGTTAGTTTTCTATTCATTTTTATTTTTGTCTGTTGATCTCGACTTTCTATCTATTCCTAATTGTCAAAGAGTAAATTACGACTAGCTGATTTATACTGATGATGACTACATTGTAGTCGAAATACGTATTTATGATACAAAAAACTGATCTAGATAAAGGGGGCGAATTTCAAATTTCGTTTCATAATATAATGTTTACGAAAACTCATGACAAAACACAGGATACACCATATACACTCATCGTCAGCCAGGTTGATCTTACCACGGTCTCTAGGAGGACGTGGTCTCACAGACATCCAACTATTACTCGATCGCCAGCTCCATAGCCTACGCAAGTACTTCCAATCTAAAACACACTCCTCACACCTACACAAAGCCATAACATCCGCAGACAAGTTATACACGCCACTTAACATGCACACAATACAACACGCTCCTCCACCAACCAAAGAAAAACTGCCACAAACACAGCCACAAACATACAGACATGGAAATGGAATGTTCTACATGGAAGGTATATGCATGAGATTAACCACGACTGTGTTGATTGAGAGGCTTCGCAAGCTTGGTTGACCAAGTGTAATATCTTTCCGGAAACCGAGGGCTTCATGTTTGCAATACAGGGTCAAATCATACATAAACTGAACTACAAAAAACAAATACTCAAAGACACTGCACAACAAACAGACCTCTGTCGACAATATCGACAGAAACCAGAAACAATACAACACATTACATCTGCATGCTCACGCCTTACACAAACAGATTACAAATACAGGCACGATCAGATAATACACCAAAAATAATACACCGAAAACTCACCATAAACCACAAACTCACAACAGAAAACACACCATTCTACAAATACACTCCATCTACAATTCTCGAAAACAACACACACAAATTATATTGGGATAAAACAATTATTACAGACAAGACAGTACATTATAACAGACATTACACTTATACACAAACACACAAAAACCACATTCCTTATAGACATTGCAGTACCCAACACACACAATCTACAGACTACACACACTGAAAAACTAACAAAATACACCGATATGGCTGTCGACCTGAGAAATCAGTGGAAAATGACACAAGTTGTTATCGTTCCAGTGGTTCTAAGCTCAATAGGCGTCATACCAAAAATACTTCACAACAGTCTACATTCACTTGAACTATACAAAAACACATACATACAATTACAAGAGGCAGTGATTATTAATACTTGCCGAATAGTGAGAAAGTTTCTCTCTATGGGGCAAAGCACTCTCCAAACATAAACACCAACCATAACATGCATTCCGACCAATGCACACACACTTACACCAAACACGGAAACTTCACATCAGCACCCACGCAGCACACAGTCACACATGCACAGGAAAACACAACTCAGGAAATATACACGATACAATACAGCATACGCACCATCACCATATTTTCCAAACCAAACTCAAAACACTACACAAGACACAAACCCATCACCATACAACATCATTACTTCCACTACAACAGCACTCAAACACGACCCATGACAAAATAAAAAACTACTCAAAACCGACGGCCAACACTCCATTCGCTCATCGAACACGAAAGCAAACACAACACAATACAAATCCACACATAGCACCGAAAAGGCGATGTCGCAGAACACAATAAACATACATACATTTATACACACTACAAGAACACAAACATCCTTACAAATATACACGCACACTCACGCACATTCTCCGGTTCACATGATAAACAAAATAAAAAAATAAAAAACACAGTTTACCGTCACTTGACTATGTCCGTGCGGTACACGAATGGGGCTCAGCCTTTAAAAAAAAAAGAAAAAATAACAATAATAATAATAATAATAATAACTCCCGTGGGTCCACCTTGTTGTGGTGAGTGGGCCTAGTACCCAGCATACAAGCCAGCAGGAGGGGAAGCTAACGGACTCAAACTTCTAAACGTTGGTATCAGTGTGCGGATGTCGCGCGCTGTCATAATCGTCATCGTTCGTCTCGTTGTGCTGTGTTCGTGCACTGTGTATCTCAACATTACTCGTCGGCTATTACATCTGGCCGACAAAGTCTTCGCTGTCAAAGATTTTTTACTGGCGGTCCCGTGTATCCCTGCTAGAAGTGGTTGAGAGGAGCTGAGGGTGAGGCCTCAGTTTCTCCGAAATCAGATGTGAGCTTGCTCTGCCGAGGCAAGGTGTGCAGGACTTAGCCACCAGCCACGTCGGTCCTTGGTAGGATAGTGTGCAATGGATGCAAAGATCGGAATCTGCATTGCTTCGGGCAAGTTCCAGTCCGTCTGCGTATTCCGGGACTGGAAAAGTGGAGTTCGGGCCCCACAGAAATGGGATCGGGCTATTAAAGTCCGAAGGTATACCCGTTCCCGGCTATTCCAGCCCGCCCCTTTGCACACGATGGCTGGTTGTTTTTTTTATTTGTTGTATGGATAATTTAAATACCCACAAAGAAACGAAATGACACCCTCCGTAAAAGGAGGCACAAGCGCCGTCCCGGTTATCACCGAAACGTAGGGGGACCAAACCCCGCTAAAGATAAAAGGAAAAATCATGGGGACCTGGCATTGCTTCCAGGTTCCCAAAGGCAAAGCATCGTTAAGTATTTTTTAATAAAGGAGGAAGGGTGACTCAAGCGACTTTAAGTCGGTGAGCCCCTTTTTAACAGCAAAGAAATTATACTAGGTTGTGGGGCGTCTTACAGACGTCAAAAAGGTTAACAATGGGTTGTTGGTCGAAACTATCGGCGACAAGATCATAAATGACCGATTATAATCTCTGAAGATATTAGGCGATCATGAGGTGGAAGTTCCCAGGGGGTGATATTTTGCAGAGACCTCATGATTTGCTCAATCGATGATATAGTCGAAAAATTGTCCGACCAGGGAGTATTTGAGGCCCGAAGGATTAAGTGGAGGATGGTGAGTTGAAAGACTCACCTCTCCTCCAACCAACCTTTAACAAAATAGATTTTCCAGCAACAATCGATGCTGGCATTCAACAGAAAATCCCCGTGAGTCCTTATATACCAGCACCGATGCAATGCTATCGGTGTCAAAGACACGGACACACGGCAGGTAGATATGAAAGGCCTCAAATTTGTGTCTGCGGGGAGCCATTGCACGAAGGAAAACCATGCAATAAGCCTATAATATGCGTGAACTGTGGGGGTAGTCACTTGGAAAAATCAAGGAACTGCCTCAAGCACAAAGAGAAAATGGCTATCCAGAAAGTTAGAGATCTTGATAAGCTCACATATCAGAGGCGCGCAGGAGGTTGATGAGCTCTGACTCTCGCTCCCTACCTGCCGTCTCCTATGTCTGCGTCACAGCTACTTCCACCCCTTCAGGTGACGCTACAACACTTGCAAAGAGCTTGCTCCGCTGATGATGAAAATCATCAGCAAGTTTTTAAATAAAAAAAATGAAGGCAAGCGTCAGCAAGGCCAGCAAAAGTCATTAAAACTTATACGAAGGGGCTTATTCAGGTTCTTTCTAAAACAACGATGAAACACGAAAGAGACCCTAAACTCTCTAACCTGAGAGCTTCAGATGTGGCAACCAGTAAGCCATCCTCAAAAGCAAAATCGATGGAGGTGGATGGTGAAAAGACTTTACCTCCATCTACATCGCAGGATGAGCCGGCTACGCAGGCGGATCTGAACTCACCGAAGCCGGAGAGGTCCAGCCGTTCAGCCGCAACATCGCCGGGAGGTAGCCACGCACACACGATGTGCTCGAGTAGCCTCCCGGATCGTGAAAAAAGGGTCGTCGTCTCCTACAAAGTGACGTTGGAGACGGATTCGGATTCCGTCTCTTTCTCCGAACAGGAGACCACCAGGTGAGATAGAAGGGAACGACCCCTTCAGAAGAAGACGACCAGGTGACTAGGTTGGCCGAAGGGAAAACCCAAGAAGTGATCCCACCACTTCCTGGGGCAAACCATCCTAGCCAATAGAAATGGCAAATATATTACAGTGGAATTGCAATGGTGTTAAACAACGCTACTGTGAGCTTCTTACAGACCATATGCCAATGTGTGTATGCATACAAAAAACACATCTTAGACCAGCGGAAACATATATCCTGAAGAGTTATACCGTCCGCAAGCAGGATATTCTGCCAGATATCCAAGCAAGGAGAGGGGTCGCAATATTAATAAGGCAAGGCCTGCCTTACCACACCCTTCGCCTTGACACTCTCCTACAAGCTATAGTGGTAAGAATGTACGGATCGCTCGAACTCACAGTATGCACAATCTATCTGCCAGACTTCGATTGGAATATTGAAGATCTGGCACGTTTAACCATGCAACTTCCACAACCGTTTCTGATGCTAGGTGATTTTAACGCTCACAGTCAATTGTGGGGTTATGATCAAAGAGACGCACGGTGCAGACTCATCGAAAGTTTTTTGAATGAGTCAGGCACGTTTCTTTTAAACACCGGTGAGAAAACATGGTTAATTGCTAAAACTAGTGAGATGTCAGCAATTGATCTGACACTTTGTTCACCGGCTCTGGCTCATCGACTGGAATGGATGGTACTCCCTGGTCCTTGTGGGAGTACCATCATTGTGACCATCTAACCATCAAAATTTCTCATAACTCACCGATATATCCACATCCTTCTTCGCCGAGATGGCGTCTTTGTCGTGCCAACTGGGACACTTTCATGGAAAGTTTTCAAGTTCCCACATTGGGGAAAACGTAGAAGAGGATGTGCACAAAATGTCCTACAAAGTCATTGAAGCAGCAACACACGCTATAAATAAGTCTTCCGGAATTCCACCTAAGAGAAAAGTTCCCTGGTGGAATGATGTCGTGAGAGTAGTGGTTGCAGAGGAAAAGAGGGCGTTTAACAAACGTAAAAGACGCCCCACGCAGGAAAATTTATTCACACTATTATACGTTGTTATATTTGTGGGTTTTAAAACGTTTTATTGCTATGTAGTTTTTAAATTTGTTTATATCGTTATCTAGTTTTTAAGTATTTTTATCTGTTGCAGTGAAGGTTTTACACCTTCACCTTCGTTGTTATTTTTTGTTGTAGTTGTTGTTGTTTATTTGTTGTTCTTGTTAATTTTTTTAATATTGTTTATATTTTGTTATTTTATTCCTATCCAGTAAATTCAATTGATTAGGTAGTGTTGTGGAATTTTTGTGATATTTTTAAGTTTTTCTTTGTGTTGTTATTGCTTTTTAATTTGTGGGGAGCTAATGATCTGGGTATCAAAGCCCCAGTAGGGGGGAAGGTTTTAGTGCGTAGTCTGGTTGGCCAGAACTTGCACACTCTGTGTGACAATACATTTTCCATCCCCTGACGCAAAAACAATCGAATGTACAATAGAGGAGCTTATAGAACTTTACAGAGACACTCGCAAACTTATGAACATTTGTCGTACTTTGCACCTGCGCTCTTCGGTGCCTCGTAAGTACCTCCTACGTCAGCAAGAGGGCAGGGGTCTCCTGTCTGTCGAATGTCTACATGACAGTTTATTGTTAGGTATCGCTTGTCAGGTGTTCACTAGTTCTGATCCATTAATGATACTAGTGCGAGATCACAAGTCAAGCAGCTTCAAAATTGGATCTAGAATTTGATCCAACTAATCGTGATCAAGATGATAATATGGTCCTTCTTCCTCAATCGCGACTTCGTTCAGCTGTTAAACGAGCTGAAATCAGCTCACTCGTTCAAGATCATCGATCTTGGGACCATCAGGGTATGTTCTACCGCCATCTAGACTCATGTGGCCTCTCTGTTGGTCTTACGTTTTTCTTCTCTGATCAGCTGGACTCAAGTCCAGAACAGAAGGCTTTATCATCGCTGCCCAAGACGGTGTGATAGCTACTCTTACACACCAGAGGTACGTGTTGGAGATGGCAGTCTGCAGTATACAGTGCAAAGCGTGCGAATCTCAGCCAGAGACGCTGATGCACCTCATTTCGGCAAGCCCATCCTATGCCTCGACCACGATATTTAAGCTAAGACTATCTACGTCATCGAGTTCTCTGCGCCTGCAGAGACGAATATAGTCTTGAAAGAGGAGCAAAAACGAACTAAATACCTTGTCCTTGACCTTGACCTTCAAAACAAGAGGAAGGTCACAGTCTACATGATATTCCGAACCACCACACTTCCCATTTTCCAAACCTTAAATTAAAATTTTATTGCTGATATGTGTCATATAACGTTCAGAATAAGAAGAACTTTCTGTCTGTCTGTATTTTGAAAACAAATAAATGGCTCCATTCCCCTATCTCAGTTCATAATGCCTGGGATACACTGGGTACTTCAGCTAGGTTAATATGTTTATAGAAGATTATGGAACGGAAAATATAATAGTAGTTGTAAGATAAACAAACAAAGAGTAATTGACTGAGCTACGTTCTTTAAAAAAATTTTAACATACAAGTTTATAAGTATAAATTGTTAAGAATTTACATTTTGAAAATAAAAATTGGTACAGTGGAGCCTCTTCTATACAGATTGCGACGTGTCTACAATTCATGGAAAATGGTGATGATTCCAGATAAGAGAACGAAAATATAAGAAAGACTGTAATTGCAGTCGACGACGAAAACAAAAAAAAAACAATTGAAGTGCATTCGTCCCTACCGCTTTGCTTGCACTTCGCCCCTTAATAGCTCGCTCCCGCCTGTTCCGTCAGTAACACGCGCAATCAGGCTCCGTTGCACAATTGTCGTTCAAACTCCGATAGCCCCGTTCACAACTAACTTTTTTACTATAGACGAAAAAATAAATTGCTTCCATCAAATATTTTAATAAAATTCCTTAATCAATCTCGTGCCCGAATTATTTTGTTGCATGTCATCAATAGCATGCGAGCCATTGATTTGCCATCGCTGGCCTAGAGGTTTTGATGATCAGTTATTAAGTCAAATATCGATTTTTTCGGTTTTATATCCTAACTACTTAAAATGGTGATATTGAAATTTGGTGTGTTTTGAATTGACTATATTGTCGGTCTTCCAGATATCGTTGAAGTGGCGGGTTTAATGGGTTTTGTTCAGCGTTAAGACAAATATCGGGGCGGTTTCTAAATATCCTGTTAGTAAATAAGTACCTTCCAAACGTCCGAACCTACCCTAATTGACGCAATTCATTTTTTTAAATATTGTAATTATGTTATGAAATACATAAAGAACATTATATATTTAAACTTGGCTTGACGTATTACCGTGTTATGTAATAAACAAAACAATAATGGCAATGAATAACACAATTAATTATCATCATATTATTTTTTTATTATCATCTTTTAATTCTACTTCAATTTCTGAATTATTAACATGTCTGATATTTTTATCTTCTGTATCTTTAAAATAGAATGCTGCTTCAGATGTTATCTTGTGCCTTTTCCTAGTTTTGTACAAATGAGACAAGATTTTTCATTTTGTTTGTTTAAATTTTTGAAATTTACGTTAGTTTTCTTTGTTTCAAAATTTCTTTTTTCAACCAACAGGTCGACTTTATCATTAATTGTTTCTCTGTCAATTCTGTTCAGAATGAACTCTGGTAGTCCAGCTGCTACTAAATCTACTAAGATAGCTGTATCAATGGATCTTCTCATATCAAGTAAAAGATTTTCTTTTTTTATTGCATAGTCTAGTAATTAACCTTCTCTATGCCTATGTGTTAAAGCATATGTTACTGGATTCCAACCTTTATTTGCAAAAGACTCACAAAATTTATTTTTCCATATTAACCATTCTGATTCCAATGTTAGTTTAATTAACATTGAACTATACCAGTCCATACATGATTTATCCATAAAGAGTCTTAATATTTCTATATTGTTTTCATCAGATATTATTTTAAAACGTAAGCATTCTTTTTCAAAATTTTCTATCCATTGATCTGCGTTATTATTTTTACTAGTAAACTTTTCGAGCACAAATTTTTCAGCTATATTTTTCAAATTTTGTTGTTCATTTATTTCAGAATCTCTATTTACTAATTTTTCGAGAATTTTGTTTAAAGTGTTTGTATTTTCTGGGTTAATTGCTGCTGATGCTTGTTCTTCTTGGTCTAATAATTTTAGATACTGATCAGAAAACTGTATGTTATCATCATCAATATAAACTGATTTAGGCTCTTCAGTTAATGTAATCCAAACTTTTCTATATTGATATCATTTTTTTATACTGTTTTTCACTTTTTGAAATGCTTGTTTGTCAACACGGTCAAACCAATAAAAGATAACATAAGATCAATCAGAGATTTTCCAATACCAAGAACACAGAAAAATATGAGACAATTTTTAGATAAAATTAATTTCTATCACGAATATATACCAAGAAGCGCAATCATTTTAGAATCATTGCACAATTTATTAAGGAAAAATTAGAAATTTATATGGACGAACGAGTTTCAAAAAGCATTTGATAAAATCAAACAACTTCTGTGTTCTCAGCCAGTCCTGGAAATCTTCGACCAAAAATTACCAATCAAAATCAACACAGACGCATCGATAGAAGGAATCGGTGCAATATTGAGACAAATACAACCCTCAGGTAAAGAACAACCAGTTGCATATTTCTCAAAGAAGCTTAATGAAGTACAGAAGAAAAAAAAAGGCTATATATTAAGAATGTTTAGCAATTAAAGAAGCTATAAAGTATTAATACGAAAAACATTTACGGTTCATTGTGATCACAAACCGTTAGATAATACGAATATAAAATCAAGACCTGATGAAGAACTGGGAGAATTAACATACTATTTATCTCAATATGACTTTGAAATTAAATGTATTCCAGGAAAAGCTAATATAGAAGCAAATTGTATAAGTAGAAATCCTGTATTAGAAGCAGATGAAACCACACATGAACATCTAAAAATAGTAAATCTGATTAATATAAATTATATTGTTTCCGACCAAACCAATTGCAAAGATATTTACAACAATAATAAATTAATAAAAAAAGAAGAAGGTTTGTTCCAGAAATTTGGAAAAAAAGAAAACATAATTTTATTTGAAAAATTTAGCATCAAACTAATACGAGATGTTCATGAAAGCTTATGCCACATCGAAATTGAACAAATGCAAAAGATGATTAGCCCGTGTTATACAGCAAACAGTTTTACGTAAAATATAAAGAAAATTTGCAAAAACTGTGAAATATGCATAAAAAATAAGTCAAGAGGTCAGAATAAATATGGTCTTCCAGCACTCTTAGGTCCAGCCACAAAACCATTTGAAATAGTATCTAAAAGCATTTTTTGCCATTGTTAAAAGGAAAATGAAATAATTTTAATAATAATGAATGTTTCGAATTTAATAAACCGATTTTAATGTTAATCATTTATTTTCTTTTTTTATATAGAATTAAATAAAGTATTGGCAAAGTATTTGATAAAGTATTAGAAGAATTAGATAAAGTATTAGAAGCTACAAAGTATTGGCAATACTGGTTAATAGGAAAAACATTTACGGTTCATTGTGATCACAAACCGTTAGATAATATGAATATAAATTCAAGACCTGATGAAGAACTGGGAGAATTGACATACTATTTATCTCAATATGACTTTGAAATTAAATATAACCCAGGAAAAACTAATATAGAAGCAGATTGTTTAAGTAGAAATGCTGTATCAGAAGCAGATGAAACCACACATTAACATCTTAAAATAGTAAATCTGATTAATATAAATGATATTGTTTCTGACCAAACCAATAAATAAAGAAGACCAATCCATAAATTAATAAAAAAGAAGTTTTGTTCAAGAAATTTGGAAAAAAAGAAAAAATAATTTTGTCTGAAAAATTTAGCATCAAACTAATACAAGATGTTCATGAATGCTTGTGCCACATCGGAATTTAACAAATGCAAAAGATGATTAGCCCATATTATACAGCAAACAATCTTACGAAATATATTAAGAAAATTTGCAAAAACTGTGAAATATGCATAAAATATAAGTCAAGAAGTCAGAATAAATATGGTCTTCTATCTCACTTAGGTCACGCCACAAAACCTTTTGAAATAGTACCTATAGATACAATAGGTGGTCTTGGTGGTTCAAGGTCAACAAAAAAATACCTACATCTATTAGTTGATCATTTTACGAAATACGCATTTATACTAACTTCTAAAACCCAAAATGCATCTGATTTTACAAAACTTGTCTCATTTGTAACAGATATTATGACATTGGAATGGTGCTCACAGACCAATATCCAGGTATAAACTCAAAAGAGTTAAAACCTTCTTAGTAGAAAAATCAATATCACTGGTATTCACGGCAGTAAATGCTCCATTCTCAAATGGCCTAAATGTAAGACGAAACCAGACGTTAGTCAATAGAATCAGAAATGTAAGACGAAACCAGACGTTAGTCAATAGAATGTAAAATAAACGAAAAAATCAAAAAGATATCCTGCACGACAGTAGCACATGATTGTGTAAAAAAATACAACAAACCTGAGCATTCAGTTACAAAATTTGCACCAGAATATTTTCTATATGGTACAAATGTTGCTATTTTACCAAAGGAACTGAAACAAGAAAAATAAAAAACTGATTGGATAACAGATAAACAAAGAGCGCTAGAAAATTCAATACAATTTCATGAATATAACAAACAAAATTTTGATAAAAATAGAAAAAATTTCCAATTCCAAGTGAGAGACTTAGTTTGTGTTGAAAACGGCAATAAACTAAACAGAAAAAAGTTAGACGAATTAAAAATCGGACCATACAAAATTTTAGAAAAAATCTCAGATTCAATATATAGGATTGATACAGGTCACAGAAAATCAGAATCTAATCTATTCCACATAACTAAAATACTACCATGTACTTCAAGTGAGAATAACAGATTACGATGACTTCTACCCCTCTAAGGAGGGAGACTGTACATCTCTCCTCTGCGAGGGGAGATGTAAAGAAACATATTTATTCAATTAGTATGTTACCACGCTCCGCGTCGGTACCATGGGAACCGCTTTACACGGTAACATGGTAACCACTTTAAACAAATTTAAAAGTGTAAAATTATAAAAATTAACTAATAATAATTTGTTAAAAGAATTGACATAACGTATAAACTTGAATTGCCGTTTCTTTATTTTTAGGTAAGGTTTTCTTTGTAAATAGGCTTTAATAAATAAATCTTTATTTTTAGAACAATTTCAGAGTTTGTATTATTTATGTCAATAATCTTATATATGGTAAAAATAATGTGCCCAATTTTAGCCCTTAAAACAAATGAGGTCCCCGACAAATAATAAAATACTTTGTCACCTATTTTTATAAATAAAAAGGGTGCATTTGATCTGAGACGCATAAATCTTTTTTTAAACGAAAGGTCTTCAAAATATCATTAAAATGAAAAAGAAAATTATTTTTTTAACTGATTTTTACCCATTATTTTCCAATTTGTTTATAACGCGCTATAAACCTTTTTTTTTTAACAGTTAAGAAATTATTTAAATAAACTTTATTTTCTTTTAACTTACAGATTTTTTATTAATCTTTAAATTAAAAAAATAAAATAAAGCGATATGTTAACTTCTAAGAGAGTCATCATATGTTTTACCTTTTGCTATCCTGTTACTTATAAACAAATTAATATTTTTAGGTTTAATAAGACGTAATCGAAAGCTTAAACACTTACCTATTTAATTTTAAACTCAAAAAAATTTACCGAGCAATATAATTTATTTCTGAAAGAAAACAAAATCTGTGGGTCATTTTTTCGTCATCTGAATGAATGTGTAAGCAGTGGTCATGTACAAATATTATACATTTGACTATTCACTGTTCGCCAATGCTGGCATATTCATTTAAACGACTAAGCATTCGTTCCAAGCAACCTGCCTAAAAAATCCTAATTTGACTCTAACTAAAACCATAGAATCAATTATTCATTTAATAAAGGTCACGTGTAAAAAAAGATTTTGAATCTACCAATTTATTCATAGAAAATAAATAGTCAATCTCGTGCTTTGTAGTGTTAAAAAATTCGGGCTGGGGCCTGTTTTTTATTACTATGACACTTCTTAAGTAGTAACAAAAGCAGAGTTCACCTAAACCATTGAATAATGAATAGTCAGGCAAGTATCTCAACCTAAATATTTTTTTATTACTACTAATATGTAATAATAACTAACAAGATGGGTAACGCAAATGGGTCCTAACACCTAGACCAAGGGGTCACCGGGTGTAAGAGGTGATATTTTAAGCAGATGAATCGATAGGATTCTGCCGAGACCAGACGCCGCACAGAAAGCCCACAGCTTCTCCGCCGGGATTGCTCCCAGGATTGATGGATCTAAGGTTTAGGACCCAAACAATATATACCTGATACCCTGCAGGTTTTTGCAGATGCAAATAACATGTATGGAGGTTTCATCATTCTCATCACATGCCCTACAAGTGGGGATCATCAGATATCCCCAAGTTATGAAGGTGGTATTTCAATCAAGGGCCCCACCACCCTTCTCAAGTGTATTCTATTGAGTTTCAACCGAGTACAGTTGAATGGCTTGGCTGTGTTTATGCACAGCTTGGCCTGTCGGATGCCCTTCACAAAGAACCAGTAATCGAGATGAGCTTCTCGTAACCACTCCTTGATTCGGTAAAATACGGAGCATCTTGCTATGGGAATGACAGGCCCAGGTGAAAGGAGCGTTTGAGATGACCCCTCCCGTGCCAACGAGTCCACTGCCTCGTTCCCTTTAACGCTAGAGTGACCTGGTACCCAGATCAGCTTGATTGTGTTATTCAATGCCAGGCGGTTTGGTTTCTCGAAGCATTCAAACGCTATCCTCGATTGGAATCATGACGCCTCAAGGGCCCGAAGTGCGGCCTGACTATCTGAGAAGATGCTGAAATGTGCCCCCCTGTAACGTTTCGTGTTACAAATCTGGGGACCTCTCCACATGGCGAAGATTTCTGATTGAAAAAACGTCGCATATTGACCAAGAGGGATTAATTCTTTTATTCGATGGTAAAGCTCGTCCCAGAGCCGTAGATCTCTGAAAAGATTTTCTTGGGCAGGA
Source organism: Nineta flava (assembly GCA_963920215.1). NCBI lineage: Eukaryota > Metazoa > Arthropoda > Insecta > Neuroptera > Chrysopidae > Nineta > Nineta flava. The sequence goes on along the minus strand of OY986042.1, from coordinate 56,452,591 downwards.
ATCGAGAATGTAAAAAAAAGAAAAGGAGGGGGTATACAAATATAATAAAGCTTTGGGTCAAACTTAATAATGCTTTATTACATTAACATTTACGTCGAAACCTGAACGAGTTCAAAAGCAATTGTATTCGTGTGCGTATGAAATAATATTGATTTACATTAGTTTAGGAATCGAACCAATTAAATCAATCCGAACGTGTATATATAGCATTTACCCCAATCTAATTTCAAAAAAATTAGTCATTATAAAGTAATTCTAAACCTAATAATAAAAATATTTCATGTCAAAACAAAATCTTACCGATACAAGCTATGATCTAACCTCATATATACACGTGTACCGAGAGATGGCAATAAAATATTTAACGGTTTATTTTTAAATATTTGACGATAAAATATAACTTACAAATAAATAATATTGGAGAACATTCAAACTACAATGTGTACAGAATAATTGTAACCGAGTAATAAAAAAAATACTGAAAATTTGAGAAGAAAAAACAAAATATTAGAAAGTTGATAAATGTTTCGAATAAATATTATCAAAAAAAGGAATGAAACTTGTTTTATACGAAACATGTGTCGCAACTAACAAACAAGACAGTCGATCTGAATCGGGGAGTCCCTGGTGCACCGTCAATCTATTTTAAATTTTAGTGAAAATTATTCTGGACGCTTGCAATTATTTTTAGCTAATGTGATGCTAATAAAAACTCGAAATTATCTAACACAAAAATTATGATTGAGGAAATAAAAAAATATCACAACTACGATAACAAAACAAAATTGCTCCCAAGCCGTCTGGTCAACGTAGGAGAAATTGGCCAACACCTTCCGGAATACGAGAGCAGTACATTGTACTTAAGCACATTCAATGTAAGATCCTTAAGCAGTTATTCAAAACTGCTATAATATTAAATGGGACGTCATCGGTATTTGTGGTATTTGTGCGGCGATATGGTCAAGAAATAATAGAATACAACAACCACCTCCTATACTATTTTGGTGAAAGGAAGAGTATGCTGGGAGTTGGTTTTTGGTTAAAAAATATAGGAAAAAGTATATCTTGGAATTTAAAGGCATATCGGAAAGAATAGCGATTTTAAAACTAAAATGCAGATGACTGCATAATTATACAAGTACATGCTCCCACCGAAAACTGTCCTGAAGAAGAAATAATCGGCTTTTACGACCAATTACGAAGTGTTATATCTGAATCAAAAAACTGCACCACCTTCTTTATAGGCGATTTTAACGCTAAACTTGGGAAAAAATCAAATGAAGAAAACAACTACAGGTGGTAGGTCCATTTGGAATGGGAAATAGAAACGATCGAGGAAACTTGTTAATACAATTTGCTTGTGAACATAATTTAAAAATAGTAAATTATTTTTTCCAAAAACGCGAGCAAAGAAGATAGACTTAGAAATCGCCAAACGGAATTGTAAACAATGAAATAGATTTTGTTCTTACGAATCAGTTGGATATGGTCACAGATATAAATACAATAAGCAACTTGAAGTTCTTCTCAGATCATAAACTACTACGGTGTTCTATGAAAGAAAAAACGTCGGCGGAAAACACCTTTAAATTCTGATAAACTGATGGTGCTAACAAAAGAGTCAATAATTGAATACTAGGAAACACTTTCAAGTGCTATAAATGTCGTAGATGTTACACAAAAACATGACATTCAAGATATTTACAACCACATAGAAGCAACTATCTTACAAGCTGCAAAGAAAACTTTGCACAAGACCGCAAACCAGGCAAAGGATAGTATCCTGTCTAAAGATACCAAAATATTAATAGAAAGGAGAACAATGCTCCTAAATATCGAAAATAAAAGCACAGCACAAAAAGTAGAACTGCCAGAAACGAACAAACTAACCAAAAAACAGATCCGGACGGATATCGGAACATAAAATAGAAAAATAATTTCCGAAAAACTGGAAACTGGCAACAACATAAAACAAATAAAAACTTATTTAATTTCAAAACATGGGTACCAGCTCTAACTAAACAAGGAATCCCCGAAGGAAACGGAAAACAAATCCTGAATATCGCAACAAACTTTTACAGAACCCTATACGATTCCAAAATATGTGATATTTACCGATCGACCTGCCCTTCTCATCAGCGAAAACCTAGTGAAGTACCTGAAACACTAAAAACTGAATTGTGCGCAGCTCTGAAATCCTTTAAAAGCAACAAAAGTGCCGGGCAAGATATAGTAGTGAATGAATTTTTAAAAGTGAGTGGTGATGATTTTGAAAATATCTTGACTTCGGTTTTTAATAAGATTTTGTGCCTGGAAAAAGTGCCACTGTCATGGAATCATGCTACCACTAATTATTGACCTATAAGTTTGCTATCTAGTGTGTATAACCTATTATCAAAAATTTTGTTAAACCGTATACAACCCCTTTTAGACTTTCACCAAACTTCAGAACAAGCAGGCTTCAGGCAAGGTTTCTCTACCAACGACCACCTACAATCTCTTAACCAGATTATAGAAAAGGGTAGACAGTACAATATGCCAATACATATGGCATTTATCGATTACTACCAGGCATTCGATACTGTCGAACACCCACACATTTGGCGCGCACTCGGGAGATGCGGTGTCCACGAGAAATATGTCCGTCTGATTGAAAAGATCTACTCCAAAACAACAGCACACTTAAGACTGGAGACTTGCGGGACCAAATTTCCTATTAAAAGAGGCTTAAAACAGGGTAACCCTCTATCACTTAAGCTCTTCAACGCGGTACTCCAGCTTGTATTCGAAACCTTAAACTGGAAACACTACGGAATCAAAGTCGATGGAGTTTATTTGTCAACTTTTAGATTTGCGGATGACATTGTTTTGTTTGCAACTTGATTTTCAAAGCAAACGAGTAGCTTTGCAAATAAATATCGATAAAACCAAGACTATGACAAATGCAAATTCGGGCACAGACATAAAGCTTAATGGAATACCGATAGAAAATGTCACAAATTTTAAATACCTAGGACAGATCATATCTTTCGAAAATGCGACTGAGGCAGAAATACAAGCATGAACGAGCAACGCTTGGAGGAGATTTTGGGCTCTTAAACATATTTTGTTAAACAATTGATTGTCGATTTGATGCTAAAAATAAAAGCTCTGAATACGTGCATCCTGCCCATTTTAATATATGGCTTCAAACTAAGGCCTTTACAAACAAGGATTACAAAAAACTCTTAACTTGCCAAAGGAGTATGGAGCGCTCAACATTAGGAATACTGAGAGTCGAGAAAATTCGCTGCTGCGAAATTATAAATAAAATACAAGCTAAAGATGTGGTAGTAAGTGTAAAGCGGTTTAAGTGGAAATGGGCGGGACACATTGCTCGATTTAGAGATTGTAGATGGACATTACGAGCTACTTTATGGACACCGTATAATCGTACGCGGAGAAAAGGCCATCCTAATAAAAGATGGCGTGATGAGCTGGTATCCATTGCTAGTGGTTGCTGGACAAGACAAGCACACGATAGACATGAATGGTGTATTCTGAAGGAGGCCTTTGCCCAGAATATTGGATGACTGGCTCATATTATTATTTTATTATTATTCTTATTATTATGTGATGACATTATCCGAAATGGTATTTTAACAAATACCGCAACATATATATTTTAAAAAAATTCGTTACGCAGGAGCTTAGTCAACTTAGCGAATTTCCTTAGAAAACATAAATCACTCTCTAGCGGTCATAATTTTAGTGTGATCAAAATGAAATATAATATCTGATATGACTTTAGTATTTGCATAAATTAAATTTATTAATAGGCAAAATAGAACGGTATAACGATTATAGTTTATAGTTACTATGGAAACGACAATCAAAATTTTTACAATAAAATATATTTTATGTATTCGTGTCAAACAAATACAAAATATTAAATATCTGTCTTAAGATTAGAATAATTGAAAAATGTATAAGGAGTAAAGTTGTAGAAAATCAAGTTTGCAAGAATTCATTACTTGATCATTTTTCTCAAACTCTAATGTGAACAGGGATATTTAGAATTTTTTCTTCCAATCTTTAATTATAAATATTTCTGTAAATAATAGTGTAACAGAAAAATGATAAGAAACAAATTAACAGTAAAATTTAGTACCTACAACTTAACTCCTGATAAATTTTTCGATTTTTCAAATATTAAGGGCGATAGTCAAATTTTGTGATTCCCCCTTCCTCTAAATCCCCTTCCCTTCGTCCGATTTTACCCATTAACGAACTTGACCTTAAGAATACCAAAAGCGCCTCAAATACAAAATTTTATTCCAATCGGAATAAAACTGTGACCACTAGAAAGTCCACAGACATTTAAAAAAAGTACATATATTGATATATATATATATATATATATATATATATATATATATATATATATATATATATATATGTATTTATATTTATATATATATATATATGTCGGAATAGCATTGAGAGCATGGTCGTTTGAACCAGTATATATGTTGTCAGGCATTGTTGTTTTTATAAAATACAAACACTTACCAATTTCCAATAGCACACTGAAAACTGCATTTTCACAAACACGCACTAGTCTACAATAATACCCGGTGTCCCGCACTTTCACAATCAGTAATTACAAATAGTTGATTCAACCTACGACACAGTAAGTTGGCTCCAGTTAACAATACAGATACAACACGAATAATACTAACAAATGCCATACCACGGTTATCTCATCAATAAACATAATTAATTATACTAGTCCAAAAGGGCTACCAACAATCCAAACGCTATTTCCATGTGAACTTTCAGCAGAGTTCAGTTGATACTAATACGCAACTGCACGATACGGTCTGTACTCGGGTGCTGTCCTCTCAGAACTGCCATCCTCCTTCCTTTTTGAAACTCACCCCCCTTCCTTGATGTTTGTAAAAATATTGGAAAGGGGTCATTCTATTTATGTACCATCTCTGGTATATCACAAAAAATAGGTTTATTAACATCCGTACCGTACAATTTGCGTCTAAGTAGAGAGCCACACATGCCCCTTCGACCGAACCCTTACTTACTGTGTTAATTGATAATCTTAAAGCAATTATTCTTTATTGCACTTTTAGACAATTTATTTTATTCTAAGAATATATAAGTATTGATAATATCTAATTTCCGGACCTCTATGTCTGGAGGATCCTTTATGTCGGACATACTGTAATAAAATAAACCTTTTCTTAAAAAATAGTTTCTTTGTACTTATAAATGTAAGTGTTTAAAATCTCCAAATGTGAATTTGTCCTTTGCACAAATTCAACATCCGACATATATATATATATATATATATATATATATATATATATATATATATATATATATATATATATATACAAATTTTGGCGATAGTGATTTTTAACATGTAATAGGTAGGATCGATGGACATTTAAAGAAATTTTTTCGAAATTCCAACATTAGTGTAAAGACAATAGCTACATTTCCTTTGGAGGAAATTGGCTAAAAACTATTAATAATGTGGTTGAACCCTAACTAAATAGTTAGAAAATAAATTAAACAAAAATAAAGATATAAATTGGAAGAAATTCCCAAACCATGAAAATATGCTGATAACTATCCAAATATAATCATACGCATCTGCTCTTTTTATATACGTAGAATGTGAATTTATTCGATGAATTGCCAGAACTAAACGTGAGTATCAAAAATATGTAAATTTTAAAACCGTTGATATAAGAAAAAAGAAAATATAACCGCTGTAACACCGCTTCGCGTAAAAAAAATTGTATTATCTAATCTTCCTTACAAGAATGAACGGAAGACAAATATGTTTATTGTTTTGTACTATCGGATCTCGATGATGTAATTTTGAAACCATGTATTTGATTGATAGCATCGACCGAAAATGTATATCCTGAAGGGATCCGATATATTGGTTTACATGAGACGTAAAAAAATAATAATAATTCGACTTGCCTGTAGGAACGAAACTATGTGAATGAATTAAAAACTCAAAGCTCCGGTTTCAGATGAGCTTTGAATTGGTAATTTTTTAGTTACTTTTATTTTTGTTATTAAAAAAAATTTATAAATGTATTTTATTATTTTAGATATATGCCTGGCGGTAACTTTAAAGAAAAAATACATATTCAATTAAAAACAATATGTCTATGATCAGATAGGGAGGGTTCATTTGAAACTCTCCACCCCGACAGAAGCTGTAACAGCCTCGGGAAGCAGAGAGTAATGTCAATGACCTCTGACCTAATTATGTTTGTAAAGATTGGAGATTTGCCTCTATTGACAATCTCCAGACCAGTGGCCGAAAAAAATCCAGGAGAGCCTGACCCCTAGCATTCATGCCGGAACAGCCCCATTGCATGTGGTGCGAGTTTGCATCACAGCCAAGGATCAATGGCAGACCTCGAGATTCACAGTATTCGACAACCGTTTCCACCTCTATTGGAAGAGGAGGTGGCTTTGAGTCGTATGGAAAATACGCTGAGCACAGAATCACCCCCCCCCACTCCTGCCCCAGGAGACTAAACTGTACCGAGGCCACTGAAATGTCTCTACCACACAGGTGCGGAATAGGTACCGTGTCAAGACCTCTTTTCACCATGCAAGCTCTGGGATTATTAGTTGTAGAAATAACTTTAACCCCCTTTACTAATAATAACTTTAATGTTTCTTGCACCAGATCAATGTTAATATTGTCGGAGCTAGCCTTTTGCTCAAAATTTCTGCAGCTGCTTCGCTGTGATGTAAATTAACTTGAATGAAACTCACCATAATTGGCTTACCTTCATTGGAAAGACGCCACCTTCCCCTGCTGGTCGGCCTTGCGACGTCCTTACGGGTCCAGGTAAAGCTTCTGATGATAGATATACTGTTTCCAGTTCCTTCCAACGTGGGATTATTGATAGTGATCATAATATTTGGTTCCACGAGTAAATAATATGTGTAAATATATTGACCTTTTTTATACACCCTGAGGCGGCACCTCGAAGTGTCAGGGTGTGGAACTTACCTTACCCGGCCTACCATATTAAAGGAGGCTTTCTGTAGAGGTCTCCATCTTCGCGTACCGAGCGGTTAGGCCAAGCACCCCGATTCTCTTGAACACCCGCAAAATATATCTGTTGCAATGCCAAGCGGTTACGGTGTGATAAAGGTTTTCCGCCAGTTCCGACTTCATAGGCTCGATTAGTTTTGAACAGAGGCACCAACGTGAAGGTTCGAGGTTGACCACTTGCCACGCAGAGGTCATATATTGCACATACATGACCATTACACCCCCTACTAAAAAGTAACAAAAGTCGTATCAATAGATTGCTGAAAATATAACCGCTCACAACGACGTATAAATTCGTCCCACACTCGTTTATACATTGTAATCTAGAGCAAATGCGAAAGTTTAACAATTTTTTTTTGCCTCACGTGCTTACAGTCTATATCTACACGAAATATTAGACGATATTTGACCCCAATAAAACTTTTGAACGAAAAGAGCTACAGTGGTGAGTTTTCGAATATAGATATTTTACGGAATTATTAAAGACAGTTTTTTCGATCATCGTTGGGAATAAACATTAAAAAGGTTATTTTAATTCAAAAATCATAAAAAAAGACCACGCCTAAAAAGTGGTTATTTACAGTGGTGAGTTTTCAATATTGTACCCTACTTCCAGATATCCTTAAAAGTTGATATTTGACATACAGTAAGATTCCAAACTGACAGGAAAATTATGAAAACCAGAAAATTCTATCCCGAAATTGAAAATTTTTGCATATTTAATTTTTAACATTGATAAGCATATACATGTATACAGTACGTTCTGATTGGTTGATAGTACGTTCTGATTGGTTGACACATAAATCGTCTAGAATTTAATTAATTAAACAGTTTTATTTTAAAACCAAACGTTATCAATATTCCAATGGGGAAACACTAATTTTATAATTAAACAAAGTAGTTAATTGTTTGAATACCCAGTATATACTGTGTTGTAAATCAATGTTTGAATTGTTAATATTTCTGCCTATTCAAGGTTTATAAAATATGAATTATTTGTAAATTTTATTTGTAGCATTTATCGGTTTACTGCATATAAACGGTTGTATGCAACAAAATCCGATGTAGCAAGTAGGGGCGCAGATGTTATTTGTGGAAGGTTGTTTTCGTGGATATGGACAGCGAAGATCAACACCTTTAAATCTCACTACTTCAACACGTTAAGTATTCAAGGTGTACGCGCGCTTTGACTCAAACGTATAGACTCTGGTGGTGTGATCGTGAACTATTATATTGAATTGGTTGTTGATCGAATTATCACCTACGGTATTGACGAGAATGGAGAGTAATGTGTTTTATTTTATTTGAGGTGATATTAAAGGAGGTATGTGTGTCGATATAACAATAATATATTATACTCCTTTATTTTTCATTTATTTCATTCACAGTATCTTAACAAATAAAACAAAACTTCTATAATAATTTTTGGTTAGTAAAGTGACATTTAATAATTGTTGGATAAAGGTGCGTTCGCACTAACTGCAGTTTTATTATAATCAATGTCACCCTACAGAACACGTAATATAAGTTAATGTGTAAGACAATGTAAATGACTAACAGATAGTCGGGTAAACTATAGTATCCGTGAATAATATAAATTAGTAGAACAATAGCTACCCGACAATACTAATGACCACGTTTAATATTTTTTTTAAATTTATTTATCAATTAATAAATTATACAATTCTTGAATAACGATGAACCTGATCGACACTTAATACGGGGGGTAGATTTCGGTAATCGTACTATCTCACTCGCCGGATGCGTGGGGAGAACTGGGGTCTAGCCCGTTCGTGGCGCGCATTCGGTGAGTATTTGGAGATCGCACCACTTGCCTACGCTAGGGGTAATGGACTCCCTCTGGGGACCGTCTGGTACCTAGCGTCGCGGGATAATCCGTGGTACTGCGATCGTGATTAAGACCCAAAAAACAATCGACGTGTGGTCGATCAAATTCCCGATCATTCATATAAATTGTACTTATTAAGTGTTGTAATTTTATTTTTAATTTTTTAGGGTAAATCTCCAACCCAATACCAATCACGACAATAGAACGTGCAGAGATGAGGACATATGAATTTAAATGAAACAAATTAGACAAACCTTGATGGGGCCACCATTCGTCGCTGAAACTGCTAATGGATGAATCACGACAATCCAAGGTATTAATCCCAACAACTCAGGTATGACATGAAATGTTCTAGTCCACGTGGTGCTGGCGTATTTTGGCGTTGATATGTATCAAATTTTCGGTAAATATTTGATCGTCCGGTATATTTGTTGGATGGACGATTGATTTACTTTATATCGGCTATATTATTGATCATGTGCAATTCGCGATATAATTCGATAATTCCATGTAATCATCAATCATGGATAATTCCATATAATATATCGCTTACTCGGTACCGATACGTTTTTCAATTTTATATTATTTTAAGAAACAATCGAATTCGATCACTAATAACAATCGCTCCGTCTTGATACGAGATCAGAGGCTTAATAATTCCATTTCTGTTTTTTTGTCGCCCGTACAGAAAATTACATGTCACCCCCTGTCTGTAGCTCAAGCTATGTTGTAACACTCTTATTTTTATTGTTGTTACAGGACTGGGTGTTTACACGGTAGCGTGTACCAATGGATTGTACGTGACTCGATCCATATACAGTTTTAACTTCTTTTTTTTTTCTTTTTTTTTTGTCCCTTTTTATTTATTTATTTATTTTTTTATTCTTAATTTAACATAGTTCCTAGGTTTTTAATATTAGTTTTTTAGATTTTTAAACTAGTTTTTAAGTTTTATAGACTTGCTTTTATTTTAATTGTTTCACCTCTCTCTCTCTCTCTATATATCTATCTATTTTATTGCCTTTTTTGTTTAATTTGAACTTGAATCAATGAAATCTGGCCCCAACAATCAGTTTATAATTTACAATTATTGAATTGTCCAGAGTAGTTCAATGGACCATTAATAAATGGTTCATATTAATGTTCTTGCGATTTTTATAATTTTAAATATTGAGTTATGTATAGCTGAGTTAAAAAACGCGAAGCGCCTGTTGAGGCAAAGCGTTGGTCAACGCAAATTGTTAGACGACGCGAAAAGTTAGTCAACTCGTTGCGTTAGTTAACGGTTAGCACGTGAAGAATAAGCCGACGCGAAGCGGCAGTTAACCAAGGCGAAATGTAAGCTAAAGCGAACCGTTAGTCAGCCAACGCGTTGGTCAATGAAGCGTTATACAATGGGAATCGTTAGGTGACGCGAAGTGGCGATTAGTCAAGGTGAAACGTTGGTTGGAATGCGTCAGTAATTTAGTACACCGAAGTATTCCGAAGCGTTAGTAAACCAAAAGCGTTAAGAGAAGCACTAGTCAATGGGAAGCGTTAGGAGACGCGAAGTGGTGATTAGTCATGGCGAAGCGTTGGTTTGAATCGTTAGTTATTTAGTAAACGCGAAGCGTTAGTAAACTGGAAGCGTTAGTTATCAAAGTGTACTTGAGTCAACACTAAACGTTAAGATTAAGCGAAGCGTAAGTGAGTGAGCGCGAAGCGTTAGGTATTCAAAGCGAAGTGTCAGTGAATCAACGCGAAGCGTGATTTCACGCGAAGTGTCAGTCAACATAAATTACTAGTTAACGCGAAGCGTTGGTAAACTCAAGGCGTATCGTAAGCTTAAGTGAACCGTAAGTCAACAAACGCGAACCGTTAGTGCATGGGAAGCGTTAGGCGACGTCAAGCGTCAGTCAACGTGAAGTGGCGATCACATAGTTATTCAACACGATATTTATTCAACACGTTTCGTTTTTTGACGTTAAGCGTTAATAAGGTAACGCGAAACGTTAGTTAATCAACGAGAAGTACTGGTTTACACGAAGCGTTTACCATCACATAGCGAAAGCTAAAACGAACCGTAAGTAAGCCAATGACAAGCGTTAGTAAATGGGAAGCGATAGGCGACGTGAAGCGTTAGTCAACGCGACGTGGTGATTACTCAACGGGAATCGTTGGATTGGTAGCGATAGTTATTCAACGCGATCATCTTTTGACGCTAAGTGTTACAACAAGGCGACGCGAAGCGTTAGTCCATCACCGCGAAACAATAGCCAACGCTGCGTTAGAAAGTCGCGTAAGTATATATATATATATATATATATATATATATATATATATATATATATATATATATATATACATATATATATATACATATATATATATATACATATATATATATATGTATATATATATATATATGTATATATATATATATATATGTATATATATATATATATATATATATATATATATATACATATATATATATATATATATATATATATATATATATATATATATATGTATATGTATATAAACATGTATATAAATTTTATAGATGAATATAGGTGAATTTTGACTATGATTTTTGATAGGATGGATGAAATTTTGACATCTGTACGAGACCAACTTAACCCTGGAACTTATATATATACATATAGTTTACTAAACTGAAATAAATATAAAAACAATACTATTTGATATATGTTATGTTTGTACATGTGCCCGTCTTCGATGGACTTATTTTTTTCAACTAAGTCTCATTTTCAAATTTGAGCATAAATTATACGAAACCTATTGAGTTTATGAAAAAAAATTTTAAACAAAAGTTTATTTTAAAAAGAAGCAGAGTTTTTGGTTACAAATTTTTTTCTATCCCTTACGGTTTCAAAGATATAAATTTCCCCCCCGGCGGGGGAAAACACATTCCGCTTTTGCCCATTAACGAACTTGACCTTACTTGTTCGCACTAGAACACACAGAAAAATTTTCAGCTTGTTATATCTTTTCGTTTTTAAATTATCGGCTTTTTTAAACTATTCGATTTTTTTCAAGCATTGACAAAGTCGGGACTAAATTTAATATACCTTGTATAATTACAAATATACTGGGTATAACAATACTATTTGATGTATGTTAGGTTTGTACATGTGCCCGTCTTCGATCGACTCATTTTTTTCAACTAAGTCTCATTTTCAACTTTGAGCACAAATAATAATAATAATAATAATAAATGTAACTGTATTTGCATTTGCCAGCTTACAGTGGTTGATACATTCTATACACTATTATTAACCCGACTTCAACAAGGAGGATGGTTCTCAATTCGTCTGTATGATTTTTTTTTACACAGTGCTTACTTTTAAAATAAATAAAAATTGAAAAAATAAGAAAATAAACATGCATGAAGCATCATAAACTGTAAATTTAAAGAATCTTACACTAAGAATAATAACGTTAAATAAGAAATAAACAAAATTAAATTATTAAACAAATCCGTTGTACATCGAATTATTTCCAAAAAGCATGAAATGAACTAAACAGTACAATTATTCATTTAAATAAAAGCTCCTCAATTTGAGAATTCCATTTACAAAGTAAAAGATATGATATATTTTTTGTGGGGATAAATTTGACAATAAGACTATGAAGTTATTCTTGCAATTAAAATTTTGATTTAAATATTTACCGATAAAATGGTCCCTCATTGATTTATAGATCGGGCATTTCAAAAGAAAATGTAATAATGTTTCAGGCTTATTATAATTACAGATTTTACAGAGGTCTTCTTGTTTCCATTTATATAAACAACAATTAGCCTGTATTTTTACAGTTTGCATCCCTGAGACTCTGATCTGGCTAACTGAGCTTTATCTTATTAAAGTTTAAATTCATTTTCAGATATTTCGTCGTCCAAAATATATTGATACATAGGGGTGTAACTGGAGATCAAACTTAGGTTTTTATCCATGTTGGAAAGTTTTCTTTGATATTTGACAAGAATGGTTTCGCTGTTTTCTATTATACTCTGTGCCCGTTGTTCATTCCATGTGTTTATAAAAGCAAGATCCCGAAGTATTTATCGTAGCTGACTAACCCAATTGTACTTGCAAACGATACCTCCATTTATATCAACCTTAACTGATTGTAACAGACCCTTGGAACTCTATTAGAATCCAGTTTCAAAATTCGTTCCCACCAGCTCAAAACCCTTTTTAATGCTTCTACGGCTAGGTTTCCCCTCCCAGTTTCACATCGGATAATATAGTTAGGATTATTCTGTGGCCAGCCAAGTACAGTTTTAAAAAATATTCTCTCAACCCGTTCTATATTTCTGAAATATCCTAAACATCAGCTCTCAGCCCCATATACCTATGTAGTCGACAATAAACTGTCAAATAGGTGAATTCGAGCATCCCAGGTTTGCATCTTAGATTTTACCATTATATCCTTTATTCTATGAATAGCTGTCAAAGCTCTAGTAATAGCATGATCAGCAGCGTTAATGAACAATCCCGAGGAAGAGAATTGAACGCCAAGAGAGCATAGTATTCTGGCACAATATCAATAATTTTGTCGTTAATTTTAAATAGTGAAGTTTTTCATTTACCCCCTTTTCTAAATATTACCATTTTCGTCTTATCGGTATTTATATCAAGCTCATTCTTCCAGCAATAGAGATAAAGTTTATTGAGTGCTCTTTGTGCCATACCTGGACTGTCAGTTAGCAAAACCAGGTCGTCTGCATATAAAATTAGCAAGACGTCAATTTTACCTACACCAACACCTCTGATCCCATTGTCAGCCATAAATTGCTCTAGATCGTTGATAAATAGATTAAACAGTAACGGTGACAGACAATCTCCTTGAAGTACCCCCTTACTGATGTTTATTTTTTCGCTCTTATCACCATTCAAGGATAGGGTAAAGCAAGCATTTCTATAGAAAGATTTCATTGTGTTTATGATTTTACTACTTATCCAGATCTTATACAATTTTCCCCAGAGGAGAGAATGCGGTACTGAGTCAAATGCTTTCCGAAAATCGACAAATGTGGCATAAACTTTACTTTTACTATGCCTTATGTTGATATTTACTACGCTACTAAGTATAAATATTGCATCTTGGCATCCCCTTCCCCTCCTAAACCCAAACTGATATTCCTGTAGAATATCTCTGTATTCAGGCCAATGTTGTATGCGGTTTGATATGATGGTTGTTTAGCAATATGGTTCATAAGCGAGATTCCCCAAAAATTATTAGAGTCGTCTCTAAGTCCTTTTTTAAATAATAGAGACAGTCTCGATTCCGACCTGGTCAGGTATAGTTCGAGTCAGGTATAGTTTCGGTATTAAGAATTTTATTGAATAAAATTATTATCTTCTCGCCCATTATTAGTTAAATTATTAAAAAACTCATTTGTTATCTGGTCAGGTCCAGCTGCCATACCAATTCTACAATTGCGTATTGTTGTATTTAGCTCTATTAATGTTATGTTTTGATCCAAATAGTCGTCCGTTCTTGTCGGAATTTCAACCGTTAGATTAATCCCTGTTTGCATATAATAATTTTTTTTAAAGACTTCCCATTCCGCAACGCCAATACAGTTGTATGTTGGCCTCTATTTTCCTCGATATTTGTTGATAATCATCCTGAATTCGTTTACATTGCGTATGTTAGACATTTTGGTTTTTAAATCATATAAATATTATTTTTTTTAGTTTTTAGACGCCCTTCTTCACAGTAACCTGATTTTTTATACTTTTTGAACGATATTTTAACCTCATTTTTCTTTGCTAAACAATTTTCATTGTACCAAAGATTTTTATGAGCTAATTATGAGTTAATTTTATTATAGGTACTTGTATTACACATATTTGAATTTTTAGCAGCTAATTTTATTTTATGCATTATACCGTAATTCATATCTGAAATCTATAGCGTATCTTCGTATCGTCATTTAATGTCAATAAATTTAGCTGTTCTATAAATTTTTCTTTATGTTTATTAACCCATTTAAATCTTTCCTGGTTATAATCTATGGTTTTATTTGAAATAGGTTCTTTGTTTAAGTAATTTTTGATTATTAAAAGGTTGGGTAAATGATCTGACGATAACATAAAATCGAGCATTTTAAAATCAAGAATATCCGCCATCGTATAGTCATTTACCCAAACCAAATCGACAATACTCCTTCCCGTATTACTGACATAGGTACAGTGTGCAGGATGATCACTTTTACTACGCCCATTAATTAAATAAAAAGCTAAATTTTCAAAATAATTAACTAATATTTTTCCTCTTCGGTTAAGTGTTTCTAATAGGGACTGTCTATGCGTATAGATTAGAGAATTTTAAAAGATCTTATTGTCAAATTCGTCTGCGAAGTCGTTCAATGGTCCGATATGTGCATTAAAATCCCCGCTTACTATTATTTTTGGATCCGAATTTTTAAGTTGTATTTCCAAAATTAATTCTCCTAATAAATTTATTGCTTCGTTCATATCGTAGTTTGGGTTTCTGTAAATGAAGATGAGAAACAGATTGCTAATACACAGATTGCCAATACAAATAAGTTTGGCTCGAAAGCACTTTTTTACACATACCATATTATCCCCACAAGCCCTACCCAATGATTTTTCTTTTGTCGCGCGCCTATTAAAAAAATTGTATTCTGTTGAAATGACGGTATTTCTAGAGCGTCTTTCCATACCCAAGTTTCAATAAAACAAAGAATACTGGGCTTTTGTAATATCTGTTGTTGCATTTCATCCAGATTGGAAACATTATTAAATCCATGACAGTTCCAAGTGACTATTGTTATTTCTATACAATGCTCAAGTTTTTTGTATTTGTTTTTCTCTATGTATTTTTTTTGCATCCTGAATATTTTTCGTGTTGTGTGTTTCTTCCTCTTCAGATGACTGTCCTAATAAACCGTTTTTTTCTCTTTTTTTTCTATTTATTTTGTTTTCTTCTTTCGCTGTCATTAATTCTAAGTTCAAGTAGGAGGTCATCATTGATGTAATTACTAAATATTTCTCGTTTAATTTTAATAGAGTTTAAATAAACTTTAACTGGTCCTTTTTTTCCGCTTTTACCCAATCTATATATATTGTTTATATTTAATGGTGAGGGATTTACATTCAGCTTTTCTGAAATTGTAAATATAATTGTGGCTTCTAGTGTTGCCTGTTCATTTTCCGTTTCTGCGATACCGTGGATAATAATGTTATCTTTGTTTAATTCTTATTTCAATAACAGTGTTTCTTCTTGGAGTTTTTTAACAGTTTTTTCTAAATCACGGCACTTTTCTTAAGTATCTACAAATAATGTTTTAAGTTCAGTTATTTCATCTTTCACATCTTGTTTTATTTTTTGCACTGGCTTGATCGATTGCTCCCTTGTCCCTTTGTGTGAAAGCTTCGGCTTTGTATATTTGATCCTTGCAAATAGCAGTCATATCGGATCAAAAACATAAATCTAATAAAGGGTTAAGTTTTCAGGGAGATACTTCATATAATAGTTGCTGCTTAAATAGGTCGGTAAACAATTTACCAAGAAAATGAATGAGGTTAAATTGATTAAATGTAAGAAAAAATTTGGTTGAAATTTATTTCGTATATTTTCCTTAGATAGATATATTGTAGAGGCTGTCCCGGAAGGGGCACACTTCGACCATAAGGTCCATTGTGATGCCTAAGGATGTGATGATAAGAGTTTTGATAGGAACCATGCCGATATTCATATGGAGTTCGTGAAGAAAACTGCAGAAAATCTTCAAAAGCATAGCCGGTTACATCGTTCTTGTCCATACGCCGACAGTTAAGTCCATTAACCACTCATTTTTTTTACCAGTCCAAGTAGCCGAGCGGTCTAAGGCGTTATGTCTGCGCAGTATGCAGTACTTGGAAACTGGCAGGTTATGGGTTCGAATCCCGACATCGGCAGTTTGTCAATTAAGGGGGCGGTTAATTGACTAAACTCTCGGCGTATGGACAAGAACGAAGTAACCGGCTATGCTTGAGAAGGTTTTCTGAAGTTTCCTTCACGAACTTCAGATGAATATCGACATAGTTCCTATCATAGTCGGCTGCAGCCGCATATCCTACCAATTCTTAGTCTACTCACAAATTCCTTCCACTCCACTCACATCCTCACATCCTAAAGCATCACAATGGACCTTATGGTTGAAGTGTAGCCCATCCAGGGCAGCCTTTACAATCTACCTCTACTCCTTTTTTTTCTTTTTTTAAATAACTGACAAGTTCCAAAAGTTTTCCGTTAATATGTTTTTTAAATTTTATAACTTGGCAAGTATTCTTTCTTTTGTTTCAAATATTTTAAAACTTGCCACGTTTTAAATTGTACTATATGGCACATGGACCTATTGAAAATTGACTTGATGAACTACACACCCAAATCGCGCAGGTGGTAAATGGAAGCGTTAAATGAGAAAGTGGAGCCGAATATTATCCTCGGCGTTTATGTTTTGAAAGAAAAAAGGGTACCTTGTGCTTGACATAGCCCAACCCAACCCAACCCATCCTCCCTTTTTAACTAATTAAAGTGAACATCCTTCACATTGGTGACATCTATTGGTGATATTGAGTAGTGAACCAACTGTCAAGATATTGAACAACAACTAGAAATCTATAGAGATCATTTACACGGGAAAATCACAATGTGTGCAAATAATTATCGAATTGAAACAAAAATTATTGTCATTATTATGTATCATTTGACGCTGAGGAATAATTTATATAAATTATGTATATGTATAACTCACCATTATTTATTTAAAACACCTAAAATTCTAATCGTTTGATTTTGACATTTATTTCTTCAGGTGCCGAATTATGATTTATAAATTTCCTTTACTTTTTAATATCACGGGCAGAGGTATAAATGCTATTTTAGAAACCTTATCCAGTTCAATTATTCGACCATAGGTTTCGAATCTAAAAGATGAATTCAACTGTCTGAAATTAATGGAATAATACCAAATTGAGAACTTACCTTCTTGTAAAATTCGTAAAAATACTCTCTCTTGCATTTTTGCTTTGACCTGCAATGGTTATAAAGTCCTATCCTAATGGTTATAAATTTATTAAATTAGGAATCATTTCAATTGTTAATTAAATTAATTATTGTGGTACGTATTTTTGTTAAATATTTTGTCCAATTGGAAAATAAATACTTAAGACGACAACAAAAAACGGGTGAATCGTTTCTTACCTATATCAATAGGACATATTTTTATGTCAGAACTTTTCGAAGTTGGTATTTGGGAAAACCATTTAGTCGACCAAATTTTATCAGCAGTCAACTTGGAAACGATAGAGTTGATCAATTTTGAAAAAATTTCATCGACAAAAGCTGGTCTAATACAACTGGCCCAATCACATCTCCAGAAAACGAGGCTCATCGAAGAGGCTAGAAATAGATCACCCGATTTAGAGCCGTTGTCACTTAAATCCACAACAACAGGAAAAATTCCAAAAAACTAGACTCCTTCCATTGTTTGAGTCAACAATTGCCGTCGTATTTTATATACCGACAATGGAAGGATCTAGCTAATAATCAACGTCATCAACAAATGTGGTACAACAGAACCATTTATAGAAGCTAGTGTTCACGATGTGAAGGCAAGAGTTCTCATCGATAGTGGGCCTACTTCGAACTATATAAGTGGTGAGTTGTTCAAAACATTAATTTTAAATTTTAAAATAAAATGACAATACGTAAATCGTCTAAAATAGTTACTATGGGAAATGACTCCATCGAACGAATTTGGAAGGAAGTGGAACTCTGTTTAACCATCCATAATTTAACGTGGAAAATTTGAAACACCCAATTCTACCAATCATTTTAGGTTTTGACGGACTTAAATTAATTAAAGCAAGAATCCACATTCCAAAAATAATCCAGTTATTGGGTAGTTTCTGCCTTAAAAAAGGTCAAGGAGAGTTGTAATTTGGCAGAGTTACAATTTGGTGTCCTAATTAATATTTCAAATTTGCAACCTTGAGCGACCGCCGCCATATGCCATATGACCGATGCCATATGACTCTATGTAGCAGATATCTACAATCTATGACATAAATTCTATTTCCGAATTCAGTATCGTATGGAATAGGCTTACAAAAAAATGTAGCGGGTTTGCGAATTTTGCGAAATATTTGCTGAGCTTGACTTCGCAGTAACTCGTAGACTATTTATCTGATCAAAAAATATTTCCCATAAAAGTTGCAGGAAATTTCATGCTCTATAATTTTTGTAATGACTATTTCCAACCTAGATGATGCTAGAGATTAGATATATTCTCGAAAAACTGGTTTTTGATACCATTCTTCCAATATTGTGGCACCAGCGGCGGTCACTCAAGGTCGCAAATTTGGAATATTAATTAAGAAACTGTTACACTCTGCCAAATTAGAACTCTCGTTGACCTTTTGTAGCAAAAGTCGCCTTTTATGTCTTCATTGACTGGACTAAAAGACAATTGACATTTTCATATACAGACATTTGTGTTCCGTTTGTGACTACTGTGAGTCCGCCAGTAGAACAAATAAATTTGTTGGTCGAACAGCCTGTTTCATTAACAGGAGCGCAGCAGAGTATTTTACAAAATTTAAAAACAAAATTTTCTCATGTTATCACCGATAAAATAGGATATACTGATCGCTAGCCGATAGTGATTCAATTAAAAATCATAATCCTGTTAAGAAGTCACCTTATTTTCTAAATCCACCTAGGGCTAAGTGCTTCAAGAACTTTTGCAGGAACTTTTAAAAAAAGGGGATCATCGAGAAAAGCAATAGTAGATATACATCTCCTGCGTTATGCATTATTTTGATTTATATAAATTTTATATAAATTATGTATATGTATAACTTACCATTATTTATTTAAAACACCTCAAAATCTAATCGTTTGATTTTGATATTTATTTCTTCAGGTGCCGAATTATGATGCATTCTTTTTAAAAATTAATTTATGATTCAATTAAATAAAAACACATTTAAATATTCTAACATTTTTTTCATTTTAATTCATGTGTAATTAATTCTTAGGTTAAAAACATCTTTGAGAAATTTATATATAAACACTGACCTAGGTGTACATAGACTTATTTAAATTAGTGAGTTTTTTGGTTAGACCTCTATATACATAGACCTAGTTAATTTAGAGAGTTTTTTTTAGTGTAGTTTAGAAGCGGAAAAAAAAATTAGATTTGAAGCAGGCATTAAAATAGAATCGGAGTGCGGGTAATATCTTATAAAATCAAGCGCGTCTCAAAATATAAGTACTGTCTAGCAATTTATTCTTACTATTTTTTTTATTATGGTCTTTTATTGTTAAAAAAAATATGTTTATCTGATAAAGTTAAAAGATAAACAAAAATATTCTGATTCAAACTTATACTAAACTTAATAAAAAATTCAAATAAAAATAAAAAACTTGTGTCATGTTATGAATTAGTTAATTAATTAATTAATTAATTTATTAATTTGTTCAGTGGGGTTAATTATCCAAAAGAATTTCACGTTCTGGATAACCACGTGTTGTGTGTGTGTCAAGCCGTGCAATTCTCGTAAAATTGTCGTTTCGCGTTACATACACTCGAAAAACAAACGCCGTGTTATTGGCTGTGTAGTTCGGGTGTGCAAGCCAAACCTTTGGCGCGAGATCGACGGTTCTTTAACGCCACTGAATCTTTATTGTGTGGCTATTATTTTAACCGAAAATATTTAATTTTCGGTTAATCACCCAAGAAAATAAAACTCAAGATAAAAAATAATACAATAATTGCGGACACAACCACGATCGGAACAATCTGAGTTTTTTGAAAGTCGGCGCCCAAGCACTAGTTCAATGAAAGCTACAGCTCAGGTATAGTGAGTGAAGACAGAATATAAAAAGATAACAAAAATATTTAAAAAAAATTACCTCGTCTGTTTTCACAAGATTGATGGAGGTCCAAAAACTCAATAGCTGCCGAATGGAATATACCGCAAAAATCACCAATTGAGTGCTCGTATTTGTAAAAAAAAAACTTTCCATACAGCATGGAGTTTGCGATGATGGAAAATAATTCCAATATTTGTAATAAATCTTTATTGAGTTCGCGAATGTAATTTTTCTTTCTTTCTTTTTTGATCTCACTTGATCCGTAGACCGATATAATATGATCTAGCAATTTAATAGAGGTCAGACAAAGCAGCATTTTATCCGGCTTACTAGTTAGTCCGACATTACGAAGCCTAGTAAAAACCAACTCTAGGTGTTTGAAATGTTCATCGAAGTTAAGGCTTTATACCAGGATATCATCAAAATAGGGGATGACTTGTATCGAAGATCCATCAATAACCCGAAAAGCACACGTTTCAAAGCCTGGGGGCTAACGCTGAGAACGAATGGTACGTTTTTAAAAAGGTATTGTCACGTTGGACTTGAGAATACCGTATACTTCCAGCACCTTGGAGAAAGTCTTACTTGATAAAACTCGCTGGTTAAAACGAGGGAGGTATAGAAGCACGACCCGCTCAGGCTTTGAAGACGACGGACGATATTGACGGTTTTGTATTGACTAGAGACGACGGTAGTCAATACAAAACCTGTTCTAGCCGTCCTGTTTTTTAATTAGGTAGGAACTCTTGGATATGTTTCTCCATTTCTCTATTAGGAGAGCTCCTTGCAGGTATGTCGTCCTTAAGACGTATTGTGTAATCGTAGTCACGAGCATTCTCAATTTTATTTGTAAGGATATCTCCAAACTGTGTGAGCAAGGCCTCCAGGCGGAAGAGTTGTGTTTTCCCTAAATCTGGTGAAGTAATCACATAACTTCACCAGTGACTTAACTGTACCCAGGAAGATAGGAATAATGCCAAAATTATTGTAAAAAATGGGCAAATTATATATATTATGATTCATAGTCGTATCCATTAAAAAATGTATACTTTGCAATAATTTGCTAGCCATCTAGTAGCTAGATGAAACCATAATGGAATTCGAAAATATTCCCGATTCGTTCAGCTCCGGTTTTCAATTTAGTTCCGAGCCAAACTCTTCTATAGACGAGTTGCAACTAAGCAATGAGTAACTACGGTATTTTCTAGAAATGAAATAGTAAAATAAAATCAAAGTACACATAACAAATTGTTTTATTTATTAATTTAATGAACAATTATATTAATTTGTTATTACAGATTTATTTTTTCTTTAAAAATAAAAATTTATATAATAAAATTATGTACATAATAAGTAGATTTTGTTAAAAAAATGTACTTTGTGTGTGTATTTTTTGACAATTAAATTTTTTGTTTTTAAATTAAAATAAGCTTTTGTATTAATAAAAGCTTATTGTGATATGCAATATTATTAACTACTTACATAATTAAATTATAGTTTTTATGAACATTGTTTATGATTTTAATATTAAGTAAGGTAAGAAGTTTGTTTAATGAACAACCTAATTAAGACAATCAGAAGACAGTAAATATGTGATGTTGTTTCCCTTTTTTTTAAGTTATAATATTTTGTAAAGTTCAAGTTGGATAATAGGTAGGTAATAAATATTATTTTGCGTTTCATCATCATAATGTAGGAATAGTTTATAGTGATGCCGCGAGACGAGACTAGCATGGCTCTTGTATATTGACTTGTAAAATATCTATCGTCTGTCTCGTTTTTACAATTGAACATTTACTTGAAAAAATACAATTTAAAAAAAAGCATTTTTGAACTTAAGTAAAATCTTTTTTATATTCATATAAAGTGCATATTTTTCTAATTTAATTATTTTTTTATATTTTGATTGAAACAGTAACTATAGAAAAAATTAACTCATCACCACCCAAAATTATTTGCTGTTTTGTGGGTAGTACATTTATTAAGATTAAAAATATAGATATTTCTATAGATAATCTATAGATATTTGTAGAGAGTACTAGTGTCCTTCTCTGAATATTTATGGAAAATCAGGATTCTAATATGCGTCTTGTCTCTTGCTGACTTATTCTCGCCTCGTTTCGCTTCTCTCATCTCTCACGGCATCACTTATAGTGTAGCTTATAATCCAATATTTATGTTTTTAGATGTAAAAAAGGTGACACATCTAAATAAAAACTGTGATTTTTTATATACCATAAAAATAACGTACATAAAGTCCACAACAAAATGTTGTACGCTAAGAGAAATGTTCAAATCAATGGTAAAAAAACCTTTTTATTTAAATATCTCCCTTTCTTTTTATTGTAGTTTTCGAGAAAACCAGGTCTAAGTTTTTGAAGAAAGGTGGTCTCACTGTATATGGTCTATAGAATAGAGTTTTTATTAAAACTATCATTTTTCTATAGAAGGAAAAATGGTATCAGTTTTTTATGGTACCAGCACGAAAGATTGTGGTTCAAATTGTAATTACAGGAAAATATGATTCCTATGCTCCGTAATTTTCAAAATAGCGTTGGTCAATCATGTTTAAATACCATCTCTCGTGATACATCTGAATCTTTCGCCGATAAAAACAATAATGAGATCGCTCAATACTATTTTAACATCAAATAGAACTGCAGGAAATACTTGTATTGGAGTTGCACATAATAAAGAATATAATGTGAAAGCAGCAAAAGAAAAAGCGGAATAATCAATAGAAAGCATGATCATTTGACCATGTATAATCTTTCAGCGTTTAACATTTTGTTTTGGACTTTCTGAACGTTATTTGTAATGGAAAAATAAATACATGTACAAAAAAGTCACCTCACCAGTATTTATTTAGAGGTCAATTCTAAAAGCGCTGGACTATAAGTTGATTATATTAAAAACTCGTATAACCAATTACTTTTCTTAATATTCACGATTTTGAATGAAAGCCACATATTTAACATTTGAGACTAAACAATGATCGCAATAATATTAAATAATGCTTAGTTTAGACTACGACATAAGTTGCGACACTAATGTCAGACATAAATTTCTTTACTGTTCACACACACAACATATTTTTTGTGTCTGGACTCTATCCCGACACAAATGTATAAAAATGTACGGAACTTGTGTCCGAATTGTTCACACACAAAATAACATAGAACGAAATAGTTAGAGCTCGGCCATCATGAATAAGCACCGTGCAGCTGCTATTGCTGCTTATATTGTAATTAAACAACGACGTAAACGCTATATTTATTACTATATATTATTATATGAAATATATGAAGTATGAAAAAATTTCGAATCTGTTTGAAAACCTGAAGAGAGACTTGGACACTTGGACACAAGGAGTTCGCACAGCCGCTGTTTCGACACTAATTACAGTGTCGTAATAAATGTCACAATTAGAGATACCCGTGCGCATACATCGACATAGTCTGTGAATACACTGAGCGTACGGTGTATACTGTCGTAATCTAAACTTAGCTTTAGATGTAATGGAGTCCTACAGTTATTGAATTTATTTAAGAAAGAAAATGAGGAACAATTTAATATAAAAAGTTCATAGTACACTACATAGCCAGGGACGGATTTAGGCACTGGGTCCTATGGGTCCAAAATTCAAATCTTTCGCGGAAATCAACAATAATTCAAAGTAAAAAAATATGTTTTATTTTAAAATTCAACAATTTCGTAGAAATTTTATTTTTTTACAAAACTGTATAGTGTTTCACGAGGCACGAGGCGAGGCGAGGTCACCTTGGAAATCAGAGGCTAGTCAGAATGTTGACTAGCCTCGCCTTGCCTCGGTTGGGTTAGCTAACATCCGCGCCTCGCCTCGGCCGATGCGAGGGAAAATTATTACTAACTTTGACTTATTTTGCATGAATGTACATATGATGGTAAACAAAACTTATATATATATATATATATATAAATATATATATATATATATATATATATATATATATATATATATATATATATAAATTTTAGAGACGATGATTTTCCACATTTACTAGGTAGAATCGATGGACATTTGAAAAAAAATTTGCAAAATTTTTACTTAGTACGAGACCAATATCTCTATTTCCTTTACGGAAATTTGCTAAAATAAAATATACAAATTAGATAGAAAGAGAGAGAGAGTTGAATAAAAGAGGGCTGCGCCTCGTAACCGAGGACCGAGACGAGGCGAGTTACCTCGTAACCTCGGTGAAACAATAAAACTGAAACGTAATTTTTTTGTGATATATTTTTTTTGTGATCGTTTACGAAATAAAATTGTTGCTCATTTTCATTACTTTTAGATTAAGATTTCATAGAAATGTTTTAGGTACCTGTAGTAATAACCAAGCATACGGTGAATTATATCATATTTTGCACAAAAAGTGCACGTTTTTTTCTTCTTTTCGTTGTTTGAGATAAGTTTGCCAGAAAAATTCTTTCTGAGCCAGATTTGGTTTTTTTTACATATTTATTTTGCTTTCATGGTGAACGTTTTTATTGGAAATTTCACAGGGAAAAAAGTGCTCAACCTTAGTTCCGTTATCAAGATTAAAGATGAAGGACATCCCTTTTCTGAAAACATATGTGTAGACGAAGGTTTTGAAAGTTTTCTGTGCATATGTAGGCCTCCACAAAATTTTTGCGCATAGGCTTCCACATCGATAAATCCGCCGCTATATATAGCATATTCTACACTACTCCCAATTATGCTTCAAAACGAGGTTAATGCAATAAAGTTACAGTTAATAAAGTTAACAAAATAGAGATTTTAGGTAAATTAAAAACTTATGTGAACCTTGTGTCATTTTAATCAAATCTGTTTTGGTTTTTGGTGGTAGTAATTGATAATAAATTTGTTGGTGAATATTAATTTGACATTGAATTGGTAGATTTTGAGTTTGATTATTTTTTCATTTTCATTTTCATTAATTAATTATTGGTATGAAAAAAATTAAATTAGACAGTTTTTTTAACACGCTTTTATTAGCTTTACTTGTAACTAACTAACTAATTAACGAACTAACTAACATTGTAATAAAACCTTTGTAGTCAATTTTAACCTAATGTCGAATCGAAATGAAACTTTGTATGTATATGTAGTGCGGATTACAAAACTATAATTTGGTATCCTGGAGATGATCTGATGATGGAGCCATGAGGTAGATAGTGTATATCTTCAGTGGCTAGTAGTAAACCCCTCGTGTTTGGGCTCATATGGTTTGTTTTGACGAGTTCAATAGATTAAGCTTGGTATTTTATCATTTTTAGTGCATGATAAAGGCGTGTTTTTTACTTTTTTTGAACTACATTTTATTTTCTTTATAAATTTAAAATTACAAATTTTAAAGTGTGCCAATTTATAAATGCATGAAATTTCATTTCACTCCCCATATAAAATCATATTGGTATAGTCTCGCTATAGATGTTTTCACCCCCAAAAATAAAAAGTAAATTGTTTATTGCAACTGTCGATAGCTCAGCTGGTACACCGATAAACTACATTTTTATCGATAGCTACAAGTTAGTTCAAATCCGTATTGGTTTTATAAAACTTGTTACGATGTGTTTTTATTGTAAGTTCTACTGATGCAGGTATTGGGAAGAGAAAACTATTAATTGGTATATTTTTTCAAGTTATCATTTAAAAGTGTAACTCTGAGTTGGTTTAGTTTTCTTACGTTTTTAATAACTCCAAACGTTATAAACATATTCGTATTAGTTTTAAATACATTTTGCATACATCCCATTTCCATTATACCAATGCAAACGAAAATTTTTGTGTGTGAATACATTTTTTACGTTAGAATACGTCTTGTACGTTTGTTTTACGTTTTTATGTTACTCTACATTTTAAAAAAAATATAATAATTTCGTTCTGTTATTGATTACGAGACAGCGACTTATATATATTAGAAATACTACGGAATTCATATGAGATAAAACGCAAAATCCTCGTCAATTTTTCTAAAAAAATTTACTGTTTATTTTATTGCTCAATTTTATAATTTAAACAAGTGAAAAAGTTTCTAAAAAGTTGTTTATTTAAAAAAAAAAAAACATGTTTTGTTTTTAAATTTTTTGTCTATCCCTTGCCGTTTCAATGATGGACAGCTTTGACCATTTGCCCATATATGGTCCGATTTTGCATATTCATTCCCAATCTTTACTTTACTTTTTAGCTCTAGAACACGCATTCAAAATTTCAGCTCGTTATCTCTTTTCGTTTTTGAGTTATCATGTTGACAGGCAATCTTTACAAAGTCGGAACTAAACTTAATATATCTTGGTTTATGTTATATATACAAAATAGATTTTATTACATTTAATTACAAGTCAATTAAATTATTTAAATAAACGATTCACGACTTTTATACTTAGAGTATAAAATAGAGTATAAAGTAAATTATTGGTAGTTCTTTTTAATTAAAATAATCAACCGTTTTGTTAACAATTATTTCTTTGAATGATGATTTACAGTGCAATTTTATCCATAATATTTCATTAATTAAAAGAAAATAAAAAATTTTACATTCTTTTGTCTGGAATAGTTTGTTCAGTTTAAGAATTGAAGTTTCTCAGTTTATATTCGATCGATTTAAATAAAACAAAATTCAACTTTTTTTTTGTTTATATTTTTCGTTTTAATAAAACTTATATTACGGTCAACTAAACACAAAATAATTGTAATCCACCCAAAAATCGAAAATCTGTAGCAAAGATGATATGTCTATCTTCCTCATAATCGGATTAAAAGGTGTGGAAAGAAGATAAAAGAGGGTAAAATATCGTTTTCTTATAAATATCTTGAAAACTATGAGATTTATTGCAAATTAAATATATAGTAAAATGATCTGTCTTAAAAATTTATTACTTTTTTGAAAACCGAATGGATTAGATAGAAATCGAATGCAATTGCTTTTATTACATTTTTATTCGATTCAGAAAACGTACTTATCTATTTATAATTATAGGTAAGTATCTTTTCATAGTCGATTTTTGCCGAACCCATTCGGTTTTTGAACAAAATTTAATATAATAAAATTACAAGTAAATAAAAATTTAACTTAATTTAATTAGTTGTAGTGTTCCCGGCAAATTGTTTTTGTAAAATAAATATTCAAAAATAAAAAGAAGTAATATTGCATCCACATCAAGATAGTGAAGAATAATATGTATCCCACCTATATGGGTTTGATTCCCTCCTAACATAGTTTGTGATTTTTCATAGTCAGCGTAGATCTCAAAAGATGTAAAAGGATATATAGCCATCGTAACAACGATTACGAAGGCCAGTGGTATCAGCTGTTGTTATTGCATTAAACAAACCTATACCTGTTTTCTGGGTCCATTATTTTACAAATGTTTTGAGATACATTGGATTGATAAACAAATGTTGTTGATACATATTTCTTTTATAGAGAAAATCCTTATTTTTATAGTCAAACATACTTTAAATTATTATTTTAAATTTTAATTTGTACTTGATTTTTTTTGTTGTAAAAAAAATTTCTATTTGCAGCTTTCAAAACTTCTGTCATATGATACGTGAACAACGTTGTTTTTTTTTAATATTGTTTATACAATAAGACTACCTACACTGTGTTTTTTGTCAAAAGCTCCGAAAAATTCTGCTTCGGAATGCATCCAAAAGGCTATCTCTCGATGCAATGAAGCAAAATATGATACAACTGCGGATGGATACTGGATCCCTTACCGGGCATTATCCCCTGCGGAAGCATCTACACACAATGGGACACCATAACGGGTCCATTATGTGCAGATTGTGTGGCAAGCTCGTAACTATTGTCAAGCTATGGGAGAAGCGAATCTCGTCAGACTGAAGTAGAAGGGGAAGCACAGTGGACCATAAGGTCGAATTGCAGTACTTTTTAGACCCCGGGATCTATCTATCTATGTGTTTTTTGTGACAAGTGTGAATGACATCAAATTCTTGATGTGAAAACTCATACACATCTAGGATGGGACGGAATTCATTTCATGTCAAAAACGTTAACAGTGTTCAGACATATAACGTAAATGTCAAATTAAGTAATATGTCTGAACACTTTCGTTGGTTTTCAATGGATAGATTGACGCAAGTTTACAAAAGCGATTTAAAAAAATGTTAAATAGTATATAAACTGAAATTAATAATAAAATTTCAAAAACCTAGAGTTCTCTTTGATTATTTGAATAATCTTTATATTAAAATTAATAATACAAGGGCATAAAGATATTGAGAAATCATATGCATTCCACCACCATAGCATCGCGTTGGTCTAGAATGGTAGAGGTCGTAGCTCATTCTAGATTATAAATTCTTTCATATTAACATGAATAATATTATTTTTAAGGTTTGGAGCTTTTCGTTGTAAAACATTGTAGAATTTATAAACTTAATTAACAAACAAACAAAATTAAATCAATAATACTTTGCGATTGGCCACCAAATCTGGTAGAAGTATTGTTCTTTTAATTATTTTAATGAATTTATTTTTCAAGAACCAAATCATGAAATATATTAGGTGCAATCATCAACTAAATGAACTGTAGACTTTAATTAATATTACATTTGAATTTCTCTCCGATAATTGTCAATAGTATGAAGTTGTTTGTCAATAACGACGTCATTTTTGTGATAACATCGAAACATCAATTCTTAATTTAAATAGGTATTAATGCTATTCTCTTATTAGTATATAGGCGTTAAGCCCTGATTATTTAGGAGTAAGTTTCTAGAAAATGAAACGAAAATAAATATAACTTGAAATTTATCCTCTTTTTTTGCATACACATCTAACCAGTGAGAACTGTGTGCCATAAGCTGATATAATTTATAACATAAATTCTATGTGACCATGATGCGGTGTTTAAACACATAAAAATACGATAGATTTTACAAATATACTTCTTATGACAAATACGGACTCATTAAAAAATATTTTTTCATTTCATTTTCAACGAATTGAATTTAGCAAAAAAACACTGGTAAAACCTGCAGTTAAATGCTTGTTCGAGTTTGGTAATTTCGACAAAATACTCAAATGCCGAAGTTAGATTTAAAGAAATCGTAGACAAGTATAATTTTTTATTTATCTTTAATATAAAGAACACAATTTTAAAGTTTAGAACTTTCTTATTTGTTTATAAATACATCGTGAAATAGAAAAATTACATCTTTAGACAGATTCTGATCGTTGAGTGACTCAATTAAGCACTATATTTTAGTACAAATTTTCTAAAGATTAAAAAATTATAAAACATAGTGTTCTCAAAAAAAGTATAAAGACTATTTTATTTATTTATGAAGTATTCCAATGTTATTGATTTTACAACTTATCTTAATAGTTTTGTAATGAATGGATCGTTACTTGACGAAAATCCATTATAATTATTATATAAAATAAATATTTGAAATTTTGTTTTATTTAATAATTTAATCTTAATAGTCCGACATATAGTAAATATTCAAAAATGTCAATAGGCATTTTGCGTAGTACATAATCAATATCCCAATGAATTCAGTGTTCAAATTGTTCTTTAAAATAAAATTATATTAAATTATTATTATGAAATTTACTTTCATTAAAAAAAAAAAGGTATGTAAAACCGAAGACACAAACTTGCCAAACTGACCATACTTAGCATAATATTTTTTATTGTTCTTTAAAGTTGTCTTGAGCTACGCAAATTTCCCATAGACATAAAGAAGAATATTTTAAAATTCAAAAATCGTGTTTCAAATGAAGCATTATTTTTAATAAACAATGAACAAATTCTAGGTTCGAAAAATGTTATGGACAATAATTTGATTACTTCTTAAGAATATTAGGGAGGTATATCGAAAAAGCTACGAAACGAAAATTTATTAGAATTTTCCCCACTTAACGCTAACGCTATTGTGAATATTCCAAAATAATTTACTAAGCCGTTTAAAAGTTATTGCAATTAAAAAAAACTTGAATATCACATGTTCTTATGGAGATTTGTTCACTCAATAGATTAAACTCCAATTACCATTAAAAACGCTACGAAGCGTCTTAAATTGTCAAATTATATAACTTGAACTCTACAAACAAATTTGAAAGAATTTTGCATAATTTTATTAACATTCACTTAACGGTTGTTGAGAAAAAAAAAGATAAATAGAAATTGAAAAAAATCTGACTTTATCACTCATACGTATATCATACGTATAGAAAGAAAAGGGATACATGTTTTTGTTCATTTAAATTAAATGTACATTCACTTCGAAAATATTTTCATATTATTTGTTATTTCTCATTTAAAGTACTTTTGCGCCCGATTGTATCCCCCTAACATCCTTAACTACTAATGTAGTTAATCCAATAGCCAATGTAATTGATTGTTAAAATAATTATGTCGTCAAAGTGGTAAATAACTGCGTTTTAAAAATTAACATATACATATTGGAATTGTTATTTCTTTTTTCTGATTTAATGTTAAAGCTATTTGAAAAATAAAATGAGAAACTAGTCCACTGTTTATCTCACTTTTCAAACATTTTGTATGAAGTATTTTGGATTAAACTTATATTTTACTTTCCATTAAAAAACAAGACGTCAAGAATAAATCAAAACGTTATAGTAAATGTCTTCATTTTGTTTAAAATTATTATACGAATAAAAATCTTTTAAAATTAATAAATAAATAAATAAATATATATATATATATATATATATATATATATATATATATATATATATATATATATATATATATATATATATATATATATATATATATATATATATATATATATATATATATATATATATATATATTTATATAAATGTATATGTATATATGTATATATACCACCTATGTTTAATTCAAAATATTAATTAATTAATTATAATAATTGATATAAACTATTCATTGTTTTGGATGAATTTTTGGTATCTGAGAATTATTGTTTAAAAAATAATATATTGTTTATTTTTATTGGGCTGTTTACGCCCACCAAGGTCACTGTATACGGGGCCAATATTGTGAAGCCATATCAGAAGGTTGTCCTGGAACCGCGATTGGTACTGAGACACCAGGTGAAATGAGTCCTGTAAAAAAAGCATGAATTTTTTATAAAGAATATCAAATATTTACAATGTTTATATAAACACGGCGAAAGAAATAAGCAAACGGGGTATTATCCGTTTATAGCGGTTGAATAAGCGTGATTCACAGATAATAATTCCCTCTATTATAAATTAGTTTACTCTGTGTATATAAATATGTATATAAATATTATAGATATTATATACATATAATATTTATATGTATATAAATATTATAGATATTATATACATATAATATTTATATGTATATAAATATTATAGTAGCCGTTTATAAAATTTCAAAAACTGCTCAAATGCCAAGATTAATTATTTAAATTTTATAAATACGTATTTCAACTACAAAATAGTCATCATCAGTATGAGTTAGCTTATCGTAATTATTCACCTGGAATATTGTTACTCGTTGCTAATTTGGTAACTAGATAATTCATTCTACGAAGACTACTTTGCAGTTGAAATATTATATTGATCATGGAATTGGGACAGCTTTTAAAATTTTGTTCGAAAAACCAAGATTTTTCTTTGATTGTCGTTGATAGTAGTAAAAAATAATGTAATTGATTACTTTGCGAAAATATTATAACTTCCATTGGTGAACAAAGATTGCATTTTGAAATAAAATAAGTCAGGTTTGCAGGAGCTCAAGACCAAAAAGCTTCACCTAAAAATTAAGATACTATTTCGAGAAAAAAATATATGTAAATCTTATTTCAGAATAGAGTGGCGATTTTGGACTTGAGTGCTTGACTCCCCGCTTATGAAATAAATCTTATCTAATTGTAAAAAATGGACGTTTTTATACCTGCAAGAGAAAAAGGGTCTATAATCAAAAACAATAAAAATTAATTTATTATTATTTATAGTTAAGTCTTGTACGTTGTACCGAAAACTATTTTACCAAAAATTTTTGTCCAATTTTCTTCCATTATGTAGTACTGATTTTAAGATTGCATGTTGTCAGAGGGTAAATTAGAGTACTTTCATACTTTCTTAAACGAATTTTTTAACCAGTTACAACAACAAATGGAATTTTTTAACGGGACAATATTTTTTCATATTGGTCGATTCAATAGAAATAAAAGATATCTCTTGAGGTTTTGCGATAAATTCAATATTTTTTTAGATATGATTTTTTTTACGTTCAAAAAATTCTGATTTTGGTTTCTAAATATAAACCCTCAAGACATTTTGTGTTTGTATTGAGTCAAAAACTATGAAAATAATTCCCGTTAAAAAACTCTAATTGTTTCAAATATTTCAATATTTTCGTTTAGGAATAATATGGCGCTCCAATTTGCCCTCTGCACCGACCCACCAAGAACGTAAGGACTCTTCGGCAGGTGTTATTTTTGGCAAAATTATTTAAAAAATCAAAGAATTGTTTTTTGAAATTAACTTTAAAAATTTGCCCTAATTCTTAGATCAATTATTTGTATTTTATAAATACGTATTTCGACTACAAAGTCTCCTTCCTCAGTATTAATTAGCTGATCGTAACGATCGCCGGGATATGGAATCAAAGATATGTTACTCGTTGCTGTTGGTGATTGTCTCGCGAGGCTTGATTATTGTTTGTAGTATAATAAATTTTCTGCTTTGATACGCAATATCTACTATTTTCAGTAGTTTCATCTTACTTGTTTGTCTACAGATTTGAGAAAAGCTTCTCAAAAATTTTCTGAAAATGCTTCGCGAAGTTATTCAATGATTATTTTAGTAAATTTCCTGAAAGGAAATAGAGATATGCGTCTCGTACCAAAGTCAAAATTTCGTCAAATATCCATCGATCCTACTTAGTAGATGTAAAAAATCAGCATCTGTAAAATATATATATTGCACTTCGACCTTATGGTCCATTGTGATCCCTCTTCTACTTCAGTCTGACAAGATATATTATGTATATATATATATATATATATATATATATATATATATATATATATATATATATATATATATATATATATATATATATATATATATATATATATATATATATATATATAAAATGAAGTAAATTTGATTTTCTACAACTTTACTTCTTATCGATTTGTCTATTATTAAGACAAATATTTAATATTTTGTGTTTTCGTCTTTCTCTACGTCTCCCCTTTCTCCTTGACCTATACCACGTCGTATAAACTTGGCTTTGCAAATTCTAAAATCATATCAGATACGACATTACATTTTTGTAAGACTAAAATGTGACCGGTAGAGACTGATTTATGAATTCTAAAGAAATTCGCTAAGTTGACGCATCTCCTGCATAACGAATTTTTTTTAAATGTCTAATTGATAAATTACAAATTTCGTATGATTTTTCAATCGCATTTCCCGAAACGATGTCGTTATGTCATTTAATATATCACTAAATTAGTTGATTTTCTTACCAGTGGAAGAGGACCCATTTGTATTATATTGATGTCCATTCATTTGATACGGTTGTGTCGGACTACATGGTGATGGCCTTGTACCATAACCAAGTCCGAGATGTTCATACGTTGGTGGACGCGTGATACAAGAATATCCACCTGTAACACCACCCATTCCACCACTTACTGCCGGATTGTCACGTTGTTGAAGGCACGCACCAGGACTGGATGGCATACCTGTACCAAGTCCTACTGCACCACCTGGCAATAAGCCAGATGTTGAACCAGGATGTGGATGCCCAAATGATGACATTGATGTCATTGAACTGAAAACAATAATTGAAAATCATGGAATTTTAAAAAATTTAAGAAAGATTCGGATATGTATTTTTCATTAGTTATGTCAATTCCTCATTTGTGGAAATAAAGGATCTCTTATAGTCTTTAGTAGATTAGTTCCTCATGTAATTGACTTATCAAGACATCAAGATCGTGGCTCTGTATAATAATGATTATTTGAAATATTACGCTGTTGCGATACTTTTTTCGATATCATGCAATGATCGTTTTTCCCGATTAAAAAAAAAAAACAACATACCTATAAGAATCTGTCATAGACATCGGTGGCGGTATCGACGAATACATACTACCATTTGAAAAACCTCCATTCAGTTGCAAACGTGGTGGTGAGACACTGGGAGGCGGTGGATGATGTTCAATAATCCCAGTATTTTGAATTGATCCAGGTCCCGTGTTCGGTCCATTATTGTTAGTATTATTATTATTATTGTTGTTATTCGAATTTGAACCACGTCGTTGGTTACGTAATTTTTCCTCACGTCGCCATTTTGCACGTCGATTTGAAAACCAGACTTGTATACGTGCCTCGGGTAAACCAATTTTAGCTGCTAAGCGTTCACGTGCAAACACATCTGGATAATGGGTTCGTTCGAATTCTGAAATGAAGTCTAATTATTACTTTTCATAAATTTTACTATAAACAATGCTTATTTCGTAATAACAGCTTCATTCCATTTACAAGAATTTCTGGTAAACGAAAACTATATTTTGCCGTTTAAAAAAAAAACAAGCAGTACACAGTATAGTTGTTTTAGATAATGGTTCATAGCCATGCTAGGATCCAATAAAGTCCACTTATTAACAAATTGTATAATTAGGTAACGGTTCTAGTTAGTTAAGTCACATTCCGATAGCGGAAGCGTCAGGATACATTTAAAAGTCTCCACCGGTATTCAAATTGAAACACTTCATTTCTGCAGTTCATTTCTTCTGTTTACAAGATACTCATTTCAGTATATATAAGGTAAGGTTGCGAAAGTAATTTTTAGGGTAATTTAAATCAAATAAATCTTTTGCGCCCACTGAATATTTATTTAATATCAACCAGCTTTCATAAAAATTCAAAACACTTTTATCAAAGTAGATATCATTTAAACGTTTTCCTAAAAAGTTTCTTCAGTAGGACTGAGGTACCTGGTTGCATAATTCGTAGATATCACATATAGCCTCACCCTAATTTAAAAAAAAATCAATACGTAAGTCGTACCGATACGATTAACGAAATCTCCAGAGATACACCTTCAGCAACAAGATCTTCAAAGTTCAAACTGAAATTACTGAAATAGCCTAAAATTTGCAACGGTATAATTATGCTTTAATGAATGGCAGTATATAAAGAAAGTAGACCTGAACTAAAAAATTAACTTATTATTTTTTATTTCAATGAAAATAGTAAAAAACTAATAGTCCACAGTACAGCGCCCGTTTTCATTAATGCTTACTAACAGTTTGTCAGTAATCATGAATAAAAAGAGTCGCTGTACTGTGGACTATTCCTTTTTAAATATTTTTCTATCAGGAAAGCCGGTGGGCCACCCACTTATTTTTGGGCACTCGCACGGCTAAGTGGGTTAGTTTTACATCTCTACTCGCCACTTATTATAAAGACGACATTAGATAACACTGGCACGCTTGTTAAGGCACGCGTCGATTCATTCCAACATCGGCAGTTTGTGAATTAAAAATTAATGGGGTGGTTAATTGACTAAACTGTATGGACAAGAACGAAGTAACCGGCTATGCTCGTGAAGGTTTTCTGCAGCTTCCCTTCACGAACTCCAGATGAATATCGGCATAGTTCCCATCAAAAGATGTATCAAAGTCGGCTGCAGTCGCACAACCTACTAATTCCTAGTCTGCATATGAATTCCTTGTTCTCCACTCACAAAATGTACAGTAAAAATTAATAAAGGTTGAAAAATTATGATGTGGGTGGCCTCTGTGATAGACCGTGGTGTCTCAGAACGGAGGTAAGATCCCATTATTATCAGATAACACTGGATTACCACTTAGGCTGTAGTACGACTTAAGCAATCTTACAATATACTTCATACGAATTTTATGGCTCGCTGTAACGACTATTGTTGTTATGGATATAAAGAATAAAGCCACATGTTTGGAGTAAACGATTCAACATTCTTAAAATTTAGAAAATACATTAATGATCGTAATGTAATTCCATTTATTCAATAGTAAAAGATATGAAGCCATTTCATGTATAATAAAATAATAAAAGATACCTACCTTTTTCTAAACTATCTATTTGATCATTTGTAAAAGATGTCCGATTTCTTTGCAATTTTCTTTTGAGACGCAAACGGGCTTGATCGTCTTCTGGAGCACCAGCACTGGAACCTGCATTTGAATTATCGCATGAATTTGTTTCATCTGAATGTACACCAGTGTCCAAATCTGTAACTGAAAATAAAAGTGATTTTTATTATTATTGGTGTCAGTTCCAATTTGAATATTTAAATAAATTCGTAACGTAGGAGCTGCGTCAACTTAGAATACATAAATCACTCTCTAGCGGTCACAATTTTAGTCTAATAAAAATGAAATGTCGTATCTGATATGATTTAAGTATTTGCAAAGCCAAGTCTGTTGCCAAGCCAAGTCAAATACCAAATTTCATTCTAATATATATGTATATATATATATATATATATATATATATATATATATATATATATATATATATATATATATATATATATATATGTATATATATATATATATACGTATATACAGACACATAAAAATTTTAACGACGGTTTTTTTAACATCTATTAAGTAGGATCGATGGACATTGGAAGAATTTTTTACGAAATTCCATCATCGGTACAAAAACAATAGCTGCATTTCCTTTGGAAAAATTCGCTAAAAGTTTGTGCCATTTGATAACAAAGTTGATTTTTAATTTATTCATCACTCTGGAAATTACGAGTTGCTATCTTTGTTGTTATACTTACTGTGTTGTTGGTGTGAAGTCGATGTTTGTGTGTATATGCACAAACATCGACTTCTACACCGTAGCTAGTTAGTGCGAAGTTGTTGAGACAGTTTGTATTATATGTATAAGAAAATGTCTGTGTGTTTTATGATCGCCGTTTTAAACATTATATTCGTCCGTGTGTTTTGTGAACAATAAACGACCTTAGGAGAGTTTTGTACTATAAGAACTATACTAACTCTCTACATCTATGTATAGAAGGAACTCACATATACCATTCCAAAATATATATATATATATATATATATATATATATATATATATATATATATATATGTAATATATATATATATATATATATATATATATATATATATATATATATATATATATATATATATATATATATATATATGTAATATATATATATTTATATATTTATATATATATATATATGTAATATATATATATATATATATATATATTTATTTTGGAATGGTATATGTGAGTTCCTTCTATACATACACAGTTAGTTAATATAAGCGATAAGGAACAACCAAGAAGAAGCAGTCTCTAACAACGAAATACAACATTGTCGAGGTGTCGTACTTATACTAGGGACGTTAAGTAAACGATATCGATAAATAACTGAACATAACCCAGTGACGGTGTACAGCAATGTTGTGTTCAAACATGTTAATTATTACATTTTTTGAATAAAATAATAATTTAAAGAAAAATATTATTTCACATTTTTATGACGATCTAGTGCTTTTTTATGAAATTTTCATGTTATGTTTTCCTACATCGGTAATAAAAATATTTATATTCTATATACATACATCTACAAAAATTTGAAACTATGCTATATTTATATCGCTGTTTGAATTTTTTATTAAAAATTTCGGTAAGTACTAAATTTTTAATAAGCCAAAAGTAGTTCAATAGCCAAATGAACTGTAATAGTCTTCTATAAAATGTAACCGCTCCAAGATTTTACAATTTTTATATTGAATTATTTTAATTATTGAATTATAATGATTGATTTTTCTTTTTGGTGCGTTAATAATAATAATAAAAAGTATATACAAAATTTAAATACCAAAAAAGGTTTAAAACGGTTAGTTGACCTATTTTAGATGACAGAGCTATTTTCATTAAATTCTGGATTGCAACGGTTTTTTTTTTTGACTGTTCTTATGACCGATCTTAACAAGATCAATACTTCAATTTTCATCTTTAGATCCTCTTTTGATCTCAGGCAAATTATGAGATTTGAATGTATTATCATAAATTAATTTCGGGACTGTGCTTATTTGATATAAAATATCAGTTCATATTTAACTTAGAAAATACAATATTATTCTTTCAATTAGGTTGTATAAAGAGAACAGTTAGATTTTCATTAGTTTTCCTAGAATTCTGTGCTTCGAGGCTTCAGAAAAGTTTCCTGAGCAAAAATTAAATCTGTTTTCATGTTTTTGCTATGTTTTACCATGACCTGAAAACTCCGCACCTACTTAACAATACATCAAAAAAAGCAATCTCAGTATATATCACAATATTCCAGAAAATTTTATGGCAATTATCTATTTTTGGCTTTAATATCTGATCTAATAATGGCAATCAAATAAGTAAACGCAATAATTAACCCCGACCAAAAGAAGAGATATTATAAGTTTGAAGCCAAAGTCTGACTATGTATACGTTTGTGGGCATCGTATTTTCTAAACGGATAGCCGGTTTCAATGCGGGTTTTTATTTTTTTAATCTAAAGGCTGATTTAAGCGGCATGGTTCTCAACTATGTTTGATGAAAATCTGTTCAGCTGGTTTTTTCTTAGTTAGTGTACATATTTTTAAAGAGAGGAAGTTCTGGGAAAATTACGTGTCCTAGTTGACAGATTCATCATCGCCCAACCAAAGCTACCGAAGTTAGAAACATGAAATTTGGAAGATATGTTCTTGAAAACAGCGTTAAGGTGCACTAAGATATAATTTTTAGAAAATCAAAGGAGATGATAAGAATTTTGTTGATGCAAATTTTGTAAAACTTCTATAGAAACTATATAAAAGATAGAAACACGAAAATTGGTACTTCAGATATTAATAATAAACAAAGAAATCCACGGTTTGAGCGTTTTCGATATTCAACCCTTAAGGAGGTTTTTGGAAAATGGACCTTCAAGAGGGTGAAACACGAGACGAGTGTTTGTATGCAAATTCAGTATTTTAAAATTAGACACATGAAAATGGATATTAAGCCTATAAATTAAATTATAAGTAAACAAAAAAATACTTGTAAATCGTTTTACGGAAACCAGTCCTTGACGGGGAGAAATGTTATGTTACTCAGTTACAAGGTCTTTAAATAATTTTCACGGGCGAAACCGCAACGGGTATTACTAGTTAGTTCTTTATAAGATTATAAGATAAATTATCCCTCGTGGTGTTTCTCAACAAAAATAAGCTAGAAGCCTTTGTTAGTTTGTTTGGGGCATGGAACTCCCAAACGAATGAATATATTTGTATGCGTTTTTGTAAGCTGGTTTACTCGGGATGGTATTTTGATAATAATCAAGTTCACTATGTCGGAAGTTTTGACAAAATTTCCCTTGTTTTGAACATATTTTTAGAGTACATAATTCTTCATTTCTTCTAAATTTTTGCAAACGTTTTTTTTAATATTGTTTTTTTGAAAGAGTATAGAATATTTTTTGACGCTACTGATAGATAAAGTAACGATGTGATGTTGAGGTATTATATGTATGGTGATTCTATGTTCTATGTCCTATGTTCGTTCGTTCTATATGGGTGTGCAGTTAGATATTATTATTATTATTATTATTATTGGGTAGTATGAGATGATGTGTAGTCGTGAATCACGCTCTCGACATCTCTCCGTTTTACTGAACGCATTCAGGCAGAAACTGGCGATAAGGACCGGCATCGGTGTGAGGACAACACATTCGTTTCCAGTGTACTGGAGCTTGTAGGTATGTAGTACATCATATTTATTATATATACATATACTGTATGTATATGTATGGTGTATAATAATAATTGTATATGTCTCTTTAAATTCTTTTATGTTTACAGTAGAACTTCGAAAAGTTGAATTATTTGTTTAATGATGAAGTTATGTTATCATTAGATAGGATAATATCATCTGCTGCCCGAAAGCAATTAGCTTTCCGACAAAGTAGAGGTTATTGTAAAAATATATATTAAGATATCCTGGAATATTCGATCTAAAACCTTCGTTAATAAAAATTAATTAAAAAGAATTTCTGGACTTTTAAATTCTAAATATTTATGAATATATGAATTTTTTTGTAGCTGTAAGGTAGCTCATAGAGATAGAAACGCCCTGTTGTACTCATAGGTGTCTGAATACAGAAGAAATCTAATATTTATAATCGAATACATTTGATTATCAAGACGCGATTTTCGTTTAAAATAGTATAATTGGTCCAAGATTGCCACAGCCAAAAGGCAACCTATTTGCAGCTTATATAGATTTTTTTAAAGCATTCCACACTATAGATCACTCATTATTTGGTTTAAACATAAACGCGAAAATAATTTCAATAATCCCAAACTTATACAACGAAACTATAATGTTCCTATGTTAAGATTCTGCGTCTAAGTTCACTTGTAGTGTCTTCAAGGAAAACCATATTCGATGTAATTAAAGATTAAATATAGCCATGCAGTTATATAATCTGATGAAATTTATTATTTCATATCTATAAAGCGGAATAACTCAGGAAACGAAATATCATTGGACTTGGATCTTTTGTCAACACAAAAAAAAACCTAATAGGTTATCTAAACTATTTAAACGCATTTTTTAAGGGAGGCATAATTTTAAAACACGAATATTAGATATGTAGCCAATTTTAAATCATTTTTAGCCAATATGTAGAATACATGAAGAATACACTATTACCGTTTAGTGCATTCAAACAATGTCCATAATATTAAGTTTTATGCCTTTGGAATACATTTGAAGTGTTTTAATAGAGGTTCTACTGTACTTTTATTTGTCAGTATTTGTACGAGTTTTCATGAGAGTATAGGTGATGTCATCATCAATGGTGACGTGTTAGGTTATACACATTAATTGTTTTCATCATAAATATTGGTTTGGCCACAGTACAGCAAGACAACCGTTACCTTACTTCCTTCTATCTTACTAATTTCCAGAGTATATATTATATATTATATATAAATAAATAAATAAATAAATATATATATATATATATATATATATATATATATATATATATATGTCGGAAATGTATAATTGGGATTATGGTCCTTTGAACCAGTATATATGTTGTCAGGCATTGTTGTTTTTATAAAATACAAACACTTACCAATTTTCCAATAGCACACTGAAAAATGCATTTTCACAAACACACACTAGTCTACAATAATACCCGGTGTCCCGCACTTTCACAATCAGTAATTACAATTAGTTCAACCTACGACACAGTAAGTTGGCTCCAGTTAACAATACAGATACAACACGAATAATACTAACAAATGCCATACCACGGTTATCTCATCAATAAACATAATTAATTATACTAGTCCAAAAGGGCTACCAACAATCCAAACACTATTTCCATGTGATGCTATTTTCATGTAACTTTCAGCAGAGTTCAGTTGATACTAATACGCAACTGCACGATACGGTCTGTACTCGGGTGCTGTCCTCTCAGAACTGACTGTCCTGCTTCCTTTTTGAAACTCCTCTCCCTTCCTTGATGTTTGTAAAAATATTGGAAAGGGGTCATTCTATTACTACATCATATTTATATACCATCTCAGGTATATCACAAATATTGGTTTATTAACATCCGTACCGTACAATTTGCGTCTAAGTAGAGGTCAAACATGCCCCTTCAGCTGAACCCTTACTTACTATGTTAATTGATAAATCTTAAAGCAATTATTCTTTATTGCACTTTTAGACAATTTATTTTATTCTAAGAATATATAAGTATTGATAATATCTAATTTCCGGACCTCTATGTCTGGAGGATTCTTTATGTCAGACATACTGTAATAAAATAAACCTTTTCTTAAAAAATAGTTTCTTTGTACTTATAAATGAAAGTGTAAAATTGTAAACATATTATAGATGTAGAGAAATGTTCGAACAGGCGTATCCATAAATAAAAAAAACACATTTATCCCTTTGATAAACGTACAATTCCGACATATATATATATATATATATATATATATATATATATATATATATATATATATGTATATATATATAAATATATATATATATATATATATATATATATATATGCATATGTATATATATATATATATACGTGTATATATATATATATATATATATATATATATATATATATATATATATATATATATATATATGTAATTTCCACTTAAGTAATTTACATGTTGTATTATTTACTATTATTTACGTCAGGAAGCAACTGTGCAAACTAGCGCTGGAAAATCTAAATTTGTTCCAATGAAGAAAGGTGTTGGGCAAGGTTGTGTACTGTCTCCGTTACTGTACAACATTTACAGCGAACAAGTAATGAAAGACGCTCTAGAGAACATCGACGAAGGCATTAAGGTGAATGGGTTAAAAGTTAATAACGTAAGGTACGCCGATGACACAGTTTTGTTGGCCAACACGGAACACGGCCTACAAAATTTACTAAACTGTGTGGTAAATGCTAGTGAAAAAGCCAATTTAAAAATTAATAATAAAAAGACCGTCTCAATGGTTTTCTCGAAAAAAAATAATGGAAACGTAAGTTTACAATGCAAAAATATTCCGGTAAAGCAAGTGTCGAATTTTAAATACTTGGGTGAAACATTGTGCACAACAAATAATCAATCGTTACGAGTAAAAAATAAAATAGTTCGTGCTAAAAGTGTATTCTTTAAACTTAAAAAATTTCTGAAAACCCATATTAACAATATAATTTAACACTCTTATTAACAATAAAATTAATAAGAGTGTTAGAGTCAGGTTTTTGAAGTGCTATGTGTGGCCAATAGTTCTCTATTCCTGTGAAACTTTGGCAATAACGTCCGACGGCATAAACAAATTTAATGCTTTTGAGATGTGGTGTTACAGAAAAATCTTGAATGTAAAATGGTCATCTTACACATCGAACGAGAAAGTCTTACGGAAAATTAGTACAAGGAAACAACTAGTGCAACTTATTAAAAGAAGAAAAGTCTCGTATTTTGGACACATCATGCGTTCGGATAAATATTGTGTCCAACAGCTTGTATTAATGGGGAGTCACAGCGACAACGAGGTCGAAGGCGAACATCATGGCTCAACAACATTAAACTGTGGACTAACTTAAACTTAATGCAGCTGAAATCAATTATTCATGATAAAAAAAAGATGGAAAAACGTGGTTGCCAACGTCTCCTTGGAGATATGGTACTTATCATCATCATTATTTAGTATTATTGTTAATTATAAATATTATTATTATAACTGAAGTAGATAGTTGATATTTCTTTAGTATCCGTGGTAGTAGACAATAGAATAGTTACATCGTGAAATAAAAATTTTCCTGGGAAAGACGTGGCTATGACTTTTTTGTATCGCCGTATCTCAACTGATCGTTTAAATTAGTCACTTAATGAGGTTGGAGGACAGCGATCTGACCGGCCTGTAACGGGTTGAATGATTTGTTTTTCCACCATC
The DNA here is from genome assembly GCA_963920215.1 of Nineta flava. NCBI lineage: Eukaryota > Metazoa > Arthropoda > Insecta > Neuroptera > Chrysopidae > Nineta > Nineta flava. Next base: position 56,408,214 of record OY986042.1, on the reverse strand, counting down.
TGAAAAAATGCCCTTAGAGAGCTAGAATAAGGTACCTATATTTGGCTCAACCAAAATGGGGGTAGCTGAGGTAAAACAAATTAAGTAGAGCTTAGTCCTGTCATTCGCAAAGAGAACGGATAGGTTTGACAACGGACGCAATGGTAAAAGAAACGAGTCAGGTATGGTAGAAGTCTACTATCTTCTATGAGGGGATGGGATCCCTCGTGAACGGTACAAAAGGCGTAGAAAGGGCTACTTGCCAAGTTTCGTCCTCCCTTTCACTACTTCTACTACTGCTACCATTACTAGCTTAGTTTGTTTTTTCTCAAATTTTGTTTATGCATTTTAGGTATATCCGCATGAAGTTACTTAAGTTATTAAAAACAGTTCTCACCCATATAATTCCCGTGCGTTTAAATATTAAGAAATCTTCGTATATTCCTATGTTTTTACATCATAATATTTTTATTTTCATTCTTATATACTTTAAGGACGTTGACGAATATATTCCTTAGAACTTGTCAAGTTAATTTGACCAAATAGGGCTTGAATAAAAAATTTACCTAATCTATATTAAAATTATAAAGCCGGAGTGTTTTTATGTTTAAACTATAATCCGATTAAAAAAATTGTTTGTTAGATAGCCCGTTTATTCAGATTGGCTATAGGCTAATATAAAGTTTGCATTTTATGCATCTGTGACGCATTTGTTCACACAACAAATAGTTTAGGCATAATTTCAGTGCGAAACTTGTGCGGGCATCTAGTTATGGTTATAAAAAAGATGTTTCAAAATTTTCGGGTTGATTATCAGATAACATCGAAATCCATTTAGACATGAAAATTTTATATGAAACAATAAGACTGTAAAAAACATTAAATCATAACCACCTCATATTACTTGCTGTTTTGTGATTAGTATCTTTTTACAGATTAAAAATCTATAGAGAATGAAAGATAATAATATCGTCTCTCGAATATTAATCGAAAATCAGTATTCTAATTTTCGTCTCGTCTCTCATTGACTTATAATGCCTCGTCTCTCTCGGCATCACTAGATAGTTTGATAGATTGTAGAGGCTGCCGGACAGGCTACACTTCTTGTGATGCCTAAGGCTGTGAGGAAGTGAGTGGAGTGGAAGGAATTTTTGTGTATAGACTAGGAATGGGTAGGATATGCAGCTGAAACCGACTACGATAGGAACTATGCAGATATTCATCTGGAGAAAAACTGCAAAAAATCTTCTCAAGCATAGCCGGTTACTTCGTCAATTAACCGCCACCCATAACCTCCCAGTTTCCAAGTAGGCATATGCGCAGACATAGCGCCTTAGACCGCTCGGCCACTTGGACTGGTAGTGGCATCACTAGGTAAAATTTACAATTGAGTTGGTACTTTTTAAAATGTCAAATAAGCAATACATTAGTCATACGCGGATATTAAAAATCGTGTGTACATAATAAGAGTTTGTCGTACTTATTTACCAAATTTTATAAATTCTATTATATAAATTTTCAAGTATTTCCATGCGTCGCTATCGTTGGCAGAATGGCTGCTGTTCAAAATAAACGAATGTTATTAATTCAAATCACACGAAGAATATTTATGAATAAATGGAAATAAAAAGTCATTGTAAATAAAATGTATTGTTTAAAATTTGTTTATATATATATATGAATAACAAACAAAAAATTCTTAACTATATATTATAATACCTACATATTTATTTAAAAATTTATTGTTTGTAAAAAGTCATTGACTACTTCTAAACGAAGCATTATGTCAAATAAGTGTACATATTATTGAACTAAAATCCCCTTAACATTAAGTACATAATGTATATGAAATTCATTTAACAATTAGTTCGAAAATTTTGGATGATATATGTTCCTATATTTTTCAGGTACATTAGTACAATATTGTAAATATTAATCACTGTTTGTGAACACATAAAATATTCATTCATGTGTACATTATTAATATATGTATTTAGTAAATGTTAGCCATCGATGAAAAAAAACTAAAACTGTTTTTGGTTATTGATACATAGTTTTATATACAATATGATTGATTTAATTTACTTAAATACATTTTTACATTGAAGCGACAATAAAAGTCACTTTTATACCCGGTATATTTAATATGTACAAGGGTATGTATATTAGGTTTAGTCCCGGCATTGTGGCGCACTAAACCGTCTGCCTATCTGGAAATACGGTAACTAAAAAACAAAAAGAGGTAAGGAGCTGAAATTTTGTGTGTATTAATCTCAGTATATACCGAGTATTAAGCAATTAACCCAGTTAGTTATTATTTTCACTTGCCTTAATGAAAATTGATTCTATTACACTAACATACCCTAAAAAGAAGAAAAAAATATGTACCTGTGTATTGACGAGTCTCATTCGATCCCACGTTTACATCGCAGAGTTCAAAATTTATCGCCGGTTTCAAAATATTCGCTGGGTTTTTTTTTTGTTGGTTTTGAAATTTCAAAGAAAGTCGTTATATAAGACTCGAAAAAGTCTGTCATTGCGTAGTAGTCGTAGTGGATAAGAAGCCGGAATTTTAACCTTTCTTGGCTTGTTTTACCAGCCCCTGGGAATCCATCAACTTCTTTCCTCTACCTCACATGGCTCATTTTCTCCAGCCCTGTGGTCGATGTTGAACCTACCTGCCCTCTTTACAAATACGACAGGAAAACTGCCCACTTTAATAATTTATCACAGGGTTCACTATTTCGTCGATCCAAAGGCTAGGTACCTCATTCTGGTTCTATGAGGGCATTTTCCACAAGGTGAAAGAGGGATAGACGCCTTTTGAGAGGCAGGTAAGCACATACAACCAGAAGGTTGATGTCTTTCCGATTCTTTCCAATGAGCCAAGTTGATCATGCGCCATTGTACTCAACTATCATTTGTTTGGCAACTCAGCTATGGGTTACTATAAATTTTATTAAATTCGTCTTCTATTTTATCGGCCAGTTTTATTCGCTTACAGCTTCTTTCAAATCATTTTATTTCTATAATCGAAAAGCTTGGGAAAAACTATTTTATGCTATAAAATGAGAAGAAGAAACATATAGTATAACAAATAGGAATTAATTTTATATCGCCTGTATCTCCGAATATATTGATATAACCAAAAAGTTTTCCACCAAGTTTGCCGTTAAGAAAAAATTATCAAAAACATTATTTTTAAAATCCACTAAGAGGATGCCTTAGATTCGGTTAAGTGCTAAATTGAAGGTGTACAAAGAGACCTTCAACGTACAGAATTACCATTTTATCAGATTTTATCACTTTAGCACTATTTATCAAACTTTTATTGGCGCAAAGGTATTTAAAAGGGCATTTTTGGGAAAATAACTCAAAGACTCTTTTTCTAAATCGATTTTACAGAAAAGTGATGTATTATACAAATAGAAATTTCAATATGAACCTGCAAGAATCATTTGTATATCGAAGGGTAAAATGAAACCTTTTACCATCTGGATAGACCGTAATAGTATTAGATAATTTAAGCTAATACATCAACTTGTAAAAAATGACGACTTGTATTATATATCATTGCTTGTATGTAATGTTTACAACATGATACCTGCAATAAATATATTTATTTGTTAAAATCGGTTTCATATTTCATATTTAATAACAATATATAAATATGTACATATGTATATGTATATAACATGCTCGTATGCTGAATTTACACATAGGGTGATTGTAATTTATACCCTCTTATTAAACTTATAGAAAAATAAAATAATTGTATGCTATTTGAACGATTTTGAACCCTTCAACACTTCAATTAAATGATAAAAAAAAACTAAAGTTACTTTATTATTTATTAAATGAAAACATTTATTTATATGAGCAACAAATAACGTACTTAAAATGGAACAAATTTGCTTGTAGGTATTTTTTAAATATAAAGTTTTATTACATCACTGAACATTTAAGTAATATTTTCCTATTTCATATTTTATTATAATATTGTGTTTTTTTTTATTAATTTCTAAACTGTGTATATTAAAAGAAATTAGTATGATACAAATCATTTAAAGGATGTAGGAAAAAAACAGCAAGTTTATTTTTAACAAAACGCAATAAAAATTTTGATACTGTGGAGTCTTTTTACTATCCAAATTCTACACTTTTTTTAGTTCAAACGACCGGTTGCTTCAATAAGAAATATTATCGAAAATGGTCAGAAGCTTTTAAACTTTTAGGATTGAAAAGATTTTAGAAGAGATTATTGTTTATGGTATCATACTTGAGCATAATTCCTTCTACAGTGTTTTCAGATATTGCATTTTAAAAATCGGATTTTTAATATGAGGAAAATAGGGAAAGCCGTTTTACTTGCGGAATACATTAAGATGTCTCATTACAAAAGATCACAGTTTACTAGTTTCACCTAGTTTTCCTTCTGTCAAAAAGGTTTGGTAACGTTGCACAAGCTCGAATTAAATTGGTGTGTACAAGTTCCATTATTAAATAATGCAATATTTAAAAAAAATAAACATTATTATTAAACTAACGACTTGTAAATAGTAGTCACAAATAGGTTATAACCTTAAATATTATTAGTTTTTAAATATGACATCATATAAAAATCACATCGTTGTCAATCTTTCAAAGCCGGTAATATAAATACCGTTTTACCGATTTTCTCCTGAGCCTCGATGATTTTACCTTGGTAAACTCATTGTTAAACACGTTCGGATATTTGCATTAGGTATATTAAATATTTATAAGTAGCTTTAAAATGAATTGAATTATAGCGTTACATTTTTGCATTAAAGTTTTTGAATATTGCCATCTACATCCTCATAATCATTATATGCATATTCTCTATTCCGATAATATATTTTGGATTAAGGATATTCAAGAAGAATATCCTTATATATATATATATAAGCATCTATAAGTTTATGTGTCTGTGGACTCTCTAGCGGTCACAGTTTTATTCCGATTGGAATGAAATTTGGTATTTGAAGCGCTATTGGTATTCAAAAGGTCCAGTGCCTTTTAATGGGTAAAATCGGACCAGGAGAAGGGTTTAAAGGGAGGGGGAAACACAAAATTTAGCAAATTTCCTATAATATATGAAAAATTGAAAAATTTATCAGGTGTTACGTTGTAGGTACTATGTTTTACTGTAATTTTGTTTGTCATCATTTTTCTGTTACGCTAATATTTACAGAAATATTAACAACTAAAGATTGACAGTTAAAATTCTAAATATCTCTGTTCACATAGGAGTTTGAGAAAAATGATCAGCCAATGAATTGTAACAAACTTGATTTTCTACAACTTTACTCCTTATACATTTTTTGATTGTTCTAATATTAAGAGAGTTATTTTATATTTTGCGTTTGTTTGCAACGATACATGAAATATATTTTATTGTAAAAAACTTTTACCAAAAAATTCAACCGACTTCAAAAAACACAAAAAGTCACTACATTAAAAAGCTTAAAATGACAATTTACACATTTAATCCAAAAGACAATTCTTGTCGTAACCTATTACGTATAATTAAGTATATGTAAATATTGATCACGACTTTGTAACGCTTAAAAACATTGATCGTAGGCATAAATCTTTGGTATATGTGTGCATAAATTTTTTATTTCCGTATGTCCGTCTGTGTTATTATTACACGATAACTCAAGAACGAAAAGAGATAACGTGCTGAATTGTGTTCTAGAGCAAAAAAGTAAGGTAAAGTTCATTAATGGGCAAAATCGTACTATGTTTGGGCAAAATGGGCATAGCTGCATATCTTTGAAACCATTGGAACGTGTTTCCATTCACTCGGGGGGGGGGGGGGGGTATATACGACTTTGAAACCGTAACAGAAAGAAAAAAAATTTGTTAACATCAAATCTTTTTTAGATAAACAAGTTTTATTTGAAAGTTTTTTTCATAATATATAGTTTCCTCATAATTAGTGATTAAATATTCCGCGGAAAGCGAATTGTTAACAATTCGAATACGCAGAATTGTTTACAATTCAATCATTGATATACAACTTAGTATATACTACCCTATACTTAGGGTATTCAAACATTTAACTCAGTTTGTTGTTACATTACTTTACAGTCGAACATAGAAACTCCTCCTTCTTTTTTTGGAGTTGCTTAAAATTTGATTTTGTTATTTCCACAGAATCTCTACTTCTATAAGATAACTATAAAATTATTTTATTAAAATTTTGTTTTAATTTTGAAATGTCAATTTTGATTGTCGTTTCCATATTAACTATGAACTATAATCGTTATGTATCGTTCTATTTTGTATCGTTTTTTTTTTTCATATTTTCGAGCGGCTGTTTTTAAATTCTCATATATTCGTTAAAATGATAATACTATATATTTTCCAACATTGGTACAAAAACAATAGCTGATTACGTTTGAGGGAAATTCGCTAAATACGAAAATTATTTTCCTTGTATATCGGTTATATTATATTATTAATTGATTTATCACTTTTCAAGGAGCAACTATTATCTGAAGTCTAGAGCTATTTACTTTGTAAATAGCTCGGTCCTTTCTTCCATATCATCACTTTTTAAGAAGCAACTATTATATGAAGTCTAGAGCTATTTACTTTGTAAATAGCTCGGTACTTTCTTCCATATCATCACTTTTTTAGAAGCAACTATTATATGAAGTCTAGAGCTATTTACTTTGTAAATAGCTCGGTCCTTTCTTCCATATCGTCACTTTTTAAGAAGGAACTATTGTATAAAGTCTAGAGCTATTTACTTTGTAAATAGCTCGGTCCTTACTCTCATATCATTACTTTTTAAGAAGGAACTATTACATTAAGGACTTTCCCGAAAACTCGGCCCTTTCTTACATTTATGTTTTTGGTCGGATATCAATCCTTTTTGTAAAGCTTAAATATACGAAGCCAAAGGCTTCGCAAAAAACGCTTCGCGGTTTGTTACTCTTCACGTATGCTTTGCGTTTCTTTACGCATCGCGATACTTTACTCTTTTTAGATTCACATATACAAAGGAGACCGCTTCGCGTTATATAACATCAACTGGCTCTGCTCGCTTTTTGAAAGGCTTAAACATCAATGTAGTATGGTTGTTATATAATAATGGTGACAATGAGAAATCAAACCCTTTAAAACAAAAAATTCAGAGTTCTGAGGTAAAACAATTAAATATGTAACACTTGTATGTTTATTGTATAGAATCTCATATATGTTAGGTATTGACCAACAGTATAATATAAATGTCTTAGAAATTCTCCACCAAATGCAAAAAACCCCATCTTTCTACCATGAATAGAACTTTAGGGGGTTGTTTTCCCATCTTTTTTGGGAGTGGTGAGGAAAAGTTTAAAGTTTTTCTAATTACCTTCTTTATTTGTAGCTATTAAGCGTCGAATGCAAAAACCACATCTTTCTGACATGTATAGAAGAAAAAGGGTGCTTTTAAGGGTGTTTTTTCCATTTGTTAATGGTTGCGATTGGAAAATTTACTCTAATAAAATAATCCTGTTAATTTAATCCAGTTCCATGTTGAATATATAAAACCCGTTCGTTCTAACATGAAAAGGGCAGTTTTAGGGGTTTTTTTCCTCATTTTGGAGATTGCGATGTAGGTTATGAAATTTTCGTGGTATTCTGTCAATTTGACTTTATTTTGGGTCGATTGGTGAAAATCCCATCTTTCTGCCATGAATAGAAGTTAAAAGGGTAGCTTCGGGGGTGCTTTACAGACTTTTTTTGGGAGGATGCGATGAAAGTTTTTAAGTTTTTTAAATAACCTTCTTAATTTGTAGCTGTTTAGCGTCGAATATAAAAAACTACATCTTCCTAGCATGTATACAAGAAAAGGGGTAGTTTTAGGGGTGTTTATCCCATTTGCGAATTCAATAATCCTTTTATTTTAAATCCGGTCCACGTCGAATGAAAAAAACCTGATCTTTCTAACATGAATAGAAGTGAAAAAGGCAGTTTAAGGGGTGTTTTTTCGGAGGTTTCCGATGTAGGTAATGAAATTTTTCAAAGTAATCTGTTAATTTGACTTTTAAAAGAAAATCCCATCTCTCTAACTAGAACTGAAATAAAATGGCAATTTTACGGTTGTTTCCCTTATTTTCGGGAGGGGGAGAGGGTTGCGATGTAGGAAATGAAATTTTTTAAAGTATTCTGTTAACTTGACTTTATTTTGGGTCGATTGGTGAAAATCCCATCATTTCAGCATATAAAGAACTGAAAAACGTTATTTTGGGGGGTGTTTTTTCGATTTTCCGGGGAGTTGCGACGAAAAAATTGAAGTTTTCCGATTTTTCCCGTCGGTTTCAAGCAAGTTCATGTCGAATGCCAAAAACCGCAACTTTCTATATATATATAAATTTTACAGATGGTGATTTTCGACATCTATTAGCTATGATCGATAGACATTTTTGCTACTATAATACTACAAAGCTGAAAGTGAAGCTGACTGACTCATGCTAGAAAGTTGCGTTTTTTGGCATTCGACATGAACTTGCTTGAAACCGACGGGAAAAATCGGAAAACTTCAATTTTTTATATATTTATATATATATATATATATATATATATATATACATATATATATATATATATATATATATATATATATATATATATATATATATATATTTATATTTATAATATATATATATAGAAATCACTCTGGCGCTGATTACAGAATGGACCATAGGGTCGAAGTGCAATAGTTTTTACCCCGATATTATTCAACAATCAATGAATTAATTTGTTAATAAACAGACAAAAAAGACTCATTTATTTGTGTTTTCTACAAGGTAGTTTACTTACACATATATATACATGGCAATTTATAAAATTATAATTTAATTACCAAATTTTTAAATCTACGATAAACATTAATTAGGCGTAAATTGTTTAAAAGTCAGAAAAAATTTGGTTGAAATTTATTACGTAATAAGGTTTTTTTAAAGTAAAATTTTTGTAGTATGTTTCTAGAATTTTATATAACGCGGCAAGTTGTTTAGCGAATTTCCTGAAAGGAAATAAAATAGTGACCGCTAGAAAGTGATTTATGTATTTGAAGGAAATTCGCTCGAAGATGAAGCAGCTCCTGCGTAATTTTTGATGATTTCAAATATTTTAAAACTTACCACGTTATAAACAAAATTTTTAATTATAAAATTTTAATAAAATCATACTAAAGAAAACATACGACATATTACTTCAACCAAATTTTTTCTTACATTTAATCAATTTACCCCTAATGATAACAAGAAAACTCGTATTATACCTCGTCATTTACAATTAGCAATTCGTAATGATGAAGAATTAAATAAATTATTATCTGGTGAAACAATCGCCCAAGGTGATATTTTACCAAATATACAAGCAGTGTTATTGCCAATGAAAACTGAAAAAAAAGCGTAAATTATTAACATTGGATTATTGACAATAATATTCATCGATCATAGGCCTTTTATTAAAACGCCACAAATTAATGTGAAATAAGAGTGATATATTTTTTATTAAAATAACTATATAAAATTTAGTATATATAAGATGTTACTTGATTTGTTTCGATTATGACTTCTAAACTAATCGTTTATTACAGATAATTGATTATCAACGTAACAGTCTTTGAACAATCATATTACACAACAACGTGCAGCGCAGCATGCAATAGTTTTGATATATATAACAAAGATAATGCGGCGATTGGCAGCTCGGATTCGAAGAAATGACTTGACCCGTTGGCTTTACGTCACAAAAAAAAAAATTCGTTACGCAGGAGCTGCGTCAACTTAGCGAATTTCCTTAGAATACATAAATCACTCTCTAGCGGTCATATTTTTAGTCTGATCAAAATGCCTTAAGGCAGTTTAAGGGGTGTTTTTCCCATTTTCGGAGGTTTGCGTTATAGGTAATGACATTTTTCAAAGTAATCTGTTAATTTGGCTTTATAAAGAAGTGAAATGGCAATTTTACTTCAATTAATTGGGGAGGAGGGGGTGGATGTAGCTAATGAAATTTTTAAAAGTGTTCTGTTAACTTGACTTTATTTTGGGTCGATTGGTGAAAATTCCATCATTTCAGCATATATAGAACTGAAAAACGTAATTTTGGGGGGTGTTTTTTCGATTATTCGGGAGGTTGCAATAAAAAATATTAAGTTTTTCGAAATAACTTCCTAATTTGTAGCTATTAAGCGTCGATTGTAAAAAACTGCATCTTGTTGCATGTATAGAACAAAAAGGTTGGTTTTGGGGGTGTTTCTACCAAGTTCGAAGGGTTGTGATGGAAAAATTTTCTTCCTTCAAATAATTCTGTTATTTTGAAACTGTTCCACGTCGAATGGAAAAAAACCGATCTTTCTATCATGAATAGAAGTGAAAAGGTCAGTTTTAGGGATGTTTTTCTCATTTTCGGTGTGGTTGCGATGTAGGTAATGAAATTTTTCAAAATATTCTGTTAATTTGACGTGTTTTCGAGTCGATTAGTGAAAATTTCATCTTTATAGCATTTATAGAACAGAAAAACGTAATTTTGGAGGATGTTTTTCCAATTTTCCGGGGGGTTGCACTGAAAAAATTGAAGTTTACCGATTTTTCTCGTCAGTTTGAAGCAATTTCACGTCGAATACAAAAAACCGCATCATTCTAGCATAAGGGCTTGGTTATAAGGGCTTTAAAAAAGGTGAAGCTGCAACGGGTAATGCTAGTAATAAATAATAATTGATCAATGCAAAATATAATAAAAAAGTTAAAATAAAATGGGAATATAAATTAATGTTTACAAAATTACAATAAAAAACGTATAAAATAAAAACATATTCACACAGTGTTGGGTCACCCATCCAAAAACTAATTGTAATCATATGTGCTTAACTTTTAATAATAAACGCAAACTGCTGTATTCAAATTGCTATGACTATTTTTATATGGTAAAGAAATTAATTGGTATATATCATATTGTTCTTTTTATGTTTTCTACATGGATGTTTACTAATGATACAGTCTTAAGTTTAATTAAAACAAAAAAATGTTAAATTTTCCGCTTTTCCGATACAAATTTCCAGTTTTCGCTATTTTCCCGTCGGTTTGGGTACTACAGCTACCTGTTATGCCAAACATCAATTTTACAGCATATCTGGAAGTATCGTAGAATATTGATCTATTAGTTACCAAGAATTGTAAACGTTCCCGCGAATTTTGCGTTTTTGAAATGAAATAACTTTTTAATGGTTAATTCGGTAACGTTGATTGAAAAAACTGTTTCTTACAATTCCGTAAAGTATCTATATTCGAAATATCAACACTGTAGCTCTTTTCGTTCAAAAGATACAGCATCTAAAAAATGAGTCTAAATTAAGGTGTAGTAATAGCACTGTAGTGAGAAGTCGAGAAGTCTGAATGTGTCCCTTAAAACTCGGCCTTACGCACTACCGTGCTCTAGATAAACAGAGAATGTTTCGTTTCATTCGTAATCATGATCATGTTGCTTAGTTGGTTCAATAAAATTAGTTTCAATTTCAATTTTTAGTTATTTGGCTTACGTGCCATGCAATTAAATGTAGGTAGTATCGGCCAACTACCTGGCGTTGTTGGGTCTACGCTTTAATTTTTTTCTACTGTTTGAGTGTAGTTATGACGTCTGTATAGTACGCAGGTTGTTATATATTACCTTAGCTCATGGTTTACCTATTGCATACATATCCAAAGTCTATTCATGTCATAATATTCCATAAAAATAGAGTTATACTTGAAAAATATTAAAAATAATGAAAAATATATATACAACAAAAAATAAATCCAATCCGATACCGTGGCAAAAACTCTATTTTGTCCATGTATTTTTACAATACACGTCGGTTGTATGTTCCTAATAAAACATGTGTCTTTTTTAATTGAAGCCCCTCTTTTACTGCTTTAACTATCAGTTCATTCGAGCGAAAACACAAAGTGTGTGTTGTAATTGAAAAAAAGGTGGTCCATTGAACTGCTTGGTCCTGAGTTGTTTGTCACCCTGTAATGTAAGTATGCACATTTTTTATAATAAAACGTATATCATTAATAATTTTTGCATATATTAGGGTTCCGTATAATCATAAAAGTCAACGAAAATTGTAGAAAAATATTTTTTTACTAGAGATTGGAGTTGATAATCATCCAAAAATTGGCCCGCAGTTTATTGATCTGGATACTTAAATGTCTGTGAGCCATAAAACATATTATTCATAAATTATTTATGCGTATGCAGTTGCTTATATTGTTAACTCGGTTCATATTTAATTATGCAATTATTCCGGACCCAAAAAAAAAGGGTTTTACAAGTTTGAAACCTTTGCCTGCCTGCTTATGTATCTGTCTATGGCGTTGTAGACTTCGTAGCTCTCTAACAGATGAATCGATTTTATTGAGTTTTTTTTATTCCAAGGTTGGTTTAATGGGGATGTTACTTAGTTTTAAGATAACCACTCCATTTCGACGAGCTTGTACTTTAATTATAAATAAAAGCGATTTATTACTCCATTATTATTCCATATATGTATGTATACATATATATATATATATATATATATATATATATATATATATATATATATATATAAATATATATATATATATATATATATATATATATATATATATATATATATATATATATATATTGATTTTTTCGTTCTTGACTTTGAAAAACTGATAATTATTTTGAGCATTAAAAAAAAATTTACATTATGCATGCTTTGTTGCAAAATAACATTAAAAAAAATTACAAACGAAAATGTTTATCACAGATGCATTGAATTAGAAAAAAATACTAATAAACATTTTCAATAATATACTTCAAAAAAGCATATGAACTTGGGGTTATTTAAGTTAAGAATACCACAAAAAATGATGTATACCTTGTAAGTGTACGAAAAAAGATTCCATTATTATTCCATATATGTATATGTATATGTATATATATATATATATATATATATATATATATATATATATAAATATATATATATATATATATATATATATATATATATATATATATATATATATATATATATATATATATATATATTTATATATGTATATATATATATATTTATATATGTATATATATATATATATTTATATATATATATATATATATATATATATATATATATATATACATATACATATACATATATATATACATATACATATACATATATGGAATAATAATGGAATCTTTTTTCGTACACTTACAAGGTATACATCATTTTTTGTGGTATTCTTAACTTAAATAACCCCAAGTTCATATGCTTTTTTGAAGTATATTATTGAAAATGTTTATTAGTATTTTTTTCTAATTCAATGCATCTGTGATAAACATTTTCGTTTGTAATTTTTTTAATGTTATTTTGCAACAAAGCATGCATAATGTAAATTTTTTTTTAATGCTCAAAATAATATATATATATATATATATATATATATATATATATATATATATATATATATATATATATGTATCGATTTTTTGATGTGTCAATACATTTTGAAATTCCTTTTAAATCATTCTCAAAATTATAACGCTTTAATACTTATAATTGTATTCGATGTATACTTTTTTTGCAAATGGTTCAATTAGTAAACTAAATTTACTTTCTGTTCGTATGTATTGTTTATATAATACTTTTTATGGATGAATAAAAGTTGTTAATTTTAAATTATTTTATTTTGATAAGTCAACAATCCTTGGGGCAAACTCAAGATCCACACCTCTTAACACCTAAATGCGATAAAGAATTCAATTTCAGGCCCGACATTGAATTAAACACTGAATTGCTAATTTCCACTTATGCACTCTGTAATCTTTTGGTTTAGCTATACTATTGGTATTTAATTATTGAATCTGATTGGTTTTATTGTTTTCAGTTAAATTTCACCTTCGTTTGATTTCACCTTCAGCAATTCATATATTCATTTAAAATATTATTAGTGTATGTAGTATTGTAATGCATGATATGCATTATTATTATCAGATTTTAAATACCTAACAATACAATAAATATTCATGAAATGTATCAATATGATTTTTACGGATGTTATTTTTGAATGCTGAATGCCATAATGAACAATGGAATATTTGTTACCTAATTTACTTGTTGTATACTAACATGTATTACTAAATTTAATTTTTAAGGATATGTTATTTATATTTAAGTCTCTAATATTGTATTGACTTGTAAAGGATTTGAGGATTTTTTTGAAAAAATACAAGAAAAAATAATAATTTTATGTACTCTCCCGTTAAAAAAAAAAATGAACCAATATGAATCGAATCTGTCTCTCACAATTTTGATTATGCTTGTTTTTTACTGATAAAACATATTATTTAATTTTTATATGTAAGAGGAAGATATAACAATTCAGATGTTTTTTTTTTATATTAAAATTAAAAAAATACTTTTAATATATTTTTTTATTGCTTACTCTGTTTATCACTCACACCGATATAAAATGTATGTTCTTAAAAAAATATAAATACAGTTTTATAATTCCATACCTTTTTACATAGTCAAAAACTATATTATTTATCTTTGTTAAACACAAAAAAACTAAATTAATATTGAATAAAATCATAACTAGACAACAGCGAAATTTTGAATTCTATTCAATCATATTTTGATATTTATACAGAATGTTCATTTTAAACAAGAAACCTAAATATTTCTTCAAGGAAATTTTGATTCTGTATTTGGTAAAAATGATCGGAATGAACTTTCAACTTATCTATGACCTTCAAGGTTATTTGAAGAACAAATTTTCAAAGAGGAGCTCTTTTTTGACAAAAACGGATAGCTGACGAAAACAGAACACTAAAACTGAGGAATTAAGTCTATATTGGCTGAGATTGCATTTTTTGAGATACATAGTCTTTAGAAAAAATGTATCAAGAATAAAAAAGTGTTATTGGTGGTCAATCAATAGAGATAGATATTTTTGTAAATAACCTGAAAGATCACCAGAAGATATCCCTCTAAGTTACCACTTCAAGTAGCCGAGCGGTCTTAGGCGTTATGCCTACGCAGTATGCACACTTGGAAACTAGGAGGTTATGGGTTCGAAGCCCGACGTCGGCAGTTTGTCAATTATAAGGAAAAGGGGTGGTTAATTGACTAAACTGTCGGCGTATAGACAAGAACGAAGTAACCGGCTATGCTTGAGAAGATTTTCTGCAGTTTCCTTCACGAACTCCAGATGAATATCGGCATAGTTCCTATCAGAGTCGGCTTCAGCCGCAAATCCTACCAATTCCTAGTCTACTCACAAATTCTTTCCACTCCAGTCACATCCTCACATCCGTAGGCATCACAATGGACCTTATGATCGAAGTATAGCCCTCTAAGAACAAAACAACTTTTATTTGAGTAATTTCTAAAATTTATTCATCAAAAAGTTTAAAAAAAATATGTTTCGTGTTCTTAAAAGTGATTCTTTAAAACAATACTATATACGTATCTATGTTAAAAATTGAAAACAAAAACATTTTGGAATCTTTAAATTTTGACGAAATATATCATTACGAAGAGTAATTATATACCAAATTGCTTGAGTATATTATATATTAATTAAGACAATAATAATAATAATAATATTTGTTATTATTATTCTACTCATCAATGAGTCATCGTAAATATATATATAACATGTTTTTTAATTTCTTCTTATAGTCTAGGCTGTTACCGACGATTGTATCAAAAACTATTCTGATACGATTTTTATACCCAGTATATTTGTAAATATACAAGGTATATTATGTTTAGTCCCGACTTTGTAACGCTTGAAAATATTAATCCTTGACAAAAATACTTCACAAAGGTATTCATAAAATGACCTAATTCGTCCATTTTCACATATCCGTCCATCCGTCTGTGAAGCCGATAACTCAAAAACGAAAAGAGATAACAAGCTGAAAATTTTTGTGTGTGTTCTAGACCAAAAAAGTAAGGTCAAGTTCGTTAACGAGCAAAATCGGAAAGTGTGAAATTATATCTTTGAAACCGTAGGAGATAGAATAAAAATTTGTTAACAAAAAATCTTCTTCTCTTTAAAATAAACAACTTTTGTTTGAAAACTTTTTTCATAAAGTCAACCGTTTTTTCATAATTTGTGCTTAAAAATGAAAATGAGTCGTATCAAATAGTATCAAATAGTATTGTTTTTATGTTTATTTCAGTTTTGTTAACCAGATGTCAAGATAAGGTCAAGATGTCAAGATAAGGTAACCAGATAAGGTCAAGGTTTAAGTGATTTTCTTTTTCAAAAAAGAGTTGAAAAGCAGATATCAGATATAAGAGCAGATGTCAAAACGCTTAGCGTTAAAAAACGATCGCGTTGAATAACTAACGCTGCCAAACTAGTGTTTCACGAGGCACGAGGCGAAGCGAGGTTTTGGTATCACCTCGCCTCGCATCGCTTTTTTAAATATCAACCTCGCCTCGCCTCGCCTCGGCCGAGGCAGAATGTTGGCTAGCCTCGCCTCGCCTCGGTTGGGTCAGCTATCAACCTCGCCTCGCCTCGGCCGAGGGAAAATTTTTACTAACTTTGACTTATTTTGCATGAATGTACATAATATGGTAAAAAAACTTATATATATATATATATGTATATAAATTTTAGAGACGATGACTTTCGACATCTAATAGGTAGGATCGCTGGACATTTGAAAAATATTTGCCAAATAATCTATCTATTGCTTCATGTATCACTATATTATTATTTTTTTTAAATTTACTTTTTGTAAATTTGCCTCGGCCAAGGCAAAACCTCGCCTCGGCCGAGGAGAGGTTTTTGGGACAATATACCTCGCCTCGGTTAGTAACGAGGATTAAAATTTTGAACCTCGCCTCGTGCCTCGTAACCGAGGCGAGGTTACCTCGTAGCCTCGGTGAAACACTATGCCAAACCACCGCTTCAAGTTGAGTAATCACCACTTCGCGTGACTAACGTCGCCTAACGCTTCCCATGCACTAACGTTTCGCAGTGTCCAACATTTCGCGTTTACTGACTTATGGTTCGCTTAAGCTTACGCTACGCTTTGAGTTTAACAACGCTTAGCGTTGAGTTGCTTACGCTCCGCGTTAACTTTCTATTCGTTAACTAGTGCTTCGTGTTGATTGACGCTTCGAGTTGACCTAAGGCTTCCTATTGACCGACGCTTCTCATTGACCAACACTTCGCGTTGGCGGACTAAAATAAACTTTTAAAATAAACTGGGATAAAATCATATACCAAAGTGGTTCGAGAAGTTTAGTGTTAATTCTCTTATGGTCGCACTATAAACGTGCCCTGAAGGCTGAATTGCATTTTTCAACGGGTTTTGGCTTACTACCAGCGAGTTATAAACTTATTACTGTTGTAAAAATTCAACAGTATTTTTCAGTTATAAATAGAAAATAAACGAATTTGTTATATATATATATATATATATATATATATATATATATATATATATATATATATATATATATATATATATATATATATGTGTATACATATATATAGATATGTATATATATATATAGTATATCAGTGTTGTGTTGCTAGAGGGTCTTCATACAGCGCCAAAGCAAATTATTTACACTCAAATGAATCTATTTTTACATCAGAACAAAAGAAGGGCTCTGCTACACACAAATTTGTATAATAAATACTCCGCTCCTGTGCTTCGTTGTACACATTTAGAGATATAAAACCTTCATAGAAAATGTAAACTGTTGTTATAGACTAAATAAATTTGGCATAATACAGCGAAATAATTACTATGTTGTTGGTAGGAGCGATTTTGTTTGTGTAACTGAAAAATGTCTCCGTTTCGATTATCTAGACTCTAGAGCACGGTAGTGCGAAAGACCGAGTTTAAGGGACACATTTGGCCTTCTCACTTACAGTGCTATATATATTTTTGTTTATATTAAGTTATAGGTGTAGAACAGTTTTTAAAACAGTTTATTTCAGAAGTAAGATATTCAACTTTTTCGATTTTTGCAATCGAAATTCTAAATAAATTAAAATAATTTGAGAAACCATTATCAAAAATTACTTACTATGAAAGACTAAAAATTGGTATATGGTAACAATTTCCAATATGACTTGGTAATTTTATGAAATTGCCATACTTTCACGTACTCAAAACAAAAAATCTTTAAAATAAAGTCAGTTTTAATTTTAATCTTTATTGACCAAAGTTTTTCATTTTCCTGATTATCGTTGATAGCAGTGCGATCTTACTCATTTAAATATATAGTTTACGTGAGATTATGTTAATAATAGTTAATTAATTGTATTTTATAGTATTTTAAAAATTCAGATTTATAATAAGACTAGCTTATACCCGCTATTTCTCTCACTTCTATTGTTATATCTTCGGCTCCGGTCATCGTAGTAAAATAAAATATATACCATGTTTTTTAAATGTAATCGTAGCTTTTATACAAAAATACATCCAGTAGTTTTTTCGTGATGCTCGAACAAACAAATTAACTGACACACAATCAATTATAACAGACATTTTCAATTTGATAATATTATCAAATTTACAATTTGATAATGAAAATATATTTTAAACGAAAACAAGTAAAAATAATAACTAAGATAATTGATCAAATACTCTGTATATACTCATTATCAATGCATGAACTGTTTATTACATTTCTAAACTTGCAAAGATGTATAAATATGACTAGTGCAGTATGCTGCTATATACATGTTATATTTGAGCTATATATATTTGAGCTGAAACTGGGAGCGTTTTATTATACTTTTTTTCAATCTCTTACGGTTTTCGGGGTATTGATTAACCTACTACTACAAACCACCCCACCCTACCCCGACCCCAGCTAAATAATGTATGCTACGATTTTGTCACAGCTCAGTATCTCTTTTCATTTTTGAGTTGTCGTGTTTTCAACCGGACAGTTATATCAATTTTTTTCTTTTATTGTAGCCATTACCAACTTGAGACTAAACTTTTCAACAAGGTACATTATTAATAGGCATATGATGCTTTCCCACAAATTTTCTTTAGTGAATGAATATGTTTCACTGCATCTTGATAATATGCAAGAATACACACCTTATCTTTAAAAATTAAATTCAGTTAAAAATTACAATCATATTTGCATATAAAGAAAAAGCAAACGTATGCGGAGGCTGTTTGTATACACGCGACAATTTTAACATTCAATACTTATTTATCTAATTCAAATGATTGATTGTAGATTTAGAATAAAAATTTGGGAAACTAATATAATCGATTTAAGAATTAAAAATAGAAATACACTGTAAACAGGCACCGTCTTAAAAACGTAATTATTCATAAAGAAATAGTTAATAGAAGTGGTTCATTATCAAATTATATTTTACTTTTTAGTCAAAATTTACGTAGTTGGTTCTATTATTTTTGGAAAATTTTAAGGGTTACTTCAATTTTTTTGTTATAATTATTGTGTTTACAATTTTTTTGTATATATATAGTGTGTATTAGGTTGACAGTTTTGTGCACTTTCCAGCAATTCTACTTAAACTAAGTTAAATAGTCTTTTATTTCCCAACGCTTCCGCCAATTGCTTATTTCTGACACATGTTAATTAACATAAAAAAATGGCCTCCTAATTTTTTATGTAAATGGCGTAATTATACTACGTAAAAACATAAAAATGTAAATAACTAATCTGTCTACCATGTCTACAAAAGTTAGAGTATAATAAATGTTAATAAATATTTTACACACATACATAGCTATTCGAACCAAGGAGCCCCAGCTTCTAGGCTAGCTTAAATTTTCAAGGATAATTCCATCAATTATTTGTTTTTTTCATATTTTTAGAATATTGTTGAGTGTAGAAGGTACTATGGGCTATAAAACGAGTACTTTTGAGAAAATGTTTCTAATAAAAGTTGTTAGTATATTTATAATGAACAATTATTATCCAAAGCATTTTTTTCGAAAACCGAATGAATAAGGCATAAATCCATTATAAAATTTAAAAAATGAACTTTACTTTCGTGTACAGGCTATACAATACTGAGAGTTTTCTGGTCACATTTATTTTCCAATAAGCCCGACCAAAAACTTTTTATCCAGATAATTATTTAAGAAACAAGGTACATTTAGAACCATCCTATAATCATCTATTATTTGAATATTGTATTTGGAGAATACAAATTTATCGTTGTATCGTTTAATTTCAATTCAGTTTCACCCTCCTATTCAGACGCACGATCAACAGCTGATTAAGAAAGTTATTGGTTTGTAAATTTATTCAAAGCTCTTTATGAGTTACAAAAATATTTATGTATAAGAAAACAAAGTTAAAGTAAAATTTTCTTTGTTTATTTTAATATTAATATATGTTTCTTTGTTAATTTAATGTTTGTTTCGACCTAAACTGAAAAAATCTAAGCCTTGTTCGAAGTATTGAATTACTTTTTCCTCGTGAAGATGTTTGTATGTATTTTTAACCCGACTTCAAAAAGGAGGATGGTTCTCAATTCGTCTGCATTTTTTTTTAAATATTTGCTACCTTAGAACTCCGTTCTTTATAAACCGATTTTGAATTTTTTTTTTTTTTAAAGAGTTTGATTTCCGATTGGTCCCATTGTCACCAAATCGCATTCTGATGAAGGGATCCCCTGGAAATCGAGGAAAACCCTCATTTTATATGTGATAACCGATTTCTGCGAATTTTTTTTTTTTTTGAAAGGATATACTCATTCATAATGGTAAAATAAGAAAACTTTTTTAAAAACCGACTTCAAAAAAATTTTTTACAAAAAAAAACCGACCCAAAAAAAAAAATTTTTACAAAAAAAAAAAACAAAATGCTTGTAACAAAAATTGGAAATCTGTTATAAAAAAATGCACTAAAAATTAAAAAAAAAAACGGATAAAAGAAAATGTGTTATAAAAATATAGTATGAAGAACTTCAAACTCACTAAAAAGCGAGAAATAAAACCTATTTTGACAAAATAGAAACGACTTCAAAAATCAAATATTCTAAAACAAAAAATGCACTAAAAAGTAAAAAGTAAAAAAATAATTGCATATTCTTGTGCCAATATTAGTTCACCTAAGCAAAAATTTTTAAATATATATGTACAATTATTGTTATTTTTGGAGGCGGTGTCCAAAATTTAAGTGAATTTCTCTATGCTGACACCAACTCCAAAAATAACAATAATTATACATATATATTTAAAAATTTTTGCTTAGGTGAACTAAAATTGGCACAAGAATATGCAATTATTTTTTTACTTTTTAGTGCATTTTTTGTTATAGAATATTTGATTTTTGAAGTCGGGTTTCCATTTTGTCAAAATCGGTTTTATTTTGTTATGATAATGCAGTAAGACGATGTGAAAACCCATGCACTTAGTCAATACTACTAAATCTCGTCTTTCCAAAAATTGTTAGTATTTTTATGCTCGGTAGGATATTTAAACTGTAATAACTGAGTACCGATGTGAAAACCTATTTCTAATCGACAATAGAATTTATTTTACCTTTACATAATAATTGGTGGGACATGAATAATATCTCATATCTTTACTTGGAGGGTTACGCAGAAGTGGCTATATTCTTAGATATTGTCGATTTTTCTTTATAAATATTTTATCTTCCATGCATTCGTTTCCACGTGGTAACAACTATCTTATAAAGCGGCGTGACGTATGAAAAATTGTAAATTAAAAAATTTTTATCTGATTAAGAACAAAGAATTTTTCGAAAACCATATGAATCAGGCACAAATAAAGTATAAAAATTAAAAAAACGACGACTTTTGTGGTCTTTATAGTACACTTGGTAATCATTAGTGATGATAAAAATGGTGCACAGTAGCTGCAGTGTTTCACTTGGCTAGATTCAATAAATTAAAAAGAGGTGTTAACTGTTGTCAGTGGACGCCATTTTGCCCGCTACTTAGGATAATCGATTGTATATATTACTTCTATGTAGCAACTATATTATTAAAGTGTTAAACAACATGCTATGTTGTGCATGTTGTTTAACACCTTTATACATACCATATAATTGGATCTACTTTTGTGGAACTATTTTTCGCCGATAGTAAATATATCTGTAAATATATATGTGTGTATAAATATATCTCGAGAACAAAAGCTTTAACATTTGAATTTCATAATTCAGTTTTACATAGCAAAATGTTGTAAAAGTAAGGTTTTGTGCACAAGATGGAACTGGGGCTTGAAAATTCAAGGGATAAACCAATCCAAGTAGCCATGCGATCTAAGGCGCTTTGCTTGGAACTGGACGATTGCGGGTGCGATTCGCAACGGTGGTGTTTATCAATTAAAATTAATGGGACGGTTAATTGTTTAAACTATCGGCATATGAACAAGAACGAAGTAACCAGCTATGCTTGTGAAGGATTTCCGCAGTTTCCATTCACGAACTCCAGATGAATATCGGAATAGTTCTTATCGAAGTCGACTGCAGCCGCACAACCTACCAATTCCTAGTCTTCGTACAAATATCTTGTTCTCCATCCACATCATTACAGGCCACATCAAAATACCGATGTGGCCTCTCTTATAGACTATGGGTTCTCAGAAACGGAGATAAGACCTTCTCATTATTATTATAATTATTACTTAAGGATGTACCAGCATACTACCACTTTTCGACAGATTTTGCTCATTTTTTTTGACAGGCTAAAAATAATGTTTTCTAATAAATCCCGAAGTTTCAGAATTTTTGACCGTTTAGAACGCGAGATAATTAATATCAAAGTTATCATTCTCTCTCACTCTCTCT
Source organism: Nineta flava (assembly GCA_963920215.1). NCBI lineage: Eukaryota > Metazoa > Arthropoda > Insecta > Neuroptera > Chrysopidae > Nineta > Nineta flava. The sequence goes on along the minus strand of OY986042.1, from coordinate 56,385,401 downwards.
TATTAGAAGCATGTGAAACTTCATGCCCGTCCAACTAATATCTGTTGTATTAGAAAAAATAATCGACAGAATTTAAAAAAAAAACTAGGAGAGTAAAGCTAAATATTCATTATATACATTTTTTTTAAAAATCGTGTGTCACCATTTTGTTTTCGAAATATAAAAGTTTAAATATATTTATTTTCTTCAAATCAACATTATTTTGTATATGTGAACTGTGTATTTGTCTATGTATTGTATATATTTGTGTATCACAACCGTTTGTTGTGCTGATTGCATAACACACTGCTGGTACATCCTTAAGAGATAAGAAACATTCTTTTCAAGATTTTAGTAAGATTAACTTCTTTGATTCGTTTCGAATTTTGATTCGTTTCGGAGATATGAAGTTATAAAAGTTTTAGGACATAGATGGTTCTTTTAAAAAAATGAAACATTTGCAACGTTATGCTAATAATACTATTTATTACGAAACATTCGAATTTTGATTCGTTTCGGAGATATGAAGTTATAAAAGTTTTATAAAATGGTTCTTTTAAAAAACTTAACCATTTGCAACGTTATGCCAATATAATACTATTTATTACGTAACATTTTCCAAACAGTTTTGTGCATGGATTTTCAGTATGAAAAGATACAGAATATTATAAAGTTGTATAGTTGTATATGGTAGTATATACTATATAGTCAGACTACACCCTTGGGGATTATTTCAATCACCGCTTATAACACAAGCTGTAATTGATTCAAATGAGTGTTTGAACTTAACAAATAGCATTACTATAGTTTACTTATCACAGTTAATATGGGTATTGTTTGTTTTATATATGTTATATACAAAACAGTTATATTAGTTATATATATATATATATATATATATATATATATAAATTCTGCATATTCTCTCTCTCTCTCTTTTTTTTACTCAGTAAAATATCAAATAAATATTGTTTTTAGACTTGCTTGTGGAATATTCTTTAACAATATGATTTTCTGTTAAATAATATTTTAGAAAAGTTGCCTTTAAATATACATATTCTTGCTTGCAATTTCAATTTCAATATCGTTTTAGAAGTTTAGTTCAATGTAAAACAAAAGCTTATATGTAAAGATACTTTCAGAGCTGAGTGATCTAATAAAATGTATGCGTGTATACATTGCGAGCACGCTGATAGGATGTATTTATAATAATAACTACTATAATATTAGATTTAGAAGATGCGAATGGCTTACGCATTTATAGCATCTGGGGCTATACGATTTCTGAGGGGCTATACGATATATTACTTGTTACTCTAGCAGTATTTTAATGCTGCCATATGTCATGTTACACAAAATACACAATACATTATTTTGCTACTTTTCTTTCAACAAATAAAATGAGATAAAGGAGACTTATAAATTACATTACGGTTTGTAGAATATCTTCTAATTTTATAATAAGCAGAATTTCGAACATGAACTGAAACTCATGGGAAAACTTGTGATTTTTGTTGAAACTGAACCGAAAATGAATCTTTTTATTTCGATTCGATAAATATTCAATAACGAGCGTCAACGCATAGGTACTCTGCATATTCTACTCTCCAGCATCCACTTCATCAGTGCCGATTTCTTTTTCAGAAGTATTTGTTATAAAAGAAGGAGTAAAAAATTCTAAATTATGGTTAGAATAAAATTTTAATAGATATGAAAAACTTAATTTAAAATTTTTTTAATTAATCACTTGGAACTGCAGTGAAAACTGTAAAACCGCCATTTAATTGAACCGAGGTGAAAATAGAAACATCGAACCCTTGATTGTACGATCTTTAGCATACATTGGGTGATCATCGTCTACACCTGTGAGCACGGCAGTTTTGAAAATTAAAGATACCTGCTAATTTTATGCAACGAACCAAATTTGATACAGGCTGCGCTCAGAGTGAAAGTTACCAGGACATAACAAAAAGTTTAGTCATAACTTACGTTTATACGATTTCAAAACTTTTTACTACTATGTGATCACGAAGCTTGGTCCTACTTTTGTGAGACTATTATGTTTGAAGGCATATAAAATGTTTTTGATATGATTGCGATTAAAAACGTTTTTCGAAAATTAATTTTTAGATTTTAATGTTTTATTATTTTGGAGTCAATTTTATTGATTTTCTGAAAACTTAATTTAATTTATAAAGCTAATTTACAGAAAATATTATTTCTTTAAACAAGTATTAGTAACTTATATAATTAAATTTTGTATTGAATGGGTCGTTCCTTGACGAAAATTCATTATACTTATTAAATAAAACAAATATATGAAATTTTCGTAAAATAACTTTATTTGACTAGTTTCGGAACATCGTTCCTTCTTCAGAAATAAAATTGAAATGATTTTTCAGTTTCCAGTGATTTTACGAAAATTTCAAATATTTTTTTTTAAATTTAATAAATTGAATTTAATAAATTGAATTGAATTTTTTTATCTTTCAATAATATTATTTGAATATAAGATTTGTAATTATACAAAAAATGAAACATACCATGAATAAGGGGCATTGTAAAGTAATTTTAATTATAGATTAAATATGTAAACCCAATTTGGAAACATACTTAAGCCGGAAACTAATATGTACCATATACTATACAATACATACAGTAGCTGAGTAGCATATTATATCTCTAATAAGTATTAAAAATTCAAAATGGAAACTAAAATGGAAAAAGATCTTTTTTAAAACATATGCTGGTTACCTACTATTGTTATAAAAATTACTTGAGTAAAAAAGTAAATACAAGGAATTATTGATTATAAACATAATTGTAACTAGCTACATGTATTAGTTAGCAACTTTTGAAAGATATCTATTTTTATATACCAAATTTTGAAATAATTCCGACAAAGGTTTAATAAGTATTTATCTGTCTAATCTTATTGAATTATTAGTTTAGTGAAATATACTTTTTATGGGTTTACAATTTTACATTTATTATGAGGGGTTTTTAAAATTGTTTAGTTAAGTTATTCTACAATCTACATCGATAAAGTTGATAATTACAAAAATCTACGTAGACACTTAAATTTTTTTTATCTATAGGAAAACTATTTCATTTGGAGTTCAAGAACATTTTCAAGCAAAAAATAATTTTTAAGAATTTGGGTTTCCTGTTAAAGAAAATAGTAAATTATTTTTGTAAGTACAAGGGATGAAAAATTTCTTTTAGATTAAAAAGCTGTGGAGCTCTGAACATCTTTTCTGCAAATATAAGATGAGGTAGGAGAAACGCAGAAAACACTAAAAGTCCTATATTTGTTCTTTTGAAAGTTATTATACAGTTAGTAAGTTCGGGTTCGTGCAGAACCAAATTCTAGATATCATGGGTTTCTTTTTACGCACAAAAAGCATCTCATACATAAAACAACTGACTGTGACTGTGTAAAAAATAATTATTTTTTTCTAAATTTTGACAGTTCGAAATGTTAACTTGCGTTTTAAATTTGTATTTCCAAAATTTTGTTAATAACTGGCTATAACTTTGAAACGGTCAGAAAATGGATATAATTAGGGAACGATTTAGAATATTGAAGTTCTGGTAGTTTTTCTGGAGTCTTAAAATATACTTTATGTCTTCTCTGTAATTATTTCGGCTATCTTCTGTAGTTTTCTCCAAACAATTCGGACATAAACACACAAACTCTTTCCCCTGCCTTTTTTGATTCGCAGACGCCATATTTAAGTATCATACCTTATGTCACTTATACATTAAAATCCATCAAGCCGTTTAGACTACAGAGCGTGCCACAGAAATACATACATAGACTCGAAAATATTACGCTCCTTTTGGATCAGTCGAGTAAAAAGGTATAATGTTTAATAACAAGTTTTGCTAAGTCTTAAGTTAAGGCGTTATCATAATTTTTTACGATTCCGTACCTTGAAAGTGATTAACAATATATAATGTTTTGTCAAGATAAATGTTATGTCTACAACCGTACTATAAAATTCAATGTATTCGTTTATTTTTGTAATCCAAAACAAACGGTAAGTATGTTAATATGTAAGTATGTTAATGAAAAGTATGTTAAACCCGAAGCCTCCAAAGAATAAGGTACGTAAGCTCTACGACCAAAGCTGTAGGTGTTAATACAGAGCTTCTTTAGATGAATGCAGTTGACTACGACCCAAATATTTTTTTTTCTGTTAATTTTTTTATTCAATAAAATAATAAATTTTGTGCTTTTGTAATTAAAAATAAATTTTCATAAAAGATAACATTAAAAACCTATATTTGGAAAATTACCACTGCGAAAAATTCATTAGATGATCATAAAAATTTCTTTTTAACAAAAACAAAGAAAATAATTGTCTCGCCCTTAGAGAAAAATGTTGTTTATAAAATACGTATTAACAAATAATAATTCAAACATCTCTCTACGATACAAAACAAAATACCTTAAAAATAAGTACGATATACATTTACAACTAATATAATAATAATGATAGGGTAAAATTAACCCCCTTGAGTCTGTTTAGTACCGCTAGTTGAAATCTCATTAAAATCAGTTTGGGGAGCATATATAGAGAGTTTATGATCATCAATTCTACGTACGTCGTTCCCAAGTCACCCTTTAACAACATCATTCCATTATAAAACCCAACAACTTACAACACATTTGATAATATATATTATTTTGCGTGTTATTTTGTTCCGAGTACTACTTCGTTCAATCAAATTTAGCCAAACTGATTCGAAACAAGTGAGAATATAACAATTCAGTTAATAGTTTAAATATCCTGTATGCACTGAATTCATTATCAGTGCATGAAATGTTCATTTTATTTTTTACACACGCAAAGATCTATAAAAATATGACTGGTGCATGTATAAAGGTAATATATACAGATGTAGTAAACATACGCTTCTGTAATCTATTGTATTTACAGATGTTTGGGTTTGAAATTGGAGTAAAAGTGTTCACTTAACGAAAAATAGTTGCAAACAAAAGTTGTTTGTTTCTACAAAAGAAATTGAATTCATCGGTTTCGCCAATTCAGAGATATTTGAGTTAAAATTGCGACAAAGCTATTTAGTTTATAAAATACAACTGCAAACAAAAGTTATTTGTTCCTAAAAAGGGGACTTTTTGTATTTGTAATTTTCATCGATGTCTTCAGTTTGAAAGGAAAATATACTCCTCCCCACCAGAAGAGCGATGTGCATTGACTTATTTCGTCCATTCAGAAACTTGAAGTTACTTTATATAGCTCTTGAGCATATACACAAACGTTTACTTTCCTTTTACTTTATATAATTGGGATGTTGAGTACATGGTAAGCTTGTGAAACTCATAAAAGAGTCGTTCAGAAGAACTGAGTGAAGCTATTCAGAAATTGAAAAAGTTATAGTTCAGTAGTTTATGTCCTGTTTATGTATGCGCTATATTGATTGTGTTGTGTCGATTGCTAAGTTCTATCGGTAGCTGTTATTCGTCACGTCCATTTCAACGCTGAAGCATTCTTCATTAAGAAACGTCCATTACAACGCTAAAGTATTTTCCATACGGAAAAGAATCATAGAAAACTAATTTTCTATGACTTTTAAATTAATCTGTAACTTGTGTTATCTATGGTTATATTTTGTTTCGAACACTACCTACCTATATTTTACTTTAACTATAATTTAAGCTCAATGCTTTAGGCATGGTCATTAATGGCGGGAAATTGAATACAGTGAGCCACAGGCATTCTATACCACCAAAACTTGCAATGGTGAGAAAATGCGAATGACCAGCTTCTTGACTGTTCTATATTTTGACCGCTATACTAGATGAGCTACTATCCCATATTAGTAATAAGAGTAATAATACTTTCTTAGTTTTTTCTTTGACAATATATTGTACAAAACACTAGTAAGATTCGACAAACGAAAGAGAAGTAAAGACTGCCGCATTGACTATCTTCAATAAGAATTAACCCATTATTAACCTTAGTGCTCCTATGGGATCCATAGAAAACCAGAGAAAGGGATAGATAACCAGATGTATATAATCGGATATATAATCAGATCCTACCGATAATCTAAATGCTTTGGTCTGGATGGGAGATGTACAAAAGTACAATAATTATTATACTTATGTATATAGAAGTATTTAATAAAAATGAATATGCATTTAAAATTTAAATATATAACAATATTATAACAATTTTTCCAACTGAATATGAGTTTTTAAAATTTTTCGATTAAATGCTTATAAATTTAAGCTAGGTCTCTTCAGCGAAGACAACTAGTTATTTATTGAACTACGTCCGCGAACTGTACTAACAGTGTCAGCCCTAGTATTTGGTCACAATGATTTCGAGTCTGAGCATATTTTTTGAATTTGTATGTACATGTATGTATATTTAAATACTTAGGTAGGTATTATTTTTAGGCACTGTATATATATAAAATGAAAATATATTCTCAGTAAAACGCCCCAATTTTCTACATATTTTTTTCATATACATCTCTTTTCACTCTCTTTGGCTTAGAGAACGAGTGGTAGTGTTTATTATTTGTTATTTTCATTAAGTTTTTTTTAAATCTTTACTCTCTTGTGTTGTCTGTCTGTATGTATGTTTAAAACAGTTATTTTGTTTACAAAGAATCTTTTTTTTTTATATAAATGTTATTTGTTTTAGTTCTTTTTTTCGAGAGTTTTATTCGTTTTTATTTTTTTGAATTTAACGAACCGTAATGTAATGTTAAATTATGTTATTAATGGTTACAGTATTTTATTTTTTAATTTTTTTATTGTGAATAATTTACCAATTTATTAAAATTATGTTAAATTATTATAAATAAAATTTTATTAATATTGTAAAAATGTTATATTATTTTGTGTATTTATATTAAAAAAACAAAAATTTTTATAAACATTTTATTTATTGTTTCGATTAATTTAATTTAGAAAATATTTCTCGTTTTTAATTATAAAATTAATTATAATTAGCAGCTCTGCTATACTAATTGCTATTAATTTTTCTAGCAGGCATTAAATTTTGGTAAGTAAAAATATGAAATTAATTTTCTCTAAGCAAATTTTTTACTCTCTTACTCTGAGTAAAATTTCATCGATTTTGGACATATTTTTAAGGATTGTAAATCGCTTCCTCAAATTATAATTTTAATAATTTTTTTAAACTGTCGAACGTCTGGTATTATCTCTATGAGTGTGTGTATGATACATTTTACTTTCAGGTCATATTTTACAGAAAAAAGTGTATTCCTTCTAAAATTACAAGAAAAATTTTTCCTTTTTCTTTGAAAAAAATTTTAATAACTGTAAATATGGGTGTATAGCAAAAATTTCTAGATTGTTACAATCGGAAAACAAAAAAAAAACGGAGTAAAAGTCAATTAAGTTCGCGTACAGTCAAAAATTGATTAAATGTCTACTTATCGAAGGTCTATTCAAATAGATTTGAGAAAAACGTTAGTAAGCATGAACTAATATATTTTTTATTTGTTTCATGATGAACTTCAAATGGTCATAAAATTTAAATACCGTTTATATTACTGTTTATACATAATTTGCTGTTCTATTAATCTAAATAAACCTATTTAAATTTTACATAAGAATTTTCAATGTCGTTACATTCTTTTCACTTATGGTAAAATTCTTTAAATAAATGTAAAAATAGCATTATGTAATTGGTAATATTTCTAAAATTGACCAAGATATTCAAAAAAATGATTTGAATATTAAGCTATAACAATCTATATATATATATATATATATATATATATATATATATATATATATATATATATATATATATATATATATATATATATATATATATGTATATATATATATATATATATATATATAAATAATATATATATATATTATTTTTATTACTTATTGTTTTAAAATATTTAGTAATAATCAATTTATTGATATTATAGGTAACACTATTTTTATTGATCTTACGTAATTCAATTCAATTTTACACGAAGGTTAGGTAGATATTACCCTGCTTATACTCTTTTGTTTTATTTATTTTTGGTGTTGAAATCGATTGACACTGATTACGTGATATAAATTTATATTTGTTTATTATTAATCATACATTATAGTAGAGTACATATATTAGCGTATTGACTATGAGCTACAACTATATGTTCGTGTTTGAAAAAAAATTCAGAAATTGAAATATAAGATTGGTTCTCGATATCTACTAGCTGACCTTTTCAATGTTTATTTATGCTATCAAGAACTACTTTTTATCCCTTCAAAATCAAAAGTTGTATTAAAGTTGAAACTTTACTGAAATACCGATCAATACATCGAGTTCTGTTAAATACTGCCTTCAATTGTTGTCCGCTAAACTAAAAAGTCAAAAATAGCTTTCTCAAATCTTCATCCGGACAACTTGTATAAAAACAAAATCCCAGTACAGAAATAACCATTCAAATAACTACTAATAAAAAATAACTATTCAAAATATAACTTCATTTGAATTGACCGTAACTTTTCCTTCTAGAAATAACTTAAAATAAAAATTTTTAATGTTTAATAAAAACAAATTATTAGAGCTAGCGCTAAAGGAAGTTGAGTATGCAAAAACGAAATCCCAACTAACAGGAAATTGGATATTGCATTACCGTGGCTGTGTAGGTCCATTTCTCTTCCTCCGAGAACCAGGGCGCCAAATTGAAATAATATCGAAGCGCCATGATTTGATCGCGGATTTGATCTAAAGAACTCGACGAGACAAATCGAAAGCAAAGAGTCAAATTTTTGGAAAGGGACCAACACAGCTGCCGGAAACATTAAATTTTTTTATTATTTGGTGTCACAGCACAGTTACCACTCGACACATTTTGTATACTCAAGTTCCTTTGGCGGTCGCTCTATATTAATATGTTTGAAGCAATCATTTGGCCGCTAAATAATTCAAATTTTGTATTCCATCGTAGTTGAGATTTACAAATAAAACCTATTTTCACAAAATGGAAACCCGACTTAAAAAATAATTGCATATTCTTATGCCAATTTTAGTTCACCTAAGCAAAAATTTTTAAATATACTTGTACAATTATTTTTTGAGTCGGTGTCAGCATAGAGAAATTCACATAACTTTTGGACACCGCCTCCAAAAATAACAATAATTGTACATATATATTTAAAAATTTTTGCTTAGGCATTTTTTGTTATAGAATATTTTATTTTTGAAGTCGGGTTTCCATTTTGTCAAAATAGGTTTTATTTCTCGCTTTTCAGTGATTTTGAAGTTCTATAACTTGTTTTATTTGTCTAAATATGGGTAGAGCAACTAAACGACCTACTAACTTTTAGTGCATTTCTTTATAACACATTTTTTTTATCCGTTTTTTTTTTTTTAAATTTTTAGTGCATTTTTTCATAACAGATTTTCATGCATTTTGTTTTTTTTTTGTAAAAATTTTTTTTTTTGGGGTCGGTTTTTTATGTAAAAAATGTTTTTGAAGTCGGTTTTTAAAAAAAATTTTCTTATTTTCCCATTATGAGCTTGTTTTGATCTCAAATTGTTGAAAATTTAGTCTACTTTAAACGTGTATAGAATGGCTATACCGGTCAGACCCTTCCTTCACTGAGATATTGAGCAAAAACTGAAAAAAGTCCGAAAATTTCATGGTTTTTTGGGTACATCGCCGCTCGCACTTTGGAAAATGCAAATCTGGTTTTTTAATATTGGTTTAGGTCCTAACAACATATAAAAAATTCAGAACGACTGGACCTTTTGCAAGCACCGATGTAGATCTTAACTGGACTAAAAGGAGAAATTACAGTTAAACCAATCCTGTTTAGAAATATTCATGATTATTTCTATAAAGATGTTGGCGGACGACGGAACGGCGAAGATTTATTTTTTTGAATTATTTAATGTTGATAACAATAAAACCATTATTTATATTGGGTGGATGTATTCGTATATACATACATATTACAAACATTTATATGTACAACACGTCGCGTAACACTATTTATGACGCTATTCTGTTTGTTTGTCACTCACTCAACAGTGTGATGATTTCGTCAAGTCATTGATCCAACAACAAACACATTTGTAAACATTAGCATATAAAAGACATTTATCATATTACATATTCAAAAACATTTTACTTTGATTTCTGCAGTTTGTTAACAATTTTATTCTAGTCTTATTGGATAAAATATACTATTATATGAAATCTGGCATTGCTTTTTTGTTCAACGCATTGATTGTTTTGTTTTTGGTATGTTTTTAAAGAAAATGCACCTCTTGGCAGAATAGATTATATTATAGATACATAAAGGTTATTTATACAGGCAGCACTCAAGCTACTAAAATTTTCCATACAGATGGACAAATACTTTAGTATAGTTTTCATATATTTTTATTAGTTAAATCAGAACAACTGAGAGTATTCCAATATCTTCATAAACAGTGCCCGTCGTTAATAGTTTACAGAGTATTAAGTTTATTTCGAATCTTGCAGAAACTGATAGAAATATATAGAAATATAACTTTGGTTAATGTTCATAAGCTGTTCTCCATTCTCAACTTATTATCCGCATTTCTACTTTTTAACCCGACTCCAAAAAGGAGGATGGTTCTAAATTCGTTTGTATTTTTTTTAATTTTTATACCCAGTATTTTTTTTAATGTTTGTCACCTTAGAACTCCGTCATTTATGAACCGATTTTGAATATTTATTTTTTTTGGGTTTGATTTCCAATTGGTCCCATTGTTACCAAATCGCATTCTGATGAGGGGATTCCCGGGAAATCGAGGAAAATCCTCATTTTATATGTGATAACCGATTTCTGCGAAATTCTGTTTTTTTTGAAAGGGTATACTCATTCATAATGGGAAAATAAGAAAATTTTTTAAATTTTGTAAAAAAAATTTTACAAAAAAAATATCAAATGCATATAAAAAAAACTGAAAATCTGTTAAGAAAAAATGCACTTAAAATAAAAAATATAAAACGGATAAAATAAATGTGTTATAAAAAAATGCACTAAAAATTAAAAAATAAAAATTCAATACAAAAAAAAAATTTTTTACAAAAAAAAAAACAAATTACATGTAAAAAAAACTGAAAATCTGTTATGAAAAAATGCACTAAAAATTAAAAAAAACCAGATTAAAAAAATGTGTTATAAAAAATGCACTAAAAATTAGAAGGTCTACCCATATTCTGACAAATAAAACCAGTTATAGAACTTCATAGTCACTAAAAAGCGAGAAATAAACAAATTAATTTTTGGAGGCGGTGTCCAAATTTTATGTGAATTTCTCTATGCTGACACCGACTCCAAAAATAGCAATAATTGTACATATATATTTAAAAATTTTTGCTTAGGTGAACTAAAATTGACACAAGAATATGCAATTATTTTTTTACTTTTTAGTGCATTTTTTGTTTTAGAATATTTGATTTCTGAAGTCGGGTTTCCATTTTGTCAAAATTTTTTTTATACTACATGATCGTCTATGTGTCTGTTTGTCAACACGAAAACTCAAAAACTAGTTATCGTGTTCTTCTTTCAAAATTGCATAGTTGATTTGTGCCTTCTATTCGATTTTTAGAAAAATTAGTCAGAATAAAAGTTGTTTATTAGAAACAAAATTAACAAATTTAACAAAATTAACAAATTTTATTCAAATAAAATTTTGAAAAAAGAACGCCACATTGCTCTCCATTGTACAAATTGTAATATTTTTACCTTTTCTTAAACATCGCAGGTGTTGTGGCACACTTCTCGTGGTATCTCAAAAACAGCTGGTGAGACAAAACAGGCCGTGAATTGTAGAAAATTTTTTTTATTCTTCAAGTTTTATAGTAACTTCGCAAACACGAAATTAGCTGATATTTGCATAAAACCAACTATCGCGACTCTTCCTCGTGAAAATTTTAAGTGAATACATGATATTTTTCTACCAGTGTTTAGAATGTCAAAAGAAAATTTTGTATTGAATGGGTCGTTATTTGATGAAAATCCATTAAAATTATTAAATGAAACAAATATTTGAAATTTTCGTAAAATCGCTTTATTTGACTAGTTTAAAATATTTGTTTCAATAGTCAAAAGAATTGTCTATGCAAACTTATTACCCTTCATATCGAGTTTCAGCCAACTTTTTGTCTTGTTTGAACTTATAAATTCAGTAGAGATTATTTTTATCGAAATTATCGAAAAGGTAAAAAGTCGTCGTTTGATAAGAGAGTATCAAAAGTTTTTTTAGTAAGGTCTTAAATAGGAATAATAATTGACAAGAGATCATATCTAGAACTTTTAAGTAATAGGACCTTATCAAAATGGTCCTTATCAAAATGTTTTGTTTCATCATCAAAATCTCTTCTTCCAAATTATCGTGATCCTTCCTAAGTACTCTGAGTTTCGGATATGAATACGATTTGAGCAGAAATTTCGACAATGTGAAAAACTGCCTTGAAGCAATGCAATGCCATTGAAAAACCAAATTGAATTTTTAGAATTACCTTGGTTCTTTTCCAATAAAATATTATTTTGCTACAAAAATGGTGTGAAGCGCAAATACAATGCTCATTTGAAGGAAGTTTTTTCAAATGTTGTAGTATTATTGGTTTGAATTTCAATTTTCGTTTTCTGTCATTGCAGAACGAAACCTTGTTACATTATAATTAGAAGAAAAGTACAGTTTGATTTCGAACTGGTTTCTCAATATATTCTTCTTCTTCTCTATGTGCATAAATAGTGTGCAAATTAATTTCAAATACAATTTTAAAAAACTTTTGAATAAGTAGGAATCACAAGTGAACTCATAGCATAAATGTTTTGAATAACTAAAATCAATTTGATTACAAAATATAATATAACAAAAAGGTCGATCTATTTTTTAAATTCTAAAATCACATAAAAATGTCCAATGTCACTACTAAATAATATTTACCATTAAGGTATATGAATGACTTATCGTAATAATCAGAGAATATTGCCCAATTCGATTCTGCAGAATAGAAACAAGTATCAAAAAAATCTGGTCTGAAATATCCACACAACCTCCATACACATGGTTAATGGAAATTTGAGTTATTAGACACATATTCAAACATTATTAGCCATAAATATGTAAATTTTGGAAACAATTAATTTTAAAAAAATATATATTTTGTCATTAAAAAAGATCTCATAGCTTAGATTGGACCAAAGCTGTACATTAAACTGTAAATTCTGTACATTCTGTAAACTTACAGAATGTTTCTTTTTTGAACACAAACATCTTTTAATTAAATACTGATATGAAGAAATTAACTCCTCAACCAGGAATCGAACCTCGGGCCTCTGGATATCCAGTCCAGTATGCTTCCGCTACACCAAAGACGACTGTGGCGTAACAGCCAACCTTTTCATATCATTCTTATTTTTATTTATTTAGCCAATATACTTCTGTCGAAGTTATTATTCATATATATTTATTTGTGTATACTTAAGCGTCAACATTACGATGTTGCCAACCGTAACCGAAAGGAATTTGGACAAACAGCGTAATGTTGACGCTTAAGTATACACAAATAAATATATATGAATAACAACTTCGACAGAAGTATACTGTCTAAATAAAAATAAGAATGATATGAAAAGGTTGGCTGTTACGTCACAGTCGTCTTTGGTGTAACGGAAGCATACTGGACTAGATATCCAGAGGCCGGAGGTTCGATTCCTGGTTGACGAGTTAATTTTTTCATATCAGTATTTAATTAAAAAAATTCATTGACAATGACATTTGTCTAAACAGTATACGATAAAGTCTTCGACAGTTTGTCTTACGTAACCGAAAGGAATTTGGACAGACATCGTAATGTTGACGCTTAAGTATACACAAATAAATATATACAAACCTGTTCTGTTTGAAACTTTTTTCATAAACTGAACAGTACATTTTCAATTTCAATTCAAACATCTGTAATTATTGTAGATTACCGATGAATGTGTTTACTACGTATGTGTTTAGCATATCTTCACAGTAACAAAAAAATGGATAAATTAAAAGTAAACGCCGTTCAATCAACTACGGCGATCCGCAATAATCAGTTCTCTGAACTACGCGGTTTATTTTGTATAATTCTATTCATGAAGTATATATGATGGTTTAAACGTAAGTTTCACGTAAGTTGATAAATTTGTTGATTGATAGTAATTAACACTTAGAGTTGCAATTGTTGCAATTTTGTGAAATTGTCACCAAATTAGTAACAAGTAACATATCCTGCGACAATATAAGAGTAATTTTAATATGAGTAAAATTAACAGGAATAAATGTGAATGAAGGAAAATTTTAACAAGAGTAATTTAAATATAATTTAAAATTTATTATATTTTAAATCCAGTATATTTTAATTTAGTTAATTTTCTGTTTATTTTTATTTTTGTCTATTGATCTCGACTTTATATCTATTTCTAATTGTCAAAGAGTAAAGTACCATAACATCTAAGGTAGCTCAGTTGGTAGAGCATTGGTCTAGAATGCCAGAGGTCGTGGGTTCGATCCCCATCCCTAGATGTGTATGATTTTTCATATCAAGCATTTGATGTCAAAAAAAAAATGTTATCAATGTTCAGACATATTACTTAAATGTCAAAGTAAGTAAACGCTAGTCGCTTCCGTTGGTATAACATAACCGAAAGGCAACCATACTAACAATGGAAATAAATAGACGCTAGTTTACAAAAAACAATTTGAAAAATACGACTAGCTAATTTATACTGATGATGAGTACATTGTAGTCGAAATACGTATTTATAATACAAAAAACTGATCTAGGTAAAGGGGCGAATTTGAAATTTTATTAAATAGAGGTGAAAAACTACAATGTATCATGTTTAAAGACAATACATGCAACAATAATTTTAAATGAACACGGCGTTTTATTTCATATTATAATGAAATTTCACATATTGTTTTGTGTGTGTGTGTGTGGTATTCAATGAATGTTGAATTATAATTAATTTTTGTATAAATACCCTAGTGAATTATTTGTTTAGTATCAGTCTCATTTTATCTTTCATCAAATCAATATAATTTAATAATAGTTAATTATTGTGTTTTTGATAATAATCTACAACATTATCTAAAATGAAGGTAGGATATTCTAATCTATAATAACCAATTACAAATTTTTGTTGTATGATTTGAAAATAAACGGTGTAATAATAATGTTCGGTACAACTCTTTTAATAACCAAGAAACATGAAATTTTTAATAAATATTGTTTCTCGACACTTTAATTAGCGGTAAAAGAAGAATAATACTGTACAACTTCAAAACTTATCAAGAAAAATTTACGTAAGAATACTATATAGACATGTTTGTCTATATAGTATATGGATATTTCATACTATGTCTTACGTAACCTGAATGAAAATTGACTTTAGTGACGCCTAAGTATACACAAATAATAATATGGAACACGTTTCAATTTATCTTCAAGTTAACTTTATTTGAGTTACGTGAATATCAAAAACGTAATTAATTTGGTTGCTATAAAAGGTTTGATAATATAAAAGGTTCAGTAAAATACTTCTTGACATTTAGTTTTTGAAGTGTGTGTACACTTTCCTTAAATAACATAGGACTTCTTTGGCTTAAAAGCTGAGTTGTAAAGGAACACGCAGAGAAAAATTTGTGTTGCATTACTGAGTCTATAGCAGTGTAGTTAAAATAAATTAATAAAATTTGTCCAGCCAAGTAGCTGCGCTTGTTAAGGCGCTGTTTCTACTTGGACCTGGGAGGTTATGGGTTCGAATCCCGACACCGGCAGTTTGTCAATTTAAAAAAAAAAAAAATTAATGGGGCGGTTGATTGACTAAACTGTCGGCGTATGGACAAGAACGAAGTAACCGGCTATGCTTGTGAAGGTTTTCTGCAGTTTCCCTTCACGAACTCCAGATGAATATCGGCATAGTTCCTATCAAAGTCGGCTGCAGCCGCACACCTTCCAATTCCTAATCTGCATACGAATTCCCGATCCTCCACTCACATCATAAAAATGTAATGTAAAAATTAATAAATAAAGGATGAAAAATGATGATGTGGGTGGCCTCTGTTATAGACCGTCGTGTCTCGGAAACGGAGGTTAAACCCCATTATTTTTTTTTAATAAAATTTGAATTAAATAAATATGATTTATTCGGCAGGTTATTTTTGGATTATTTGTTTTGGAATTGATAATTGTGATGACATTAGCGGAAGCGCCTCGCCAGTACTTTAATAATCAACAATTTAATCAAAGACAAAAATTTGGATTCCAACATCAACAACAACAACAAAATGATGAAGCACCGTATGCCCCATCCGGTTGGCGACCACAAGGAACAGCTTTTACATTACCCGCACGTCAACAACAACAACAACCAGAAGATCAATACGGTCCACCACCACCACCAGATAGTCAATATGGAGCACCTGCAGCTCAACCAGATCAACAGTATGGACCACCAGTTCCACAACCCACGCAAGTAGATCCACGGCAATCAAGAACTACCACCGACAGCAATGAAGAATTAACAACACCAGAGCCACAGGTAAATTTATCGTGCAAATTTTCCATGGAATTAAAAATATCTCAAACATTTTATCGTATTTTGTAGGTGGAAAATATTAAAAGTGAAAAATTGCGAAGTGAAAAACAAGTTGAATCAGCGTTTAAGAATACTGATCGTGGATTTTATTATGTATACCTTCCTGATGGTCGGCTTCAACGTGTTGTTTATACTACATCTGCAGATCTACAAAATATGGCGTATACAGCACGTGTACGATACGAAGATGTTGATCCGGTATCAGCACCTATTTATGCCGCCACTGCTGTAAATGGTGCACCAGCAGCACCACTAGTTGCAGTGTCACAAAGATTAATAGTCCAATAGTTTAAAATTTTGTTTAAATATTTTTTATATATACTCAAATATTGTAAATACAGTTGAAAATAAACAAATTCAAATAAATTTTAATGTTTTTATTGTGATTCATTCCTAATATTATAAATGCCACAGTGAGTTTATTTGTTTATTTGTTTGTTTGTCTGTTTGTTACGATTTCACGCCAAAATCGACGAACCGATTTAGGCGTGAAATTCCTACCGCTAAAAGGGGGTGGAATGGGGATGTAAGATATGTGGAGAAATTTTCTTCATGAAACTGAAATTTGGTATGTAGGTAGATAGTAAACGTTAGCTAAGAAAGGATTTTTGAAAATTCTAATTTTAAGGGGGTAAATGGGAGAGGCTGAACATTGTATGAAACTTTTTATTGCGACGTCCGATTTGGTAGAAACTTCGCAGGAATGTTTGTGATAAGAAATGATTTAGTATATTTATTTTTCAAACTACTCCTAAAAGAGGGTGAAATGGGGGTACATAGATTTTGTCAGAATTGATTGACAAAATCTATATTAACTAGCGGGCAAAAACTCGTAATATATATATATATATATATATATATATATATATATATATATAAACATATATATATATATATATATATATAAACATATATATATATATATATATATATATATATATATATTACCAGTTTTTGCGATTATATATATATAATCGCTTTATATTTAGAAAACATTACAAGCTCTTATTTAACTTCACCTGTTAGTAAGTATGTGTGCGTCTAATCGTGCAATAGAATTTTGACTAATTCTAAATGAGTTACAGCTGTGAAATTTTGTACACGTGTATGAGTTTCATGACAGTGTAATATAGTATATCTTATATCGAAAATAAATAGAATTCGATAATATTCGCTAAAATCGAAATTTGTGGGAAGTGTCGATAAGTATTTAAAGTAGGGAAGCGGTTGAAAATTACATTAAGAATAACCAAATTATACATTTTTTTAAATATAATAGACTTTAGAATAGTAAATAATAGACATAATTTTTTTAGAAACATTTAAAACCTGAACGCCCCACGCTCTTGTTTATTGTCACATATTGGAAATCAGGTAGGTAATTTTATTTTCTACTTTAAGTTCTAAGTTCATTAAATAAGATCATTGTCTAAAATGTAATGTCTACATATTCATACAGTAAAAACTGCAACTAAAGCAACAACCCATAGAATTTTGTAAAGGCAAGTATAAATGTCGTATTTTCTAAATCATATAATTCCATAGGCAGATCTGGCGCTATCGTAAAAAGAGAAAAATAAATTCCTTTCCATGGGAAAGTATTATAAAATTATTTGTTCCGATTAGTCCTTTTTTTTGTTGGGTAATTTTATTTTTCTCACTTATTGGTTTTATTGGAATGAACAATCCATAACAATTTTCATTGTTTTTTTAACATATTTTGATTACAATACTATGGAAACATATTTATGATACTATGGGCTACAAAAGTAGCGTTCATTTTCAAAACTTTATGAATGATTTGTGATTTATTCATTCGGTTTTTGAGAAAATGTTTCGATAAAAGTTATTGGCACATTTATAACTTTTATCAGAAGCAATTTCGATATCCGAATGTGTAAGGCACAAATCTATTATAAAATTTTGAAAAATGAGCGCTACTTTTGTGGCCTATAGTGCATTACCGCATCCATGAGAAATTATCTGGTTGAAGTTCTTAAAAAATAAAACACGTTTTCAATAATATTTTTCGAATATATGATTAAATTTATATCTACCAAATTTACTTTGGTTCAAAAGTATGTATTCATATATACAAAGAGTATTAGAACTTCTTGTTTATGTTTATAGTGCTTAAATAGTAACATTTTATCTTCACTTCTTCTCTATGTAGTGCCTATGCAGTTTACGTTAAAATATTATATTTTCCTCTATATGTATATAATAATATAACAATAACGTATATATACAAACAAATTCAAATACGTTAGCGTTCAGGATATTAAATTTCTGGTATTTATTTTGTGGTATATGTTTTGAACTCGCGGCATTATCTCATTTCATTGCGTTTACTATAGTCTATATATTTATAAATAATTAACATTTACGGCTCGTGTCCTGTGTCCTCTTTCCACTGTTCGTAGGAATATTACTAGATTGTAGAAAACAGTGAGAGAAGAATACATTTTCTATTTCATTTGTTACTCTACTTAGTCTACAATATCAAAATGTTAAGGATATGTTATTAATCAATAGTAAATACATATACATTAATGATGAGAAGGATCTGACGTTTAGTTTCTTAGGAATTATTTTTCAAAAATTGGTATTTAACAATTCAAATTTGTAGTAGATAGAGAATATCTATGTTTAATCAAACATTTATCATAAAATTGAATAATAATTGCTAAAGAAAAAATTTAAAAACCTTGAAATTAAGAAGTTAAACTACTGTAGATTATGTTAAAAATATACACAAAGTCTTCTGATAGTATAGTTTTGAGCATATTTTGATATATTCAACGAAAAATGTCTGAATTTATCTGTCATATGGAATAGATTATTATCTTTATCTGTTTTATAAATATATACATATACATACATATATATATATATATATATATATATATATATATATATATATATATATATATATATATATATATATATAAATATATACATATATATAATTTTTTCTTTCTTTAATTGGCTCTATCTATCTCGAACCTGAAGGTAACTTAGGAATAAACTGTAGGAAGTAATTATTTAATTAAACAAGTATTTGAAATTTCCCAGGCTGTCACCGCCCAAATAGTAATAACAAACATGTAAGTTGGAGTGAGTTTCATCTAAACATTAGGAAAGTTTTGTTAGAGTTTGACTGATAAAAAAACCTCTACTGATAAGATATGTAATGAATATACGAGCCTATGATAAAAATTTATGTATAAAAATATAAACTTGTAAAAACGTAGGTTAGCGCCGCTTTGTTTTGAGTGTGACGGTTTGATTTCAACACACTTCTAATAAAACCGTGTTGGTATTTTAGTTTAATTTGTTTTAAAACTTAATTTAAATCTAAATATTATACCGGCTCTTCTACTAACATTCCAGTTTTTATTTCGTGACATGTATTCGTTCTCTCAGATAGTAGCAAATTATTGTATTTTCATCAGAATTGTATATATCAAATCGACACGACATGTAGCAGAATTACAGATCCAGCGAATCAAGGCGGGATGAAAAGAAAAACAACATACACTTTAATAGTAAAAAATTATTTAGAAAACAGTTTAGGTAATTGATATAAAAGAACTTTTACACCAGTAAGTTCAAACAAACAGACAAAGATTGAATTGTACCATTGAATTTTCAACAGATTGTAACATATACATATATGTATGTATATAAACACTTAAATTCGTGTATATAGTTTATCTAATATAAAACCTTGTTTATATTATCTTTATACTTGAAATATGATTATAACAAAAATTTTCAAATTGTTCTTTTTTTCGTTATATTATATTATGTTGATCGATTTACTTATTTAAAAGTTTATATTCGCATAAAATATATATATATATATATATATATATATATATATATATATATATATATATATATATATATATATATATTTTATATATATATATATATATATATATTTTATATATATATATATATACTAGCTGACCCGGCGAACTTCATACCGCCTTATAATTAATAAATGTGTTTAGTTATTAGCCGTGTTATATTGACTTTTTTGTTACATTGCAGTAAAAAAAAACACAACAATAATGAGAGACAAATGCCCGGAATAGCAGCTTCACATTAAATACGATATTTTAAATTTAACATTTTCATTTTTTTTAATTTGCGATTCCATAATTACTTCTAACGAAACTACGGTTGAGTCATCATTTTTTGATAACTCACTGTTTACTATTGTCACTATGACTAAATTTTTAAATTCTTCTATTTCTTCGAAGTCCCCTATCTTTCTATCTATCTCTCTATCTATCTATCTATCTATCTATCTATCTGTCTATCGTTCTATAAAAAAATAGATATCTAGCCGTAAAAAAATAGGAGTTGGTGATAGAAGGGTGAAAATTCAGGGTTGTATGTATTTTTTGATACCACATATTTTAAGCCAAAAAAATAAAAAAATTTTCGAAAAAATAGGTCCACCCCAAAAAATAGTTGGACCACTCTTATCACTAAGGGGTATGAAAAATAGATAACGACCTACCGAATATACATATAAAATTTCATATATATATATAAATATATATATATATATATATATATATATATATATATATTTATATATGTATATATACATATATATATATATATATATATATATATATATATATATATATATATATATATGTATATATATATATATATGTATATATATATATAAATGGATTAGGCGACAATAGTACCTATTAAATTTTTAAGGAGGTTCAATATCATTTTCAAAATGTTACGAATTATTTCAAATTAACCTAGTTAACTATCAAATAAATCTTGTTACATGTATAAAACGAAGTGCTCCAATTATTTGATTTTTTGAGGAGATGAGCGTTATTCGATGAAGACTTGACTCTATAAATTTCAAACTTTTAAAACATGATGAACATATTCTCAAAAATATCAAATAATTGGATCATTTTGTACAGGAGATATAAATTACAAAACTCTCGCATTTTGAAATTTCTTAATTATGTTGAATCAAACTATACAAAAACTGATGTTGGGGCTGTTTTTTTAGTAATCATTTAACGTGGTTATCTATATACACGAAAACGGATGCTAATTGTGGGTGTTGCCTTTACTTTAGCACCTTTGTCTAGTATGGAAAAACGTACTCCGTCCTCACTATTGATGCCACGACAGAAACGAGACGAGACTAGCTCAGCATTATCGTGAATATGGTCTTAATTGATTCAATTAAAATATTTAAAAAAATAAAAACAAGTAATGTTACAACTAACTGAGTTAATTGTTTGAATACCCAGTAGATACTGAGTTGTATTTCATTGATTGAATTGTTAACAATTCTGCGTATTCGAATTGTTAACAAATTCGCTTTCCGAGAAACATTTAAGCCATAAATTATAAGAAAACTATTGAGTTTATGAAAAAGAGAATAAGATTTTTTGTTAACAATTTTTTTTCTATGTCTTACGGTTTCCGTATATTCCCCCCCCCCCTCCTAGTGGGGGGGAAACCCGTTCCGATTTTGCTCATTAACGAGCTTGACCTTACTTTTTTGCTCTAGAGTTCACACAAAAAGTTTCAGCTCGATAACGCTTTTATTTTTTGAGTTACCGGCTTCACGGACAGACGGATAGACGGACGCACATGCGGAAATGGCCGAATTTGGCCATTTTATGAATACCTTTGTGAAGCATTTTTGTCAACGATTAATATTTTCAAGCGTTACAAAGTCGGGACTTAACTTAATATACCTTGTATATACAGGATATAAAAATATGCATTTTATATTAATAGAAAAAACTTTTTAAATATCTAATCATAGTTAATAGTAATGATTTTTTTTAAATTCTGTTTGTTCAGGAAAAATTTCAACTGAAAAAACAACAAGAGACATGCTTCTTTCGGCTTGCACCAATCCACACGACTACAATTTCCATTGATTTCAAGATATCGATTTTAAACAAAAAGGAAAACTACAACTCGGATATATAAACTTAAACTCATGCGTATGCGTACGTGATGACTCAAGATTCATACATTGGGGCTATTAAGTATATTCGTAGTATTCCAATTGCGTTATAAAAACTCCTGGTGACTGCCTTGGTTGGTTAGGCGTAATTCCGCCTTTTTGAATATGCAGCAATTTTCTTAATGGTTGAATATCGTACAAGATATATCTTTAGATAATATTTTTTTAAAGAAAATTCCCATGCATACAATTTTACTTAAGAATATATAATGCACAAATGAGTGGTGCATTGTTCTTGAATTGAAAACCAGTTCACAAACAATTAACATTTTGCGTGAATAATTTATTAGATTATTATAAAACAAATACAAATGGTTTTTAATATCAACTGAAAAAATATTCTTTTTAAGTATTGTAATCGGATAATTACCAACTCGGGATATGACCGAGGAAGTGAAAGATTGTAGTACTCGGTTGGAATAGTCATAGAGCATTATATAATATCCAAAATAATACAATGATAATATCGACCTTTTTGGCACAGTTTTTCACCATAATACAAACTTGAATGGTATTACGGAAGATTTAATACGATCCAAAATTATTGATTTTCATAAAAGAATATACAAAATGACGCTATGAAGATAATCAATATATCGATAGATGGCGAACAGTTAAAAGTGAGAGTTGACGACGCGGAAAACGGATTTAAATTTAAATGTATATATATTATTTTAAATATTTCTTGTAACATTGCAAGGTTATTATTTTTTTAGGTTTTTTTATAACGGTGTTAATTTTGTTCAGGTTAATCTGTCCTAGGGAAACAGCAACACATAATATATAAATATATATATATATATATATATATATATATATATATATATATATCGAAAATTATATTAAGGTGGCCCTTAAGAAGGGTGTTTTCGAATTTCTATGCTCCCAGGGACTCAATCGCTTCCAAATTTATAAATTAAACTTTGACCTCGAATAATATTTGAACCAGTAGACTTAGCGAATAATCATAAGAAACCTTTTTTGGAGAACATTAAATTCTCTACAAATATTCGAATTATTGTAAATTTATTCGTCACCATCTTACAAAATTTTAATATGTATATATATATATATATATATATATATATACATATATATTTATATATATATATATAGATATATATAGATATATATATATATATATATATATATATATACAGTCAAACCTGAATAAGCGAGAGTTCAAGGGAGCACAATCTCATTCTCGCTTATAGAGGTTTCTCACTAACCCGAGTTTCTCGCTAATGCAGGTACATGGATAGCGTTTCTCTCTTATAGAGGTACGCAGCAATAACAACTCACAGCATGTACGAATGTAGTAAATATGTAATATGAGTAGCTATAGTTCCTCCTAAATAATATAAATAAATAAAGCTCGACTGTCGCTTATAGAGGTATAGATAAGTAGCAGTCTCACTTACGGAGGTCCATGAAGGAAAAACGACTCTCTCTTACAGAGATTCTGTTTCTCGCTAATAGAGGTTTTGGGACCTTAAAATGACGGGTCCTGGCTATTATTCTCACTTATAGAGTTTTCTCACTTCTCCAGTTCTCACTTACCCAGGTTTGACTGTACATACATATATATATATATATATATATATACATTCAAACAGTATCATTGTCCATATCCTAGAGTTTTCTTCTTAAAAAAATAGTAAAAGTAAATATAATAATTTTTTGATAGGTAATTTTTCAAAAAATATATATATTTAAATTTCTAAGAGCTATTGTCTTGAAACTTATTAAATGTGTTCTTTGGTCCATTATAGTAGTTTGTAATTTGATTTTTTTTTCGATAAAACGCTCCGTTTCTGAGATTATTCACTTTTTATGTTAAATTTAGCGATACTAGTAGGCCCTAAAATTGGCAAGGTCTCACCAATTTTTAATGAGATTGTGTATATAGATTCTCTGGTCTATTTTGATTTACCACGAAAGAATGCGATTATTTTTTCGCTATATTAAGCGGTTTTCAAGATTCCAATTTTTATTTTTTCTTGAAAAATTATTTTAAGTCCAAAACTGTATACTGTATTGAAAATTGTCAATTTTAAATGGCTTATACTATCATGCTATATTGCAGTAAAAAAGTGCATTATATGAAAGCGCGCTTCTTCGAAGTAATCGGATTCTCTTAACGCGCCAAAAATTGTAAATGCGCTGTGTTAAAATTAAATCATCGTGGTCCGCTTAAGGTAATTTTATCACAAAACGCGCCTTACACTTTTATAATTTTTTTTCTTTAACTATTTTAGTTGATGCATCTAATTTTGGCATATAATTTTGGTAGATGCATCAAACTTTTAATAATTGTTAGTTTGAGTTACTAGTTTTTAATTGGTATTGATTATTATATCGGTGAGACAGTTTTCTACTTCTATTTGGCGTTTATCGATTGAACACCCTGTTTTTTAATAATGATATAATGATAAAATGGTACATAAATATAAGTAGGTATAACATTATATATAAATGTGTATTTACGTATATATGTATGTGTCCCTTAAAACTCGGCCTTACGCACTACCGTGCTCTAGATATATACTTAATATAATGTTAATTTTAACCGCAAAATAACACATGGTGGTTGTATTGCTAATTCCAGCACAACTCAAAACATGCTTGAATGATTTCATTTCATGTTATATATTAATACAATATATGTATGTAGTATAATGTTATTATTTTATGTATAAATATTTAACACTAAAGCTTCAATTTTAAATTTCAAGAAAATTTGATCTTATAGTGAGATAGATATAGATCTTATAGTGAGATCTTAATAGATCTTATAGTGAGTTTTTACAATATTATACAAAAATATACAGTTTTATAATTTGATAATATTAGAAATTATTGTTTGATATTTGTTTAAAATTAAACCTTTTTAATAAAAAAAAAATTCGTTACGTAGGAGCTGCAGTTTTTCTCAAATTCTAATGTGTACAGAGATATTTAGGAATTTAACTTTTAATTTTAATTCGTAAATATTTCTTTCAATATTAGAGTAACACAAAAAATTATTAAACCAAAATTGAAGTAAAATTAATTATCTATAACTTTACTTCTGAGACATTTTTCGATTTTTCCAACATTAAGACAGATATACCAAATTTTGTGTTTCCCCCTTCCTTTAAACCCCTCCTTTCCCTCGTCCGATTTTCCTCATTAACGAACTTGACCGTTCAAATGCCAAAAGCATCTCAGATACCCAATTTTATTCCAATCGGATTAAAACTGTGACCGCTAGAGTGATTAAAGACACATATATACATTATACATTGTATACATATTGTATACATATATACATACATACATATATGAGTACTTTGGTATTAGCCATGTCTTTGAGCCAATCATGAGTGGTCTTCATTTTGTTTCAATTTATCGATTTCTATTGGATGTTGTTGAAGAATATAAAGATCGTGGAAGGAAGTGGATGTGTATGCTGAAATGCGGCAGTTTCAAGTCACCCTATATATATATATATATATATATATATATATATATATATATATATATATATATATATATATATATAATTTTAAAGGTGGTGTTCTTCGAAATCTACTAGGTAGAATGGATGGACATTTGAAGAAATTTTTAGGTTGGTATGAGACCAATAGCTCTGTTTTCTTTCAGGAAATTCGCTAAAACATTGTAATATTCTTGTCGAAATTCATGTGACCAAAAATACATATATATATATATATATATATATTTATATACAGGGTGAATTGAACATACCGCATATTAGTCCCCACTTCCTTCCACGATCTACCCATTCTTCAACAACATACAATAGAAATCGATAAATTGAAACAAAACGAAGACCACTCGTGATTGGCTCAAAGACATGGTAAACAACAAAGCACTCAAAACAATGAGCGCATAAATAATCAAATCCGGGAACCAGAGCACCGATGGACAACAAATATACGGTGTAGTATATTAGTAATTTGGGACAGTATGTTAATTAATTACATCTATTTTTTGGTTTGAAAATGAAGATGGAACTGAAAATAATTTATATTATCATAAGGCAAGGCAAGGCATTTTTATTAATTAAAACTATTAAATAATTAACAAATAAACAATACATATTATCGAAAAATTATCAATAAGGATCGAATAGATATAAATTGATTAAAATTCATCGATTTTAGGGGTAAAAAGTAAATATCTTTAATTACCTAAATATCTTTAACCTGATGTCCATAATTTGTTTAATTATTTATAAATAAATAAAAAACGAACAAACAATTTTTAAGATTGAACAATAAAGAACAAACGATGAACAATTAATTCAAAATAATAAATAGTCAAAACTAACAAAAAAAAACTATGTGGGTGTAAATTAACGGAGCTAAATACAAATATTGTAATAAATATACAAACATTTTCGTAACAATAATTTTATTTTGACTAGTTTCGGAACACGCTTTCTTCATAAAAAAATATATGCTAATGTATTATCATTTATTTTCTGATAAAGGAACTGTATTCCGAAACTATAAGGTAACAAAATAAAATTATTTACGAAAATCTCCAATATATTTTCTTTCATAACAGATTAACATTCAATGATCTGCGGATAAAGTTTGAAAAAAGATGGTTGAAACTATGTTTTCTAAAGAAAATTTTTGTCCCATGATATTTCAAAAAATCCAAAAATAAAATAGGCTTAGGCACAGTAAATATATGTACACATGGCCACAAAAGTAGCGCTTTTTCAAAATTTTTTAGGTGATTTGTGTCTTATTTAGTGTTTCACGAGGCACGAGGCGAGGCGAGGTTTTGGTGTCACCTCGCCTCGCCACGCTTTTTTAAATATCAACCTCGCCTCGCCTCGGTTGGGTTAGCTATCATCCTCGCCTTGCCCTGAGGCGAGGGAAAATTTTTACTAACTATGAATGTACATAATTTGGTTAAAAAAACTTATATATATACGTTATATATATGTATATAAATATAAACTTATATATATATATGTTAATATATAAACATATAAACATATTCTTATATATACAAACTTATATATATATATAAACTTATATGTATAAACTTATATATAAACTTGTATATATAAACTTATATGTATAAGTTACATATATACTTATGTATATATGTAAATAAATTTTAGTGACGATGACTTTCGATATCTACTAGGTAGGATCGCTGGACATTTGAAAAAATATTTGCAAAATAATCTATCTATATTGCTTCATGTTTTTTTGTAAAAATACATGTTACTATATTTTTATTTTTTATTTTTTAATTTACTTTTTGTAAATTTGCCTCGCCCGAGGCAAATTCCACGCCTCGGCCGAGGCGAGGTTTTTGAGACAATATACCTCGCCTGGCCTCGGTTAGTAACGAGCATTTTACCAAATGAAAAAATATTTGCAAAATAATCTATCTATCTATATTGCTTCATGTTTTTTTGTAAAAATACATGTTACTATATTTTTATTTTTATTTTTTTAATTTACTTTTTGTAAATTTGCCTCGCCCGAGGCAAATTCCACGCCTCGGCCGAGGCGAGGTTTTTGAGACAATATACCTCGCCTGGCCTCGGTTAGTAACGAGCATTTTACCAAAAAATCGAATGAATAAGGTACAAGTCAACTTAATAATTTTGAAAAATGAACGCTACTTCTGGGGTCTACAGACTCTACAGTACATAAAATGTAGATATATACCTATGTGGGAGATAGGTATGCGATTGTGGTTAATTCCAGGTCAATTCACATTTCTCAAAGCGTTAATAGTGAATTGTCGTTATTCCTCATATTATTTATAAGAGTTTATTAAGGTTTGCCTCTGTGTATGCAGTGCGGCTCTAGTTATACTTATACTATGTTGTTATAATAAACATTGGAGGTTAGTTTATATAGACTCAGTTAGTGCGACAGGCCGAGTTTTAATTTATGACAGAATAATATACAGAGCAACCCATTCCTACCTATGCCTTTCGATTATACCATTAATGACAAGTTATTCTAATGACTTAATACATACATATTCTTGATAAAGATACATGTTATAGACACATTGGACCTCCCAACAGCATAAATAATATCTTTTAAAGATAAAATCATAAATTCATCAAAACTAGTTATATATTAAAATATTATTTTATAATATGTTATCTATGTTATTTGATATATTCAGTTGTGTTTCTTGGTTTTTTGTCAAGGTTTTTTGGTTGTTTTTTTGGTTGTTTTTTTGGTCGTATTAAATTCATGTTATTTTCTACACAATACCTGGTTTAAGATGTGTGTAGGTGTTAATTATAATTGTAATAATTAAGTATGGTTGTTTAAGATTTGATAAAAATAAGATTATTAACAAATATTATTAGGTACATTAGTTTTATTCTTTAATTATTTAACAAGACTACTGATTATAATTCTATCTCTTTTTTATCAATGGTTTTCTTATATTCTATATTATGTATGAAATTTATTAAGGCTTACTTTTAAGTAATTCTTAAACTGGCAAATTGTATTGCCCCGTTAAAGCGATCAAAGTTCTTAGTATCCTAAGTTAGATACTCAGCATAAAAATAAATTAGGGTCTTAGCAACAGAGTACAGCGCTTTTCGACCTGGACAGACTTGCTGAATAAGTAGCCATATTTGTTTATGTTTACGTACAATACATAACTAAATACATATATAAGTATATACCTAAATATATTTAAATAAATATATATTATATTTAATATAAATCTGTTTCTGTCTTTTTTGTCCGTTATAAATTTATTTATATACTAATACGGATGATACTAAGCAAAATGGCGACACAGCCTGAGTTGCTAAGTATCTGAAAAATGTCCCGGATGAATACTAAGTTAGATATTCTGAGTATCTACTTAGGATAATTAGAACTTTATTCGCCCAACTACACCCATTGTTTAATGAAAAATATTGACCTCAGTAATAAAAAAATAATGTCGACAAATAAAATATGTTAAATTTTATTTTATAGTTTTTATCCAAAAAACTGACAACATAAGTGTAATTTATTGTTAGAATTTTTTGTAATTCTTTATTAATTTTACTTTAATTTTATAAACTAAACTACAACTGAAATCAAAGTTTACGTTACTTACATTCAAGAATTTAAATATTTTATTTCGGAAGGAAACCCAAGAAAATAAATAGTTGCAATGAGTCTTAAGTATGTACTCCTTATATAAAATAGCGGTGCAACAATTGAAATTATTAACAAAATCTTAAATATAAGTATTACTTAGTAAAGGCACACTTAAATAAAAGTATGCAATTCTGAAGATAATGCTATAATTTGGTACTAGATGATCTCATGGTGGAATCAGCAAATATTATCTTATAAGAATTGACTAGTTATTCTGCAACACAGAGAAATCGTGTTTTTTCGCTTTTCCTTATATTATAACTATGGATGAATGTATGTTGCGAAGAGCAATATTTCTTTTTGACAAGAAAACCATAAGCATACTAAGGTTTTGGATACTTGAGAAGCATTGAGTTTAAAAGTATGGAAAAAATTCAGATGAAAAATTGAGTACCTACTCGTGTTATTCCTATCTTTATGGGAAGTTGTTTCAGGTTCAAGCTATTTATAAAACCATACGAGGAATATATCAAGAAACTCAATTCTTTAATATAGAAAATACAAGGTTTAAAATAAATTTGGAATGAAATACAGTTCAATATACCTAACAAATTTGGCACAAGGTATTTTAATATTAAAACGGTAAGGGTTTTTTATTAATTTACCCTTTTATATTATTTTATCAATTTAAAAAAATCACTTCGACAGCACAAATTTCTGTATGTATAATTTATAAAATCCTTTTTCCCAACACCCAACTGTGCTGAGATTTTTATCAATTTCATCATTAACTTTAACAAAAACAGTTGAATATGTGCAATAATCTAGATATATTCCGATCCATATGTTGTTATTTAAAGAAGACCTTGGAATTAAGTTTTTTCCTACTCCTGATTTTTATTGTTGTTGTGTATCCTGCTGTTGTAACGAAAGAACAATAAAATTACAAACAACGAAACACAGTATGACAATCAAATAATTAAAAGGCTATATAGCATGTACGCTTGTTTGTTTTTTTTAATTTAAATATATATTAGTTCAAATGCTTTCTGCATGTGCCTTT
The DNA here is from genome assembly GCA_963920215.1 of Nineta flava. Lineage (NCBI taxonomy): Eukaryota > Metazoa > Arthropoda > Insecta > Neuroptera > Chrysopidae > Nineta > Nineta flava. The sequence continues at coordinate 56,354,577 of OY986042.1, read as the reverse complement.
CAAGATATTTAAAAATATTTCTTAACATTGAATCGGTGTACAAATGATTTTTTATCATACAATAAACACAATCGCATTTTTTACAAATAAGAATAAATTATTGATTACGTTTATAATTTTTGAAGATCTAAAATACAAAATTAGATCTAGTGATTGAAGATATGGCTCTGTGATTTTTCTTGGGTAAATTTTAAGGATGACGCTACAGACTGGTTTATTTTCTGAAATATGTAGTGTTTCACGAGGCACGAGGCGAGGCGAGGTTTTGGTATCACCTCGCCTCGCCTCGCTTTTTTAAATATCAACCTTGCCTCGCCTCGGCCGAGGCCGAGGCAGAACGTTGGCTAGCCTAGCCTCGCCTAGCCTCGCGAGGCGAGGGAAAATTTTTACTAACTTTGACTTATTTTGCATGAATGTACATAATATGGTAAAAAAACATATATATTCGAAAAAATATTTAAAAAAAAAAAATTTTCTTTTTGTAAATTTGCCTCGGCTGAGGCAAATACGTCGCCTCGGCCGAGGCGAGGTTTTTGAGACATTGTACCTCGCCTCGGTTAGTAACGAGGATTAAAATTTTGAACCTCGCCTCGCCTCGCCTCGTGCCTCGTAACCGAGGGCCGAGGCGAGGCGAGGTTACCTCGTAGCCTCGGTGAAACCTCGTAGCCTCGGTTATCATCCTCGCCTCCCCTCGGCCGAGGCGAGGCGAGGGAAAATTTTTACTAACTTTGACTTATTTTGCATGAATGTACATAATATGGTAAAAAAACATATATATTCGAAAAAATATTTGCAAAATAATCTATCTATTGCTTCATGTTACTATATTTTTTTTTTTTAATTTTCTTTTTGTAAATTTGCCTCGGCTGAGGCAAATACCTCGCTTCGGCTGAGGCGAGGTTTTTGAGAAATTATACCTCGCCTCGCCTCGGTTAGTAACGATGATTAAAATTTTGAACCTCGCCTCGTGCCTCGTAACCGAGGGCCGAGGCGAGGCGAGGTTACCTCGTAGCCTCGGTGAAACACTAGAAATATGCATCGTGATTATTAGAACTGGTCACCCGAAAATTATACGGCAATAAATGTTCTATAAAGCTATTTTTCAGACAATGACTTAATGTAAGACCTTGAAAGAATTTGTTTTTACAACCTCGTTTTGAAATTTTTTTACGTATTACGTATTTGGTGTGCGATTCATTTGGTCTTAAAAACATTCTTCCATCCATTGTTCGGACTATAACGAACATTTAAAAAATAAAAACTTTTTAACAAAAAATAGATCCGATGAAAGAAAAAAAGTAACTGAAAAGCAAAAAATAAAAAATTTTCAACAAAAATTTAAACCTTTGAAAAAAGAAAGGAATTGAAAAGCAAAAATTAAAAAAGAACCTTTTTAGTCTAAAATTACAAATTTGAATTTTTTTTTTCAAATTTATATGGGACCAAATTTGAGTAATTGCCTATCCAACAAAAAAAGAATTATCAAAATCGGACTACTCTGTAAAACGTTATGCGTGATCATACATAAAAAAAATTTACAGGTTGAATTACCTCCTTCTTTTCGTCGGTAAAAATTAGCCACATTGGTTCAGCCGTTCTCAAGGTATGCGCTTACCAATGAACAGTATTTAATTCCCCAATTTTGCGGACAACTTTTCCAATTTTTTTAATGCAAAAACCTAATTCGGACTCCAATAATATCCAAATCGGTCCAGGCAAAGTGATAAAATTATTTTAGTGACAAAGTTTGTTCGACTTTCAGGTTATTTTCTTGTATAGATATTGTTTGATTACGTGAACTAAAAGAGTCGTACGAAGATTATTAAGATAATAAAAGAGAACTTTTCAAAATTAAAAAATTAATAAAATTTGAAATTTAATTTAAAACACTCGTGCTTTTTGTTTTCGGGTTAAGATAGCAGTGGATCCAAAAAGTTCAAAAACTTTTACTTTCAATCATTTTATATTACGATAAATATAATTTTAAAATGATTTCTTATGGATAACTCTAGCTCTGTATTACAAGAAATGAGACAATGTATTATTTCTTACAGTCTAGTAACATGGTCTTTGAGGGATACGCAGCTGCTGTTAATGTTTATGTTTATGTGATTTGTGTCATTGTCAAAATGTTAAGATGTAAATTTTTTGAAATAAATAGATATAAAGTAGAAAATTTAAAAAATTACAGCTCTTCGGAATATGTAAGAAATATACTTAACAAAATAATATCTATATCTATATAAATAAAAATTAAATGCTGTCCGTTGGTAAGCGCATAACTTGAGAACGGCTGGACCAATTTCGATTTTTTTTAAATGTTCGCAATATCCCGAGTTAGGATTTTGTATAAAAAAATTGGAAAAGTTGTCCGGAAAATTGGGGAATTAAATGCTGTTCATTGGTAAGCGCATACCTTGAGAACGGCTGGACAAATTTGGCTAATTTTTTTTAAATGTTCGTAATAGTCCGAGTTAGCTAGTACTTAATAAAAAAATTGTTGATTAAAGTTTTTGTTAATATCATCTGTTCCGATAGCACAAATATCAATATCAAACGATGATGATAAGCTTAACAAAAAACTGGAAATAATTATAAAAACAAATAAAAAATTCAAATCAAAATAATAGAAAATTTATTATGTTACATAAGCAAAACCGTTATGTTAGTTTTATTATTGTTCTAGCGGCCCCGGCTTCACACGAGTAGCACTAATATTTTATACATATATATATATATATATATATATATATAGCCAGACGAAAAATTGCCAAAAAACAAACAAACTAATATTTTTCCTATCGCTACCAAACTTCACCCGCTGGGCTAATCTGAAGATTGCCTGAAAATTTCATAAAAATCATTATATTTTGATGAAACAGATTTATATATATATATATATATATATATATATATATATATATATATATATATATATATATATATATATATATATATATAGATAGATAGATAGATAGAGAGAGAGAGAGAAAAGTAACACAGCAAAGAGATTTTGCAAAATACATCCACTCACAAGAAAAATAGAAAATATAATATTAATCGATTTTTTTTACAGAAATCATATATTTGGTTTAGTTTACAGGATTTAAAATTTTCGGAAAATAGTGTCGCAGGTTATCAATTTACATAAACCGTTAATTAAGAATTGCTATGATCGATTATTAAATTGTTTATTCCTTAAAAGATCTCTTTTGCTACACAACGAAATGGGAAAGGTGGAATGGACGGCAATATCGAGATTTGCAAATATCTCGATATTGCGTATTGAGTAATGAGTAAAGAAGTTGTACAAAGAAGTTGTAGAAGTTGTTATTCATGTATACATCACCACAACAAATAGTCTTACGGAATGATATATATTTGAAACACATATTTCCAAGTAGGTTTTTTGAAACATACCTATATGAAAACGTTAAAAATTTGAAGAAAAAAACTATATTGTGCATAAAAATAATTACGGAAATCGTTAAAAATTTAAGAGTTACTCCCATCTATTGAAGATTTAAACCTTGATGACATATTTTTTAAACGCATTGTATACTTCTCCAAAAATATCTTGAAGAGTTTTACAAAATTAAAAGAACCCTATTGTGAAAATGTTCCAAATGAAATTGAACTGACTGCATTAAATAATTGTATAAAGGTATTTAACCGGATTTTGAAGGAGTACTTACGAATAATATGTTAAATGGGGTTAAATAGAAATATTTATACGGATGGATTTATATATTATTTTCAAAACTAATACATTGATGAGTATGGTATTAATACCATACTCACTCTATTCAACTTTAAAGGTTGAATTTTAATAATTGAAAAATAGGTATATACACACCACACATATATATATATATATATATATATATATATATATATATATATATATATATATATATATATACATATATATATATATATATATATATATATATATATATATATATATATATATATATATATATATATATATGTATATATATATATATATATATATATAATGTTTATGAAGTTCATTGTTATACATTTTATTAGTAATATAATGTCTACCAACTTAGCACGACAACTTTTTTAAATCGAGTCGAAAGTAGGCGCCTAATTTGGGTCAACTCTCCCTAACCGTTCAATCTATTGAAAACGTTTTTATGAGCAATAATAGATTTTTTGTAGCGTCAATAGTTCGGGCAATATTAGAAGAAAATAGACATAATGAGGCGCCAAAACATATACTTCAAGAACATATTTTTAATTATTTTCTTGCCGGTTGTAGTAGTTTTTTCATGAAAATAGTCCGAAGTACCTACATTATATTAAATTTTGAATAAAAATGTTAACCAGTTCGTTTCCAGAAATAAACATATTAAAATCAGTATAATGCATTAACATTAACCCTTGCATATCGTCATAAATATTTACTGTAGCGGAAAAATTATTATTCATAATTTGATATACGTTTTTATCTTAATATTTTTTTTGGTTTGCAATTGAAAGAAATATTGGCTATTAAAAAAATGCAGTTTTTGAATATGACTTATACATTTTTTTTCAAATAGTTTAAAAGAATAAAATTATGCATGCCAGAAATTTTAACACTTTCCTCGAAATATAGATACAGAAGTAAATTAATCTTTTTAAATTTAAGGTTATTCATTATAAATTGTGGTGGTTTGTTGGTCAGTAAAAGCGCCAAATTTGGTGTTATGGTTTTTCGAGTATTGTGGTATAAGTTTTATTATTTGAGTAACTACGTTAACTCGAAATCAACCATAATGAAAGTCATATTTCTAAAAAGTACAAATATAGCGTCAAAAGTCGAGCTATGATCTCAAAACTTTATAATTGATTTGCGCCTTATTTATTCGGTTTTCGAAAAAAATACTTCGGATAAAAGTTATTCATTATAATTATACAATACTTTTTTATTCGAAACATTTTTCCGAATTACGAAATAAGGCACAAATCAATTATAAAACTTTGAAATGATAGCTCGACTTTTGAAACCATTTCTACCTTGACAAAAACAATACACGATTTTTCCACTAAACGAAGAGCGAAAAAATTTATTTTTACACAACTAATTCACGACAAATTATGAGCCTTGTTTGGAAAATTTTATTGAAAAACAAAAAGTTGTTTCGCCTATCAACACTTTTCTCCGTTGGTTGAAGAGCGATAAATTTTTTTTCACACAACTAATTCACGACAAAATAGCGGTAAATTATGAGCCTAGTTTGAAAAATTTTTATTAAAAAAAAAAAATTGTTTCGGTAAGTTGACTGTTAACTTAGCACAACAACACATGTCACCGTTGGATAAAGAGCAACAAAATATTTTTAAACACAACTAATTCACGACAAATAACGGCAAATTAGGCGCCTACTTTCGACTCGATTTGAAAATGTTGTTGTGCTAAGTTGACAGACATAGTAATATATATTTTAACAAGAGGATAATTTCTTTTATAATTAAAAGGACCAACCTGTAGAATGTAAAGTTAAACGTCTCTATACGAATATTTTTAAAACAATAATCCGACTAACTGATATATCGTTGTCTACCCTAAACAATTAGTCGTAGTAGGAGTTTTCAAAATTCAATTCAAAAGGTATCAAATAAATAATTTTACTGATATATAAAATTTGTTTTTCAAATTGAATCCCTAGGCGGGAGTTCAATTGACCCATACTTCTAGAATATTCGGTGTCTAGGTGTAATAACCAATTTTTAAAATATAGTAATAACAAATTTATGCCAAGATTTTCAAATATGTGTTTGTTTAACTCAATGTTTAACATTTTATCTTCTTTTCAGACACGAAGTTATTGAAAAATTATTTTACTTGATCGTTAATTCTCATTCGCTGGATTCAAATTGTTTTAGAATTTTTGTTAACTACTTGGTTAACTTGCTATAGTTTACATTCTTCAAGTTTCAAACACTCATTTATATTATTTTCTTGAATTTCCTATGGTGTGTTTCCTCTGTTATGTGTCCAATAGATTTTCAAGTGCAAGAAGTGCAAGATTTATTTAAAATATGATAATGCAGGAATACAGCGATTTTTTGTTTAATTTAAGAAAAAATAAATCTTTAGAAGTAGTATAAGTGGGTTTCGATTAAAAAATCATTTACTGACTTAAGCAAAAGTTTAGGTCTTTAAAACTATGATTGGCTCCATTCACGACGAAGGTGGGAGCAGATATTTCTGAACAAAAAATGTAATTTTATATTTTCATCAGATTGTTTGTATAGTTGAATATATGAGACTAGAATATTTTAAGCTTGATTTCAACTCTCAAGAAAAAAAGAAAATTAAATATGTATAATAAATGAAGCATTCGAGCTCTGTTTTTAAAAAAAATCCTGATATTTCTTACTCCAAATGAGATACATTATGGAAAGTTCTGTGACGTTTTACTGTAATATTACACAGTTTGTTAAATATTTGACCATTTTGTATTACATGATGTTTACATGTTTTAGGTCTTTAGGAGTATAATAATATACTTGTTAGTACATGAAGAAGTATATTTGTTATCCGTGTCATACATATAATAGGCACAACGTTCATATTAGAAATTCTAGAGTCTACACTCTACAGTCTACACTCTACAGTCTACCGTGTGTTGTTATATGTGTGTTAAATAAATAAATCATTCCCTTATTTAATACCAATTATATTATATATAATATATTATATATATATACTATGTATAATTGTATAAAAACATGTTAGGGTTTTGTTGTAATATATATACCACAATAAATAAATACATATTATTAAAAAATATCAAGTATAATTCGGTCCAAAGGTTTAAAACGTTGGGGTTAAACAGGTTGTAATCGTCAAGACCTAAGATATTTACAACAGCGTATATATTTATTAAAGAGGGACAATCAGTATTTGTAAGGAGAAAACGAAACAGGCAAGTACATATATTATTTCTAATTGTTAGGCCGGGTACACATGTTACGGTATACCTGTGCAGCCAAACCTGCCCGGCATACCGGAAAGGTATACCTGTGCAGGCCTAGAGCACCCACACGTTACGGTATACCTGTGCAGGTAAACTTGCACAGGTATACGGTTTTAACCACTGATTTTTTTGATGCATCGCCTTCTACCTCCTTTAATTTTATGACAAGTCTTTCATAGGCTGCATCGCTCTTGTCACGGTCAAGAGCGATGTGGTAGTCTTTACTCTTAACCCGCCACAGGCAAGGTTGCGACCTATATATATCAATAAATGCTTCAATCACTTGGTTACGTTTTCGGATTGACATGATGATCACAAAAGTCTATTGTTGTTCACGTAATAATGTTGAACAAGTCTACTATGTACACACAAAAATGTTTTAAATACAAAAATGACTCACCCTATTGTCAACAAGAAACTAGACGCAACTAATCGTTATTATAATAAAACCATATAAAAACATAAAAACTGTGCAGGCATACCGGAGTGACTCATACACACGCTCAGGTCTACATGTCTACGCAGGTAGTCAATACTGAATTTCAATTCTTGTCCGATAGCCTGTACAGGTCGCTATGCCTGTACAGGTAGCTGCTACAGACGCTCTTGTTTGCGTGACCTGCACAGGCAACAAAAATTTGAATTAAAAGTGCAAATTGTGCTACACTCATAGTTATTCGAATACGAAAGTTTATACCAGAATACTCGAAAGTCTGTGATATTGAAACAAGGTTCTGTTTCCAGTGTTATGCTATGTAGACAGATGAAGACCTCGCATTCGATCGTTCGAAAAATTTTCCCATTCTATTTTTCCGCATATTCACGTTTGGGGTATGCACTTGAATATGGATCAAGATTCTATCGCACAAAAATTTGGTCCCGATTTTTTGAACTAATATCTTTTTTGCCAAGCGGAATGACTTCCATTCTGACTCTATTTGACTCCATTCTGGTCGATTCGTTCATATTCTAATTTTTGGGTATTTTGGGTCATTTTATACACAAAAAAATATCATCATTTTTCCGTAAAGTTGGTCGTTTCTGAGTTAAAAACAATTAGATGTTAAAAAAACGCATAAACGGCTGCTTTCAAGGCTGAAAAACAGTATTAAAAAGTAAAATTTTTGAGTAATTACAGTCTGTGTGTTATTGTGTAATACTAATTTTTTATTTAATCGGAATGACCGAATATTTTGTTCCCAATTGAGCTTTTTAGAAATTTTGGACTATTTAAAACAAAAAAGGTATCTTGTCATTTTTCAACTCCATTCGGTTTGGCAAAGAAGTTAGTTGGGACCACATTTTTGTGCGACAGAATCCTGATCCATATTCAGTCAGGAGCACGTTTTCACCTTGTCTAAAAAGCATTCTTGTTTGAATAACAATGTGCATAATATGTTAATGTAATTAATATTATTCAATACTATTATATCTCAGATTTTGTAAGAATATCGTCGAAATCAACAATAAATATTGATTGATATTCCTTATTATGTTTTATAATTTAAAAAAAAAAAACCTAAAAAGCAATGTCATATCACAATAGAAAATGGTTTTGTGCATTTTTCCTTCACTTATTATTTTTCGAAGTAAATTTTTGTGAAAAAAGTCGACAGTTCAGACGAGAAGAACAGTAGTAGTAGAAGTAGTAGTAGTAGTAGTAGTAGTGGCAGTAGTAGTAGTAGTTTTTTACTGACTAAAAAACCTCCCCCACTCTTCCTTTCTCCGGAGGGAAATGGGACGGACCGGGAACCGCTTTCGCATTACTTCAGTCCGTCCCTGGATGCGTCCTCAGACGCTCGTCCCGTTAAGCTCTTCTTGCTTTTTACTCTTGAGCACCTTCTCTGTAAAGCGCATCACGGCATTCCAGGCTTACCTTGATTTCATCATGAGTCCCACTACGTTGTTAGTGTTCGGTGTTCATCCGAGTACGTCCCAGGCCACCCTCCTTTCCTCAGACCACCTTTCGCAGCAGAAGAAAGTGTGGTAGGCGTCGTCTGCTGCTCCGCAGTATTTACAAGCCGGGCTATCTTTGAGTCCCATCCGGTGGAGATACTCATTAAAGTATCCGTGTCCAGTCAAGAACTGTGTCAGGAAGTAGTTCGTCTCGGCATGATCATATTCCACCCATTTAGAAATGTCAGTAATGAGCCTTACCGTCCATCTACCGGTGTTACAATCACTCCATCGTTCTTGCCACTCGCCCGAAAAATCTTCAAGAGACACCAACGAAGATGAAAAAGATGAGTAGTAGTAGTAGTAGTAGTAGTTTTTTTTTTGGGAGGAAGGAAAAATCCTGACTAAAAAACCTCCCTCACAAGTAGTAGTCGTAGTAGCAGTAGTAGTTTTTTTTTCGGAGGGAAAGGGGACGGACGGAAACCGCTTTCGCAAGTAGTAGTAGTAGTTGTATTAGTAGTAGTAGTGGAAGTAGTAGTTGTTATTATTATACGTACTAACAATACACAAACGAAGCGAAAAACCATTGAACAAGCAACCTAGCTTGCAAATAAGTGAGAACAGACATTGTGATGGACAGACTATAGCTCTGCTGACAGATAGACAATCGGTATAATGGGCTAGATCGTCGTCATCAGAATAATCATGCTCATCACATCTACACAGATAGTAAATACAGAGGACGATAGCTGACTGACAGTTTATACTCCACAGTCACAGTGATGACGACGATTCTTTGCTATTGCTACACTTTTCTTTATTTTGTATAATCATCATACATATATAAATATTTATATATATATATATATATATATAGTATATATATATATATATATATATATATATATATATATATATATATATATATATATATATATATATATATATATAAAGTTCAATTCGTCATATATATACTATGAATAATACTTTTGGTTTAGCATTTCAATTTATCTTTAATGTGACTTCTCTTAAACGAGGAAGAGCATAACGTATTGTTGTGAATATAACGTGTTCTTTTTTCTATTTTTAGAAATACAATATTCATTCATCCTTTCTTCGGGTGATTATCGAAATGGTTTTGTACTATGAGTTAACAATTCAATACTATTCTTTGTTGGCTCAAAATAGGCTTTTGTCAGTTTTTCAATGATTTTGAATTTTAATTAAAATTTATTTTTAAGTTTCGAATCTAAAATAAAAAGTATACCCATTAACTGTAGGTATTTACACCAGCTATTTGTTAGTTTTTATGGATTTTCTGAAAGTAATCCTAATTTGCACATTTTTTTGGTTCATTTAGCTGCAAAATACAGTTAATTCAGCTAAACCATTCAATTTGTCTTCTTTATGTAGTATTTCTTATAATATTGTTAATTTGAATGCTTTTTATACCCGGTATATTAAAATATACAAAGCATATGAAGTTTTGACCCGACTTTGTAACGCTTGAGAATATTGATCGCAGGTGTAAATGAATATTTAGCATAGCTGTTAAAAAAATGGCCTAATTCTGTCATTTCCGCATGTCCGCCCGTCTGTGAACACGATAACTTAAAAACAAAAAGAGATAACGAGCATAAATTTCTGTATGTTCTAGAGCTAAAAAGTAAGATCAAGTTCGTGATTGAGCAAAATCGGACCATGTTTGGGCAAAATGGGCAAAACTGCGAAACTTTGAAACCGTAAAAGATAGAACAAATATGTAAAGACTCCTTTCTTTTAAATAAACAACTTTTGTTTGAAACTTCTTTCATAAATTCAGTATATACCGGGTATTTAAGTAATTAAGTCATTTAGTTGATATTTTCACTTGTTTCATTGTATTTTTTGATTCAATAATCATGTTTTAATCTCTGGACGTTTAAAACTAAAATTTTTCGAAAATTTTATTACAATTAGTTTACTTATAAATATATACACATTGGTTGTATTCTTTATAGTTCACTCAATTGTTTATCTGTATACATACTCTCATTTTTTATTATTACACAATATTGCCTTGGAACAAATTTTGATATCTTTATAAAATCCTTATATAGTCTGTTGAAAGAATATGGAAAACAAATGGACCCTGGCGGAGTTGTGCAGTCACTGTTTAAGTGATTGCACTGTTTAATTTTCTAAGAATAAATTATGCTACAAGCTATTTAACGAAACGATTATGCCATAATTTGTGGGCAAATTTGTTTTGTCACGTAAATATTCATCGTGTATATTATATTAGAATTTCGAAGTGTAGTGGTATTATGTGTTTTTATTTCACCATAGCTCTTTTTTTTATAGATGTGCGAGATATTGATCTCACATCCCCCGTGGTGTCTTTGTCCTCGTGTACCGCCCTCACGCGGCACCCGCTGTCTTTTACTTATGTTCATAATATAAAACCATCCACATGCATTTTATTCAATACGTTTTAAGAGGAGATAATGATAATATCTCTTCTCTACTTCTGCATTACACACATACTAAACCTACTCCTGTGCCAATGCCAGTAGTCAATTGTTGTCTTTTTTAACACTTTTTTTTTATAATATACTTTTAGTTTTGATTCTTGTATGCATGTTGGTAGGTGGTATTGAACGATGTGTGTGTCGGTCTATTTGTGTTATACCTGTATCAAAGAGTAAATAATTTTGTTTCGGTTTATTATTATATTCTAATAAAAAACCATTGTAATCGAGTCAGAATAAATTATTTTTAACAATTTGGGGTTTTTCAATTGAAGTATAAAGATAGAGACAGAAAAACTACAAAATATCTATGTCTACGTCAGCAGTACCATTTTTACCATGAGGTGCGACCCCAGGGTCTCCGACCTGAAGGGCCCCAAAATATTGAAACCCTTGTTCGTATATTTTTTATCCAATTACTTTAATCAGTTAAAACAAGCACATTTGTATCTAAGTTCAACACATTTGTGACCCATGTGTGGCACATTTACCTACTAATATTTCAGTAGCAGAAGTCTACTTCCAATTCGTCCAAAAATTGAAAGTCTCAGATTTTAACCCACCCAGAAAATTTTCACGATATGATTTATATTTTTTGGTGAATACAATAATAAACTCTTGTGTAATTATGATTTGCAGTATTTAGAACTGTATTTGTTGGTTGATATTATTTATTGAACGAAGAAAATTCTTTTACGCTTATGACAACATATCTGTTGTTTAAATTAATGTGTTTCTGAAATTAAATAATGTTTTAGATTTTCGTAGCAATATTTGTATTTTGACTATAGTTTCGGAAACACAGTTCTTTCTCCAGAAAATATGTAATAAAGAAGCTTCGAATTAGGCTCTTGTTTACTACATCCTATCCAGAAGATTGGGAGTAACCCTATAAACTTGCAGATATACACCTGGGTAGTGTTTCACGAGGCACGAGGCGAGGCGAGGTTTTGGTATCACCTCGCCTCGCCTCGCTTTTTTAAATATCAACCTCGCCTGGCCTCGGCCTCGGCCGAGGTAGAATGTTGACCAGCCTCGCCTCGCCTCGGTTGGTTTAGCTATCAACCTCGCCTCGCCTCGCCCGAGGTAAAATTTTTAATAAATTTGACTTATTTTGCATGAATGTACATAATATGGTTAAAAAAACTTGTTAGAAAATAAATGTCTTTAAAACACGGAATATAAGTTGCTTAGTCTCTAAATTTTTATGACTCCTCGAATGAAAACAGTAAATTCAAAAAAATTTGGCTTAAAAAAAATATTATGAAAAGACGAAATCCTGTGATGTTTTAAGAACTATATAAGAGGTTCTTCAAAATGCTTCCACGATTTCCAATGCGAAGTCCATATACAAGTTACTGTAAGTATAAAGGAAATTAAACTTTTTTCAATTCTTTTAAATTTATTAATTTAATTATATATTTATTCATTGAAATAACAATAATGAAAACATACGTTATATAATATAGTATTACAGTATCATATGTAAAATGAACAGACCCTCAAAATTTTGATTATTCTTGTAGTAAATGTTTCTTGTAGATATAACATTTCATTTTATTTTTATACGTAAGAGGAAGATATAACACTTAACTTGTATTAACATTACATATATTTTTTAAATGCTTACACTGTCACTCATATATAAATAAATAAATTATTTTTTGTAAATTTGCCTCGGCCGAAGCGAGGTTTTACTGACGATATACCTCGCATCGCCTCGGTTAGTAACGAGGATTAAAATTTTGAACCTTGCCTCGCCTCGCGTCGTGCCTCGTAACCGAGGACCGAGGCGAGGCGAGGTTACCTCGTAGCCTCGGTGAAACCCTACACCTGAGGTAAAACTAAACAGTTCTGGCTTTAGAATATAAGTGTATGGAACAAAACTGAACAGACATTGGTGGATTGACCAGGCGCCTGAATTTTCAGATGGATTACATAATTTAACTATGCAATTAACATTGTGCAATCACACTGTCCAAACCAACTGGATTCGCTTTATATTTTCCGGCGCTTATAACAACACTGCTGACGTTATATTAGTTTCGGTCTTTGAACTGCAGTTTCCTAAGACGATTTCAGTATACTGTATTACGAAGAGAGTATTCACGCAGAATCAAAAATTCTGTGCAGTCCTAGCCTTTGGATAGAATAAGTAAATGTATGTGAGCGTTTAAGCAAGTAACAGTGTCGGTGTGTGTTTAGATCAAAGATATAAGTTTGGATACATCAATTTCAATTATTTATAAGCAAGTTTAGAAAGGGTCCTATACAGTATACAATATACATGTAACCAATATTATATCTATTTTAAATTTCCGTATAAAAACAATATACATATGTATAATAATAAAATGGTGAAAATTAACTATAGACAGACATTTAGATAAATGGTTAAAATTTAACGTAAATAAACGAATTATATAAATGTATCCCTCAAAACCACAACCTTGTTGGTGTGGTCGACATAACGAATAACATCTAGTTGATGATAATATTCAATGAGAATTGTAAAATAGGTATCTTTCGAGTGGCTATATATATATATATATATATATATATATATATATATATATATATATATATATATATATATATATATATATATATATATATATATATGCTATACTGTCTGTGATAGAAACATAGAAAAGCCTTCGGGTTATTTAATAATTGTTGTTACAATGTATCGAATTCATTTTGTTTGTATAATAACAACCACCACTGACAAAACATATGTCGGGGGATGCAAATGACAGATTCGTTAAATTGGTTAACCAAAAACACTTGTTTATTTTTATTGCCTTCAGGATGTTTGATTATATAATAAATTAATACAATTTAATAATTGTATACCTATGTTACAATTACTTTGTTGTTACATTTTACAAACATTTATATTATTATTCAAGATGTTTCATCACTCCTTATCAATTGATTGTTCTTTCTATATTAAAATTTTTGAATGTTGTAAATTTTATATAATTTGTTATTTTAATAGTCAATGTTTTCTTTATGGATTAAATTTGTGAAATAAGCAGCAATAACCTATAATTGCTTTTTTGAATACAAATATTATAATTACTGCTATTTAAAATCTGAAGTTACTGCTGCGTAAAATCGAAATGTTAAATCTGAATTAGATCTGTCTACTCTCTGGACCTCAAGGTGGCTTTCGACCTTTGCTCCTCGTCCTTGGTATAATGAAAAACTCTCACCCTTCTAGCATGAATAGGAGTAAAAAAGATACTTTTTGGGTTTTTTTCCCATTTTCGAGAGGATTGATTTGGGGAAATAAAAGTAATCAAATTTTTCCGGTAGTTTTGAAGTTATTTCATGTCGAATGCAAAACACCGCATCCTTCCAGCATGTCTAGAAGTGGGTTAGAATTTCTATACGTGAGTCAGCGAGTAAATTACGCAAAGAGGCGTATATATATAAGGGTGCCTAGCTACATAATATAAATGACTTAACTAAACAATACGACAAAATTCACTAGGACATTTTAAGTATTTATATATTATTTTTTATTTGTCATTGCTTGAAGAAATGCATTTATAGGTAAGAAAGGCATTCATGAAAAAATTATGCTAGAAAATCTTAAAGGAATGTTCTAGTTTTTGTTCACTACAAAATTTAACGATAGATCGTTTACCTCGAGTCTGCTCTTTAATTATTACAATGAAGAGAAATAGCAATAAGGTCAAATAAACACTAGTCATTATATAAATCCGGCTTGAAGGACTAAAATATTTTATTTCGTATTGAATGCGTCATAACTTGACGAAAATCCATTATAATTATTAAATAAAACAAATATTTGTAATTTTTCTAAAATTACTTTATTTGACTAGTTTCGGAACACTGTTCCTTCTTCAGAAATAAAAATGAAATGAACGATGTTCCGAAACTAATCAAATAAAGTGATTTTACGAATGTTTCAAATATTTGTTTTATTTAATAATATTTTATCGGAGTAAACTAAGCAATAATAAAATTACGTTGTAACATTTTAATTGCACAATACTCTTACAATAATTTACAACGCCTAAGTTGAGCCAGGCAACGTCAAATTTTGATTGATAATACTAAAAAAAACTGTTGGATATATTTTTATTCGTTGCTAAAACAGATTAAGTGTACTCGAACGATTTGAATTAATTTAATTTCGACTACGAAAAATATGTCATTATTTTCAATTAGTGTTTTGTAGACCTTAGTTGAGTACGCAATTGCAGAAAAATATTACGTTATTCGCTATACTTAATTCAACACGTATTTTAATTTTTAATACTCATATCAAGAAAATAAAACAAATATATTAAATCTATATCTTACCTTTTTTGGAATGCATATCATCAGGTAATATGGTACAACCAACTGGATTTGGTCCAGGACTTATTGGCTGCAATGGAAATGGACTACCCGCTGATGATGGATATGATGACCATGGATTTGGACGAGTTGGCCAACCCGCTGTTGTTTGTCCGTTCAATATTCGTAATTTATCGTATACAGAGTCAGCACCATGAGGTGATGAAGATATTGGCGATGAGCCTGATTGTTGCGTTTGTTGTTCTTTTTGTGCAGCTAAATTTCTTAAAACTCTATTTATTGATGAAACCTATAAAAAATTGATAAATTTAAGAAAACTACATATTTAGGAAACATCATTCTATTTGCATAAAAAGTGACAAATATTTAAATACATATAATTTATTTAATCTCTTATGAGTCTTTTGATTAAATTCTATAAGTGTGTTTATATACATCAATTCAAATCCACAATATTACTGAAGAGTTTTTACTCAATTTGCACTCCTGTTACATGTTTCGAGCGGAGTTAAGAATATTAGCATAATATATCCCTGATTAGTCAAAATAGTGATCGTTCAAAGACTATCCTGATTCCTGAGCCTACACAAAGTAGTAAGCAGTCAAAGAATGAATTTTTTTGTTCAAATGTCAAAGAAAGTGGCATATTAATGCCCTTGAACAATATTTCATGCCATCATAAACGGCTGAATGTACACATTTTTTTTATATTGAAAATCGATGTTGTTATTTTTGATTATGGTCCACATTTAAATAATAATGTAGTGAGCAATCGATTCCTACATAATTCACTATATAAATGTCCATCAGTAGTAAGAAAAGGTTGACCAAAGAGTGGAGAACAGCACTAATTGTTTCCATAACGGGCTATTGACAACAAGCCATCGTGTTCTATTGCATATTCGGACCTTCATGTAGCAAATTAGCAATTTGTGCAATATAGCATCTCGATAGCTCAGCTGGAAGAGCACTGGTTTGGAATATCAGATCTTATGGGATCCCCATCCTACATGTCTTTGGTTTTACATATCAGATATATTACTTAAATGCCAAATTAAATAAATGGTAGTGACCTCCGTTAGTATAACATAACGGTAAGTTTACAAAATCATCAATATATAATTATACAGCATTTCGGTGGCTTAGTTGGCAGAGCACTGGTTTGGAAAGCAGTAGGTTAGATCCCCATCTATGATATGTATAATTTTTTATATCAAAAATTGGAGTCAACGATTTTAATATTTTTTAAATTATAAACTTCTACAAGATTCACGAAGTTGTTGTAATAATTACATTTCTCGTAAATTTCTTTCAATAAGTCAAATATCGAATTATCATCAGTAGCATGTTGAATAGAGGGGGATATAACCGGCTATTTAAAGTATTCCACTCTGACTCTCTATAGTCTAAAAGTCTATAGTCTATACGTACTATTAATTCTTAAACCAACCCCTCTGTAGTGTACTGTACAGAGTAGTAGTACTTCTTACTACCAACAATAACCACTGACTCGTTCCTAGTTTTGTGTGCTAACATCTTTCTATTTTTTTGTGTGTCGCTCTCGATCTTTTGAAATATATTTTTTACCGTTTGTGTGCGATTGTAGTTGTTGTGTGTGTGTGTGGATAAAATAAAAACGATAAATAAAAAAATAATAATTTTACTAACTTCTTTAAGTGTATTTGACAGCACCGAAAATAAAATGCTTTCAATTGCTTCTTGCATTTAACTTATTGCCTATAATATTTTGAAAATTGTACGATGCCGTTTTGTCGACTCTTATATATAGAGCGATTGGTTGGAACAACTCAAGAATATAAGAATGAATTTAGTTTATGGGTTTTATAAATTCTTTATATTCAATTCTATTATTACATATAAATGTTATTATTGTTTTCAAAATATATGTATTTTTTCTTTATTTTATTATAAGTACGAGTATATAATACACATAAGTTAAATATTATGATATTAAAAGAAAGTGTGGAAGGGAGACGAGTCTTGATTCTTTGGTATAACTCAAGAACTTGTATATATAAATATATGACAAAACTGTTACGAGTCAAAATGAAAATATTAGAACTAAAAACATTTGAGAAATACCAATTTTCGATTTGTTTGCCTTGACACGCTTGCCATCACGCATAATAGTACACCGGGAGGTCATTATTCAAAATGTTTATCAGGTTCATCAGTCACAAAGTCTCTTATGGTCCATTTTGCTCCCCCTTCTACCTTCCCCTTCTAACTGGAGCTTGCTTATCAGATCCTCCCGCAGGTTCATATATTCGGGGTGAGATGCACAGAATTTCCTGTATCTGCTGTAACCTATAGGTTCGCAGTCAAAGATTATGTGGTTGGATATGTCTTCCTCCTCGCCACACAATCTGCACATAATATACCCGTTATGGGGTCCCATTGTGGAAGATGCTTCCGCATGGGATAATACCCGGTAATGAATCTGGTAACCCTCCGCAGTTGCATCCTGTTCAGCCTCAGTGCATCGAGAGATAGCCTTTTTGATGCAATCTGACGCATTTGACCAATCGTTGATCACCTGTTTACGTGCAGTCCTTTGAATTCCTAAGATAGGCTTTTTAAAATAACTGTTGACAATTGTTTAAAATTGTTCTGTTCAGTACTTATTAGTATTTATTAGTACTTATTAGTTCAGTACTTATTAGAACAACTATAAAAGTTGAAACGATCATCAAAAATTATCAAAAAACTATTAATAGTTGATGCGAAACAAAAATTTGTTGTATTATTGTAATGAATTTTTACAAATAACTCTTACTACTATTAACTAATTATTATTATTATTATTACTAACGAATTTAAAAAATATTGTATGACGAAGCTCACATAGTGCAAATTCTAATCGATTACAAGTTTGAAATTAACGTTGGAATTGGATTTTGGCCTTTGCCCTATTTAAACGTTTTCTGTTATTATTAACGCTGTATTATAAAAAAGTTTTGGTTTTAAATATTGAAGTAAACTATTATAGAACTCAAACTGTTTGTTAAGTACAAAAGATTCACTTATAGGTACATAATAAAATTATTTATATACCGTCATATATTTAAAAAGACATTAAGTTGACAATTATTTGACATTTCCTGTATTCAAATTTACTATGTAAAATTTTGCAATAAAAAAAATTGTTGAAAAAAGAATATATTCAATAATTTTTTAACGAAATTTAATTTTTCACTAAACATGTATGGATTGTTTTATTGTATTAAATAAAGTATAATCGATAAAAACCAAAAATCAAATAATGACATTTCCTATCGGTTTAAAGAAAAAAAATTCCTAAAAGATTTTTAAAGAATGATTTTGATTGAAATTAGCCCAAAAATATTCTTAGAATACCTCTTAAACAATTCTTCATCATAAATTACTTATTGTTAGGATACACTTGTATACTAATTATTAAATTGAACAAATATTTGATTGAAAATATTTTAAATAATAAGCCAATTCAATGATCCCTAGACTGGACTCCGTCTCGTTAAGTTATATATCATTAAGCCAATCGATTATTATAATGACGGTTACATCCCTAAATTAATCGAAAACCTGTTTGATATAATTTTAAAACAAAAACTTTGTAGGATACTACATCAACAATACACTGATAGATGGGATTTCTTGTAAATATTTTGAAGAAAACATATTTGATTGGTTCAAAATATTTACTTGGTTCAAGAAATTCCATCGATCAATGTACAAAACAAAAAACTTTCATGTAGTTCGATTAAAAACTATACTCTGAAACATATTTATTTACTCTCTAAAACTGTAAAACTAAATTTATTAATAACAGCATATCGACTTGAAATAATAAGGTTATTGGTATAAGACTATAAGAGTATAAGATGTATAAGTGACATTATTAACACCTCATAGGTGGGCCATAAAATAACTTATAATCGTTTATCTTTATAATTTTTTTTTTAATCATCTTCATATTCTTTTATTCACTAAAACTATATTATTTATTATTGATAATAAAATTAAAAAATGATATATTGTAAACATAACCTCAATTTATTGTTAGTCAGATTATAATCACACCATTGACTAATTTAAATTCGTGTTTGTTGATGTGTTGGGCAAGTACTCACTACTCAGTGAAACGACTTACCATGAATATAATTAATAAGTATAAAAACTGTATGGAGGCACCACCAGCGTCACGTATATAATCGGTGGAGTCACTACTCTAGTAGTGGCTTTTACTTGAATTCACTATTTCGGGAGTGAACTCAGAAGTTACTACTTCAAATAGTGAAATTTTTACTATTTTAGTTTTAGAGAGTAAAACTCGTATATCAGAATAAATCTTTTTTCATGTATAAAGGAGTTCAAAATCTAGTTACGCAGAACGCCTCATACCGGAAAGTCACTCTTTCGAGACGACGGAGGGTCCCAGCCCCCAAATATTTTATCGCGTTGAATTTTTTTCTATAATAATTTTGAGAAAAACACATCAAATACCTTTTTTCATAAAATTTCATTTCCAACAACTTTTTATGAATTTTTTTTCATATCTATTATTTTCTTAGTTTCTGAGAAAAGAAATATTTAATATTATAGAAACAGAAATATATAGATATCAGAAACTATAATAGATATGAAAAAAATCTTCATACAAAAGTTGTAGCAAATGAAATTTTATTGAGATGAAGTTTATAAATGAAGTATTGATGTGTTTTTATCGTAACTATTATAGAAAAAAAGTTAGGCGTGATAATAATTTGAGGGTGGGGCGACTCCCTAACGGATCAGGATCTCGCAGCTTATATGTACTATCTTTTTTGAAAGTTCCACCCCGTTACTCCATTTGTACCGTTTTTTACGGCCTCTACCTTGGACTTTCAAGTTACAAAATAATAAAGCACTTCCTCTTTCTCTTGAAATCGGTTTAAAACAGATAATATCATTGACGTTAATGAATAAAATATCAAAATTATTTTAATAAAAAAGAAACCTTTTTATAATATACAAAATAATAAGCTTAAAATTATATTTCTAAATTGACATATCGCATACGAACAATGATCATAAACTCATTAAATAGCGGAACTTTACAAAACAAAAACGATCTTATAAAACAAATATCGGAAAAGGGATTCAAAATATTTCGACATAATATTATATTCATTATTTAGCAGTAGTGCATATTAGTTTATGTATACGACCATTTATGTAAAGAGAGTGAAATAAGCTGGCGCACGTGGCACGTGTCTGACGGACGCTTAACGACGCCGCTGTAGCGTTATATACATTGATATAATCTCAACAAATTTAATATATTAATCTTTATTTAAAATACTTGAATCGTTATCGGTGCCGATCTCATTATTATATATACGAGATGAATTTTTGAATATTATATATTGAGGGGAAGAGCTATGCGATATAATTTAAGTTATCAAATAATATATAAAATAAATACTTTGTGTATAAAAAAAAGTTATTAAATATATTCAGTCATCCATATTTGAACGAAATTAAATATCTGAACAAATTTTATATATATATATATATATATATATATATATATATATATATATATATATATATATATATATATATATATATATATATATATATATATACATATATATATAATAGTTATCTCTGTTGTATCGTTGTTATTATATTAATAACGTATTATTTCTGACAATAAATAGGATACTTTTCATTACATTGTGTTATCAAGATTAGGAAGATTTTTTTGGAGTGTTTAATATTTTATTTGAATTATAAAAAAATCATGTGATGATCTACAAAAAGGGATCTTAATATTGGCATAGATTTCATTTGATCTCTTGCTACATTCATATATAATATATATGAGCCTTATAGTTATACCATATAGGTACAAAGCTTTATTCCAATCGAGGTATAGTTTTTGGTCTAAATTATTATATATATATATATATATATATATATATATATAAATATATATATATATATATATATATATATATATATATATATATATATAATATGTATGCAACTATATATCTTAAAATTTAAATTAGAAATTTTTGATATGGGTAATCCTATTCGGATTCGGAATTTTTCCGTAGATTTAACAGAAATCGAATACAATGTTATAATTTTAATAATATATACCTGTACTTAGCCAAAATGGGTGCTAGTACGGCCCAGAACCGTTTCATGTAATACCGAAAAGTACAATAAAATATAAAATACAAAAATGGACGGTACACGAGTCTAACCATTCTTAAAAATATAGCCATGTTTGTGTATGAAATTTTACAATCTTGTATCCCATTGTTCTTTTCAAACCATTTAGACTCAGTAGAGAGCGGGAAAACTCGGATACTTCAGCTGGTTATATTTATTTAATTGAGATATATATTCTTACATTTTCCCTTTTTATATCATAAAATAAAATTTTAAACGACATTATATATAAAAAATAAAAGTATTATAATAGGTCATACAGAGAATATCACATACACGTATATATTGTAACAGCAATAGACGTGTAATGTGTAATCACACAAGCGCAACAAATCGATTCATCAATTTCTATCCATAATATTGGTGTCACGTGTCTAAACAGCTTTATTATGTGGAAAAATAAAATGAGAATAATATTATAAAGAAAACCAGTTGTGTATAGTTGGACTCTATCATAATATCATATTGTTGTGTTATGTTATAAATTTATTACATAAAATACACAAAAGACAAAAGTATGTATTTTATGATATTAAGACTATAAAAAAATATAATTTATTTCACACAATAATAAAAAAAAAACTTTTTTAAATTTATGAATGGTTTCATTTTTTACTAAAAAAGAACATTATTAGTAGGTGTGTAAAATTGCTTGCACGAGCGTTATTATGTTAAATTTTGTCGAAAATTATTTTATATTGTACCAGAAATGGTTGTTCCATTATCAAAAATTCACTTTATGTTTGCTTTTATAAACTACTTTATTAAAAAAACTAGGCGAAGTAAGTATACAATAATACAATCAAATAATTGTTTTTTTTTGTTTGTAAACTAGCGCCTATTTATAAATTGTTTGTATGGTTGCCTTTGGTTACATTATACCAACGGAAGTTGCTAGCGTTTACTTACATTGACATTTATGCAAGATGTCTGAAAATTAATGGCATTCTTTGTAAAGATGTTATGGTAGTAGATTGCATTTGATCCCTCACCTTGATGACAATTGATTATTAATTTGTTTATTTACTATTTACGTATTTTATAATTGTTTTTTTTTTTTGGTTAACTTGCGTCTATTTATCCATTGTTAGTAAGATTGCCTCTAAGTTATATTATACCAACTGAAATGACTAGCCATTCTACAACGTTGGTCTAGAATTACTACCATAACATCTCAGGTAGCTCAGAGGCAGAGCTTCATATCAATCAAATAAGGCTATCGACAGATTGAACCTCTAAATAAAATTCTGAAAACTGGCACAAAAGTCTCATATAATCACGAGTACGCGTCTTAATATATTTAAGGAGAAAGGTCGTGGATATCGGGTTTTTGAAAGTATCCCGTTTCCTATGCGTCAAATCGAGTTTGAAATTATTACAAAACTTGTAGAGCAAAATATTTTCGACATTATACATCCTGATCATTTTTTTGAATCAACAATCGTTTTTTAGATATCGCGCGTAGTATAGGAATTTATTGAAATATTGCTCCAGCTCACGCCATCAGTTGATATGCCACACATCTACGCTGTTTAACTCAATGAAAACTTCCTACATGTTTGAAAAACATTCCGATTTGTACAATGAACAGCTAGAGTGACGTTTTTTTCAAAATTTTATATCTTTCTCTCCTTTAGTTAGTTTTAGTGTTTTTCTAATCAAGAACTATTATTTTATCCATTTTCAACTATAAAATTTTGAAAAAGAATGCCTTTACTTATACTGTACCAAAGGTTAATCACATACTGAATTTCATTCCGATCGGGCTACAATTGTTGGCTTCCAGAAGATACAGAACGTATGACACACATACACAATATATGTATGTATAAATTTTGATGATGATTTATTTGACAGCTACTTGGTAGGATCAATGGACATCTGAAAATATCGACTGATTGGTAAAACACCAATAGCTGGATTTTCTTTACATAGATAATTCACTAAAAATTCATTAAGTATTTAGGGAAATCGTAATTAAAGTAAGTCGTGAATATGTACTGTTGGTTAAAAATTAATATAATTGAATGAAAATCAATTGTTTCCATTTGACACCAATTAATTTAGTTATTTCTACAAATAATATATAGGTATAGAGATGGATGAATGAATATATCCTATGTAAATATAAATAAAACCTTTTAGCTCAAAGTTTACACAAACGTAGTAAAAACACAAGTAATTTATTCAAAAAACATTATATGATTAAATTGAGTTTAAAATGTTTTATGAATACCATTTTCATTCATTTTATTTTCAACTATGGATGTAATAAGTAATCATTTCACGTATAAATAAGTACATATGTGTATATAGATGATATATTAGATCGGCAGCGGGTAGGTGAATGTTTGGTGTATATTAATGGTTTTGTCTCATGACGTAAACGTGTATATAAAGATATGGCACAAGGTACGTTCGATTTTTCCACTCTTAAGGAGGTAACATACCTAAAATTTGAGGGATTTAGGCGAAAGTCGATAAAACAGCAATTATAACTGTGTGTATATTAAAACTGTCAAATTTAGAAGCTAATTTTATTTTAGGTAGGTAATAACCTATCTTATGTGACTAGTATTTAGTTTGATAATGTTAATAAACTTTTTATGTAATAACAAAATAATATTACTAAACATTCGATATACATTCGTTAGGAGCTCATTAGTTGTTTAGTTTTAGCAATTTAATATGTAGCAATTTAATTCTAACTTGTTCAACGTTGCCAGACATTTTTGGCAGAATGAATCAATTTTAAGTACATTTTCGTAACCGTAGAGTTAATTTTTTTGAAATTTGTAGGGAAAATTCTTAAATCATTGCTATACTGAAATTTTTTTTCAAACTGATAATTTTTTCAATAGGAAATGTTAATATTTGACGTATATAAAATTTCTTCTTCATGTTATAAATCCAATTTTAAAAACTGAGTGTTTTAAAAACTGTTGAGTGAATTTAGATCTAATTTTGAGAAGACATGAGTGATACCATAAACAATAGACCCTAAAGGTTTTAAAGACGTCTGATCATTTTCGCTTAAGTGTTGAGTATCTATTGCTTGTGTATAGGTACTCACTAGCTGTGCGCACTATTCATATGACGTGTTTTTCCAGACAAGTTTCATTTGTATACCAATGTTATTGTTTTGAAAAAATGTCCTTTATCATTATACATATACTTCATTCATTAGTATAAACGAAAAATTAACAAAATTTTGTAGGTGTCAGTGCCAGTCTATGTACGTATTCTATTCCTAACTTATTTATAATTCGTATTTACATAAAATATATGAATAGTACAGTTTAAATTAAATTAAATTTTTCAATTTGTATTCCGAAAATATACCTAACACTCTAATAGTATCTTAAAGCTTGCTTTTATTGATAACGCATTGTACATATATTTGGAATGTATGACAATGAAAACAGGGGATAAAGTCGACTTCATGGATACATTTACAAGAGCTTATACATTATAGTAAACAAGTGAAATAATTGTTATTTCGAAAAAAAAAACTTTATCGATTCTTCGCTTGGGATCTATGGTTCCCCAAACAGACAGGTAGAAGTTTCAAGTTTAGGCTGTGTACGTAAGTCGCACCATTTAGCTCCCAAACGGATAGAACGATTTCAATTTGCTCTATATTGAAGGATGTTCTAACTGGGATAGTGCTTAACCATGTTTGATGAACATCTGTTCAGATATTTAAAGATTGTCGTCTCTTTTCCTAATTGGTGTAGGAATTTGTAAGGAGAAGAAGATATTTTTTAGATTTACATAGAATTTATTTTTATATACTGCAGCACTCTCTTACTTTTTAACCCGACTTCAAAAAAGGAGAGGGTTATCAATTCATATGAATTTTTTATTATTTTATATAATTTTTATTATAATATATAATGTTTGTTACCTCAGAACTCCATCATTTTTTAACCGATTTGGAATTTTTATGTTTTTTTGTTTTAAAGGGTTTGATTTCAGATTGGTCCCCTTACCACCAAATCGCATTCTGATGAGGAAATCCTATGGAAATCGTGGAAAATCCGTATTTTATATGTGATCACCGATTTTTGTGAAAAGTTTTTGTTTTGCTTGAAAGGGTATACTCATTCATAATGAAAAAATAAGAAACTTTTTTAAAAAACTTAAAAGAAAAAAAACCGACTCCAAGATAAATTTTTACAAAAAAAAAACAAAATGCATGTAACAAAATCTAAAAATCTGCTATGAAAAAATGCACTAAAAATTTCACACAAAAAAAAAGTGCTATAAAAATGCACTAAAAAGTAGAAAATAAAAATTTTTTTACAAAAAAACAAAATCCGACTCCAAAAGAGGATCTACAAAATCTACTATGAAACAATGCACTGAAAAGTCAAAAATAATTGTGTTATTTATTTACTTCAATTTACTTATAAATATCCATTTTTTTCAAATCAAATATTTTTGTTTTGGAGCTGGTGCCAGCCAAGGTTAACAAACATTTAATTTCACTTTAACTAAATAAAACCATACAAAGCATTTCATAATCGACAACAAGACAGTAGATGCGGCTAGCACCAACTACAAAAATAAAAATATTTGATTTGAAAAAAATGGATATTTATAAATAAATTGAAGTAAATAAATAACGCAATTATTTTTTACTTTTTAGTGCATCATAGCACTGTTTCATAGTGTTTCATAGCAGATTTTTGTAGATCCTCTTTTGGAGTCGGGTTTTGTTTTTTTGTAAAAAATTCGTATTAATTTGATCAAATGTGAAAGCAATAGAATGGCACATCCGAAAATTTGAACTATGCTGGAGCTAGAGGATAAGAACTATGATGCAGCACGAACATCTTTTTGATAAAATTTGGATTGGAAATATTTTTAGTATGTAAATGACAGAATATTAGAAATCTTGCGTACATAAAGACAAATATATATTTCTTTTTCGTTGATTTTAACTTAGGTTTGACGTCAGAATAAACAATTGCAATATACAGAAAAGAATGAACAAAATCATTTATGCACCCTTTTTTAACCATTCAACTAACAATTTCATACATGTCGAATGATGACTGTTATTATTTCATTACGAGAAAAGTTAGCCGTTGAAAAACCTACGCTACCTAAAACGGTTAAAATATATACAAACAGAAACCAATTATTTTGTATATGCTATAAAAATACATACTTTGTTTTATAAAAATTTAAAATACACTTTAACGGTCTGTCATAACTCTTGTATTCTTTGAGATAATGTCTACTAGCATGCAAGCGTTAACTTTGTGAGTCTTATACTTGTTGAAATGTCATCGCACATCGGACGACTAATAAAATTAAAGCAGGCGTGACTTCAGCTTACATAGAGGTTAGCATTCCAGAATTGAAGTTATTATATAAGATTCTGAATCTTATGTTCCCACAAACCTTAATACACTTTTAATAGTTTTATGAAGTTGTAGTGAGGTTTGGAAATATTTTTGCCAAAATTCAAGAAGCAAAATTTTAATTTGTTATTTGACCAATTAAAAAAAGGTTTTAGAGCAATTTCACTACCTTTATTATAGGGTCTGAAAGGATTTGACCAAAAAATTTTTTGGTGTATCAGCACTGGCATTAAAGATACAAGTAGTAGATAATGGTTTACACTTAACGCTCGATCAACAGTACCCTTTAGCCTTGAATCAGAGTTCTTTATGACAAAAATATATTTCAGCTGGATGGAAAATGGGTTAGGTTTAACAATTTTTTTACTCTCAATCTTGTTTACATTCATATCAATATTTGTATACTTTACAGAAATGATAGTAGGTTGTAATGAAATCGTATATTCCAACATTTAACAGAACAAACAAAATGCGATAGATTTTGACGAAGCGAACGTATATAAATTGTAGGGAGAGCTATATTCATAAACAGGCAGGACTTTATTTTTACATAACACAGACAATATATAAATATTATATGCTAGAAAATGATAGTAGTTTTGTTGTTTGGTGTAAAGTACAACCAAAGTCTAAATCGATTCAAACAGTTTGAATTGAATTGACATTATGAAGCATACAAGTATGTAATATGTATATATATATATATATATATATATATATATATATATATATATATATATATATATATATATATATATATATATATATATATATATATATATATATATATGTATTATATTTATTTATTTCTTTGTAGATACAAAGGTTTCGAAAAGTATGATGCACATATAAGGCACAACGTGTTAAATAATGAATTATTTAGAACATATGTGTTAAATCAGGTCCATTTCCACAGCACCCCCGCCCCACCATCAAATTTCGACTTGAAACCGATATCAGTCGTTTGTACCTCAACGGTTTTCAAATTATCGATGTTTTAATTTTGGGGTGCCGAGGAATCGCTGGCAGCCCCTCCATCGTTTGTACAAACAATGGGACTTGAGGCAAATAACGATTCTAGCGGCAATTTTCTTCGCAGGGAAAATTAGGTTCATCATATGAAACCACAGGTCTGATTTTTTAACATTCCTTATTATATTTTCTGTAACTCTAATATTTACAGGAATATTTCTACTTTTTATGTTTTCTTCGTTCTTTAAACGCACCTTACCCTTAATCGGTTCGGTTCAATAACTTGGTCTTTGAAAAACTAAAAGCATGTCAGATACGAAAACATATTTATTTATATATGTGTCTGAAGTCACTAGCCATGAACATTAATCAGATAAAAGTTAATTAGGATCTATCTCCAGATCTAATTTATGTGTTCCCCTCACTTAACCAGGTCCATTTTCACAGCACCCTAACCATCAAATTTCGACTTGAAACCGATATCAATCGTTTGTACATTGTACCAGATTGTACCTCAAGTCCCATCGTCCAAACGATGGAGGGGCTGCCAGCGATTCCTCGGCACACCAAAATTAAAACATCGATAATTTGAAAACCGTTGAGGTACAAACGACTGTTATCGGTTTCAACTCGAAATTTGATGGTGGGGGCTGTGGAAATGGACCTGATTAAAGCCATATGTTCTAAATAATTCATTATTTAACACTTTGTATCTACAAAGAAATAAATAAATATAATACATATATATATATATATATATATATATATATATATATATATATATATATATATATATATATATATATATATATATATATATATAACTAATTATAATTTTTTTACTTTACTAATATAAAGAAAGAAATAGAAAATTTTAGGTATCTAGAGCACGGTAGTGCGCAAGGCCGAGTTTAAAGGACACATTTGGACTTCTCACTACAGTGCTATTACTACAGGAAATATTAGGAGTTTGTTTGACCCCGAAATATCTTCTGAACGAAAAGAGCTACAGTGTTGAAATTTCGAATTATCGATACTTTACGGAATTATAAGCACCCGGTTTTTAATGATCGTTAACGAATTAACCGTTTAAAAGTTATTTTACTTCAAAAACGCAAAATTCGCGGTATACGCATTAAAAAAACGGGTATATCATTGTGTATATCAAAATTCTACGCTACTTCCACATATCCTGTAAAGTTGATATTTGGCAGACGGGTAGATCTAGTACCCAAACCGACGGGAAAATTGCGAAAAATGGAAATTTGTATCGGAAAAAAGAACTTTTTTACAATTTTCGTTTTAATCAAATTAGCATTAGAACGCATATATTCATCTTATTTCATCTTATTCGTTTATATTTTTATAGAGTCCTATCTGATTGAATGACACTTAGGTATTTAAATATTGATTGTATTAGACCATATCATAGTAAAGAACCATGTAGAAAATAGAATGAACTATATGATCCCTAAAAATTTCTTTAACAAATGGTAATGGCAATGGCTTGTTGAATACAGTAGTTTTCGTCTAGTGTTTGGAGTTAGGCGACATTGTTTAAAGTCAGTTCATGGAGGGTGGACCTTGTATGCAGCTTTTTTCTGTAATTTTGTAAACGTTAATTTATATTCTCATTTTAACTTTTTTATTATATTTTGCATTATATTTTGCATGGATCAATTATTATTTATTACTATTGTTTATTACTAACATTACTCGTTGCAGCTTCGCCCGCAAAAATTTTGTAAAGTCCTTATAACCAGTCTAATATACTATAAAGCTGAAAGTGAAGCTGACTGACTCATGCTAGAAAGTTGCGGTTTTTTGCATTCGACACGAACTTGCTTGAAACCGACGGAAAAAATCGGAAAACTTCAATTTTTTCGTTGCAACTCCCCGGAAAATCGGAAAAACATCCTCCAAAATAACGTTTTTCTGTTCTATATATGCTAGAAAGATAGAATTTTCATCAATAGACCCGAAATAATGTCAAATTAACAGAAAACTTCATTACCTCCATTACAACCCCCCGAAAATGGGAAAAACACCCCTAAAACTACCCAATTCACTTCTATTCATGCTAGAATGATGCGGTTTTTTGCACTCGACGCGAAATTGCTTCAAACCGACGAGAAAAATCGGTAAACTTCAATTTTTTTGTGCAACCCTCCGGAAAATAGGAAAAACCTCCTCCAAAATTACGTTTTTCTGTACTTTACATGCGAGAAAGATGGGATTTTGATTAATCGACCCGCAATAACGTCAAATTAACAGAATATTTTGAAAAATTTCATTACCTACATCGCAACCTCCCCGAAAATTGGAAAAACATCCCTAAAACTGACCTTTTCACTTCTATTCATGATAGAAAGATCGGGTTTTTCCATTCGACGTGGAACAGGTTCAAGATAACAGAATTATTTGAAAAAAGTAAATTTTTCCATCATAACCCTTCGAAATTGGGAAAAACACCCGTAAAACAACACCTTTCCTTCTATACATGCTAGAAAGATGAGGTTTTTTGAATTTGACACTAAATAGCTACAAATTAGGAAGTTTATTCGAAAAATTTAAAATTTTTCACTACAACCTCCCGGAAAATCGAAAAAACCCAAAATTACGTTTTTCAGTTCTTTACATGCTGAAATGATGGGATTTTCACCAATCGACCCGAAATAAAGTCAAGTTAACAGAGTACTTTGAAAAATTTCATTTTCCACTTCGCAACACTCCCCCCCCCCTCCCCTCCCGAAAATAAGGACTACAACCTTAAAATTGCCATTTCACTTCAATTCTAGTTAGAGAGATGGGATTTTCTTTTTTATGTCAAATTAACAGATTACTTTGAAAAATTTCATTACCTACATCGGAAACCTCCGAAAATGGTAAAAACACCCCTTAAACTGCCTTTTTCACTTCTATTCATGTTAGATGGATCAGGTTTTTTCATTCGACGTGGACCGGGTTTAAAATAATAGGATTATTTTAAAAACGTAAATTTTTACATCGTCACCCTTCGCAAATGGGATAAACACCCCTAAAACTACCCCTTTTCTTGTATACATGCTAGAAAGATGCAGTTTTTTATATTCGACGCTAAACAGCTACAAATTAAGAAGGTTGTTCAAAAAACTTAAAAACTTTCATCGCTTCCTCGCAAAAAAAATCTGAAAAGCACCCCCGAAGCTACCCTCTTAACTTCTATTCATGGTATATAAATAAATATAAATAAAGTCAAATTAACAGAATACCTTGAAAATTTCATAACCTACATCGCAATCCCCAAAAAGAGGAAAAACACCCCTAAAACTGCCCTTTTCACATATTTTCACATTAGAAAGACCGGGTTTTTTTTAATTCAACGTGGAACAGGATTAAAAAACAGGATTATTTTATTAGAGTAAATTTTCCAATCGCAACCCCATGGAAACCCCAATGGAAAAAAACACCCCTAAAAGCACCCTTTTTCTTCTGTACATGCTAGAAAGTTGCGGTTTTTTGCATTCGACGCTTAATAGCTACAAATTAAGAAGGTTATTAGAAAAACTTTTCCTCATCATTCCCTAAAAAGATGGGAAAAGAACCCCCTAAATTTCTATTCATGGTAGAAAGATGGGGTTTTTACATCCGTCCTTGGATATGTATCCAAAATGTCTACATCCCCACTACTGTTGGACAACGTATAACACACATCACCTAAGCAACGAACATCTGTTACTATGCACTGATAAATTTTACACCTACATGCATCAATAAATTATACAACTATACCTTTTAGCGAAAATCCTGAAAGGAAATAAAGCTATTGGTTTCGTACCGAAGTCAAAATTTCGTAAAAATTTCATCAAATGTCAATCGATCACTATTAATAAATTCGCGTATGCTTTTTTGTTACGCAAAGCGTAACAAACCGCGTACGGTTTTGTGCGAAGCCTTCGGCTTTGTATATTTAGGCCTCTCAAAAAGGAGTGATATCAGACCAAAAACATAAATGTAAGAAAGGGCCGAGTTTCCGGGAAAATCCTTAATGTAATAGTTCCTTCTTAAAAAGTGATGATATGAGAGTAAGGACGGGCTATTTACAAAGTAAATAGCTCTTGACTTCATATAATAATAGTTGCTTCTTAGAAAGTGATGATATGAGAGAAAGGACCGAGCTATTTACATAGTAAATAGCTCTAGACTTCATATAATAGTTGCTTCTTAAAAAGTGATGATATGGAAGAAAGGACCGAGCTATTTACAAAGTAAAAAGCTCTAGACTTCATATAATAGTTGCTCTTTAAAAATTGATGATTCCCATTAAAGAGCCGAGCTATTTACAAAGTAAATTGTTCGGTAAACTATTAACTAAAACAATTAATGAGGGGTAAATTGATTAAATGTAAGAAAAAATATGGTTGAAATTTATTTCGTAAGTTTTCCCTTACTATGTTTTTAAAATTTTATATAACGCGGCAAGTTACTTTTTTTGATGATTTCATATATTATAAAACTTGCCGTGTTATAAAATTTTAAAAACATACAAAGGGAAAACTTACGAAATAAATTTCAACCAAATTTTTTCTTACATTTAATCAATTTACCCCTCATTAATTGTTTTAGTTAATAGTTTACCAAGCTATTTACTTTGTAAATAGCTCGGGTCTTTAATGGGAATCATCACTATTATATGAAGTCTAGAGCTATTTACTTTGTAAATAGCTCGGTCCTTTCTCCCATATCATCACTTTTTAAGAAACAACTATTATTATATGAAGCCTAGAGCTATTTACTTTGTAAATAGCCCATCCTTAGTCTCATATCATCACTTTTTAAGAAGGAACTATTACATTAAGGATTTTCCCGAAAACTCGGCCCTTTATTACATTTATGTTTTTGGTCGGATTTTATTTAAATTGCAAATATTTCTGTTAATAATAGAGTTACAGAATATATATTCAGGAAATGAATTGTAGTAAAATATATTTACTACTTGTCCCCCGCGGTTTCACCGCGTTAAATTTATATATAGCCTATAACCTTCATTAATAATCGGGCTATCTTACGCAAAAAGAATTTTTCAAATCGAACTGGCAGTTTCATCGATTAGCGCTTTCAAACAAGCAAACATACTAATAAAAAAGCTTCATTAGGTATTTCTCCCCCTTAAAATGTGAATTTTCAAAAATCCATTCTTAGCTAACGTTTATCTTCATGAAGAAAATTTCTCCACATTATCGTTACAACCCCATTCCACACCCTGGTAGGGGCAGTTTAAAAAAACAAATATGAAAACTTTAATTATTTGTTATAAGCGATATTTCTGCAAAGTTTGATACACATTGCACGACATAATAATTTTTATACAAAATTCACCCTCTCCCCCGTTAACCCCCTTTTATGGGTAGAATTTGTAGCCTGTAAACTGCATCAATAAAGCACGTCAGATACCTAATTTCATTTCGATCAACCTAAAATCGTTGCATCCAGAGCGCGTACAGAAACATATATACATATAGGTACGCTCGATGAACATTTGAAGAAATTTTTCCGAAATTCCGTCATGGGTACATAACCAATAGATACATTTTTTTCGAAAATTCACTAATAAGAAGTATTGTTTGAGTAAATACTCAAGAAAAGTTTGGTTTGAACTGGATGTTGTAAATTATGTTCTTCACTATTGGATTGGCTAAACTTGATCCTAAACCAGTCAGATGTATATACTGCCATTCTTTAAGAAAATTGCTGATAGTAATTACCAAGTATATACTATTTTGAATTTAGCTCAGTGTTTATATATTGTACCCATATATAACATTTATACATTTATGTATTTACTGTTTATATATGCAAATATGCATCTATTTATAAATGCATATAAAACTTCATATTATAAAACAAGTTTAGTTAATTCCATTCCATATACACTAAAATACAGCTGTTATCTAATTTCCAGTAATCGTGTCTACGGACAGACAAACATGCGAAAATAGATTAATTAGGTCATTGAATGAACATCTATAAAAATAATTATTTTTCTTAGAACAATATTTACATCCGTTACAAAGTGGGACTAAACTTAATATACCTGATATATATTATATATACGACGTATAATTATCATTAAAATTAAAATTGGAAATTGATTCAAAAATAGCATAGTCGAAGGAACAAAAATAATCATATCGTTTTTTTCGATATGCATACATTATTTTCGTGCATAATAAATTTTCACGCCAAAGAATTACAACTTTTACCACGCGTACATAAGTGCACATAATATATACTTTTGAACGCGTCATTTCTAAAATGTATTGCAATAACATCTTTACGATAACAAACTTTTAGTAAACTTACAAACAGACACAGCTGTACCTATATCTATATATTTGTACACATGTATGTATGCAGGATAATAGTTATGCATTATGCATTACGTGAAGTTAGAATGGTTCTTCTGACTCGAAATGGTGTTATTGAATATATTTTCATAGTGTGACAATGTGGAATTGTAATTTTTTTTCTTGTTTTATTTTGTGTGCTTCTTCTCTCTTTATCATTTGAAATAACTTTTGTTTTTGTCCCCTACACATTGATAATGTTGTGTTGGCATAATTTAGTCTTTATTATTTTATTTTCATGTTCTATTTTCGTTTTTAGTTTGTTTGTTTTTGTTGCTGTTATTGAATTTATTAAAGCAACAATTAGGAGTAAAATTTCAAATTCGCCCCAATACCTAGATCAGTTATTGTTTTATAAATACGTATTTCGACTACAAAGTGGGCATCATCAGTATAAATTAGCTAGTCGTAATTTACTCTTTGACAATTAGAAATAGATAGAAAAAAGAGATCAATAGACAAAAATAAAAATTAAACAACATAAATTAAAATATAATAAATTGTATTGAAATTACCCTTGTTAAAATTGCTTTCATTCGATTTACTCTTGTTAACATCACTCATATTAAAATTACTGTTATATTGTCTCAGGATATGTTATTCGTAGGTCTCTTAAGCTAGCGGACTAAAAGTGTAGGCTACAAATGGGACCTAGTTGGGCATTTGTAGCCTATTTGTAGCCAATTTGTTTTTGTAGCCTTAGCCAAAATTAAAAAAATAAGGTATCCGCTAGCTTAATATCAAGCTAGCGGATACCACAATAATCAATGTTTGGAAGCTTCGAATTACAATTGTAAGTACACAAAAATTTGTAGCCGGCCAAGATCTATGGGATAGAAACAATTAAAATGTATTTCAAATGCAAAAATGTATTTTACAGTAAAAATAGTGTAATTTGACATGCAGCGGCAAGGGATAAAAATTTCAAAAGTATTTTTTGCTATCAGGATCGTTTTTTTAGACTAAAAACAGGTAACCACTATGGCTACAAGTATCGAAAGAATTGTTTTACAGAGAGAAAGGTTTGCTTAAACTAAAAACGGGTAGCTGCTATGGCTACAAATTATCGACATATCCTGCAGTGCTTTATTATTCAAGCAAATGAAAAGGAAGGGTTTTGCTTTGCATAAAGTTGTTTACGTTAAATAACTTAAAATTGTTTTTTAAATCTTTTTTTATGCATTTCACTATGCATCTGGTAGCTCAGTGGCAGATCTTTGCTTCAACTACTTCCAAATATTTATCATCACTGTCACCAAATGATTTTATAGTTTGGTATTAAATAAAACAATTTTTACAATTTCATCATTAATTTAACACAAATTATTTTTAAATTATGGTAAGGATCCATGTCGGGCAATAATTTATATTAAAAAAAAATTGAAAATAAAAATGAACTGAATTAATTGGTTAAATATTCTGTATATACTAAGTTCATTACCGGTATGTTGATTATTTATTTACTCTTTATTTGTTCTTTACACACGTACGGATGTACAATCTGTATTCTCAAATCGAAAAGAATATGACCGGCAGAATTTTTCTTATCATGATCGTAAAAGGAGTTCGTATAAATTCAAACTTAAAATAGTAGGTAATTGAATGTATATTTTATATATTTAGAGCCACAAACCAGTAATGTATGATCACATTGCAAATAATGGAAATTCAAATAGCATTCAAATGTGACCATTCCTTACTGGTTTATGGCTCTGTGTTCATAAAATAATGCTCATTCAATTACTATTTTAATTTTGAATTTACTACTCTCGCCTTTCATGATAATAAAAATTCTGGCGGCCATATTCTTCACGTTTTAAGAACTCAGATTGTACATCCTTGCGTGTGTGAGAAGTTAAATATTTTCCGTGCTGGTAATGAACTTTGTTTATACAGAGTATTTAAGTAATTATCTCATTTATATATAATTTTGAAATGGTTTCTGAATATAGTTGATGAGAAAAAGTTTTTAAACCGAAGTTGTTTATTTTTAATATAACGTATCCTTTTGTTTTCAAATTTTTGTTCTATCTCTTGGGGTTTGAAAGATAGATATTTCAGCTCGTTTTCTCTTTGCGTTTTTGAGTTATTGTGTTTACGGCCAGACGGGTGGGTGTGCGAAAAAATACGAGCTAATCCTTTTTATGAACACTTATACCAAACTTTTGTACTCCGATCAATATTGCCAAACATTACAATGTTCCATAGTTCCCTTACTTACGCATAAACGTTTACATGAGCCGTATTTTCGAATTATAAAATAATTAGGTACATTGGCTGAAATCGTGGGAACAACTAATTTCATTAATGTAACTAGAAATATTTGTGATTAATTTGAACATTATATTATAAGAATTTTACTGACTCATAAAAAATTATTAAAAATGAAAAATTTTCTTACTACCACTGTAATAACATAGTAATATAAAATAGAAACTAATTTCTTATCAAATCTACATTTTAAATCAATACATGCAAATATATATGATCATGTATATGTTTTTTTTTTAAATTGGTTATTGTGGTAAAGCTTCAAGGGTTGTTGGTGTACATTATAATACGCTCCTCGTTTGCTTGTGCTTACTATGTTACTGGTTTAGCTTGCATAGTATTCTACAGGCATTTGTATATATTATCTAATATATACACAGTGCGAGTTTTATATATGTGGGGGAGAGATACGGCGGTGATGTTTTAAACTGAATCAACACGCTTGAATGGTTCACGCTGCTCCAATCAATGCCGGAGATTCTGTTAATGCACTCCCACACGGTCGATCGAACACACTAACACTCTTCAAAGCGATGATATTTATTATAAAAACTACGTTATGCTTAAAATATTAAAGATAATTATTAAGTACTAAGATTCTATTTTAGTATTTTTTGTTCGTACAGGATATCGATATTAATATATCGACAAACACTGATCTAGCAATGGTGCAATGCACATTTAGGCCATATCTCATACAAAATTTGAAATTGTGTTTGTTACATCTCATACAAAATATCATATTTTACGACGTTTATATGCTAAATATAGTGCATTCATAAATTTATACAAAATCCAGAATAATATATTTCATTTTTTCACGTTAATTAAAAATTAAAATAATTATTTTAATAAACATGCTTGTTTTAGTATATTTGTATAACTATATTTAAGTGCGAAAAAAAAGTTTC
Source organism: Nineta flava (assembly GCA_963920215.1). Classification (NCBI taxonomy): domain Eukaryota; kingdom Metazoa; phylum Arthropoda; class Insecta; order Neuroptera; family Chrysopidae; genus Nineta; species Nineta flava. The sequence continues at coordinate 56,316,701 of OY986042.1, read as the reverse complement.
AACTATGCTAATTAAAATTAGTTAACTTTTACTCACAGTGTCTAATTCATTAACATAGTTGTTACAAGTTTAAATATAAAAAAATATACAACATTAGTAAATAATTTACTATTCATTGGTGAAAATTCTGAAAAATGAAAATGTAATGGTATTCTATAATCTAAAAGCTAACAGATTTTCCCGCTAACGGGGAAATATTTGATAAATGATTGTTCCAAACGACTTGCTCGTATTAATTTTCATGCTCAAATCAATGAGCGTAAGTTGAATGGATGTCGAAATAGACCTTTTTTTTCAATCATGGGGTGGGGTCATAATCCCTAAGATCTCACGTCTGGATCCGCGTCTGAGAAATCAAATCTAGAGCACGGCATTGCGCAAGGCCGAGTTTAAGGGACACATTTGGACTTCTCACTACAGTGCTATTACTACAGGAAATATTAGAAGGTGATCTGACTCCGAAATATCTTCTGAACAAAAAGAGCTACAGTGTTGATATTTCGAATTATCGATACTTTACGGAATTATAAGAAACAGTTTTTTCAATGATCGTTAACGAATTAACCGCTAAAAAGTTATTTCACTTCAAAAACGCAAAATTCGCGGTTACGCTTTAAAAACTTAAATATGATCCATCATAATTCTACGCTACTTCCAGATATCCTGTAAAGTTGATACTTGGCATACAGGTAGATCTAGTACCCAAACCGACGGGAAAATTGCGAAAAATGGAAATTTGTATCGGAAAAAAGAATGTTTTACAATTTTCGTTTTAATTAAAATAATATTATGAAGCATATATCCATCTGATTCGTTGATATGCATACCGTCTCCTTTCTGATTGGTTGGATATTTACTAGAAATGAATTTGTACGTTAGATTGTAATCATTCGTTATGAATACTTCAAAGGGAAAACACTATTGTTATAATTTTTCAAAAAAGAAATTTTTTCAAATTTATCGTTTTATTGTTTTAAATTACGTATAAAAAACAACCCCCAAAAGTTTTTCAGTTCTATACATGCTGAAATGATGGGATTTTCACCAATCGACCCGAAATAAAGTCAAGTTAACAGAATACTTTGAAAATTTTTATTATCTATATCGCAAACCTCCGAAAATGGGAAAAACACCCCTTAAACTGCCTTTTTCACTTCTATTCATGTTAGAAAGATCAGGTTTTTTTAATTCGACGAGGGACGGGTTTAAAATAACAGGATTATTTTAAAAACATTAATTTTTCCATCGTTATAAACACCCCTCAATCTACCGCTTATCTTGTATACATGCTAGAAAGATGCAGTTTTTTGCATTCGACGCTAAATAGCTACAAATTAAGAAGTAATTCAAAAAACTTAAAACTTTTCATCGCTTCCTCCCAAAAAAAATGGGATAAGCACGCCCCAAGCAACCCTTTCACCAATGGGATTTTCACCAATCGACCCGAAATAAACTCAAATTAACAGAATACCTCGAAAATTTCATAACTTACATCGAAATCCTCAAAAGAGGAAAAACACCCCTAAAACTGCTCTTTTCACTTCTATTCATGTTAGAAAGATCGGGATTTTTTTATTCAACGTGGAACAGGATTAAAATAACAAGATTATTTTATAATATTGAATTTTCGCATCGCAACCATTTGCAAATGGAAAAAACATCGCTAAAACTACTCTTTTTCTTCTATACTTGCTAGGAAGATGCTGGTTTTGAATTCGACCCGTAATAGCTACAAATTAAGAAGGTAATTAGAAAAACTTAAAATTTTTCATCACCACCCCCTAAAAAATGGGAAAACAACCCCCTGAACTACTCTTTTAACTTCTATTCATGGTAGAAAGATGGGGTTTTTTGCATTTGGTGGAGAATTTCTTCAAACTAATGGGGTTGTTCGATAAACTTTAATTTTTTCATCGCCACTCCCTTGAAAATGAAAAAAACGCCCCCAAAAATCACCCATTTACGACTTAACAATGTTTATGCATTCAGCGTAGAATAACTGGAAATTAACAAGTTAATGCGAAAAACCTAATTTTTTTCATAGCTTCCCCTTGAAAATCGTAATGTGAGAGCTATCTATGCTCAGTCCCCCCAAACCCACCCCCCAAAAAACTTTCCCCCTCAAAAAAACCTTAAAAATTCCGATTCCAAAAATATTCCCCCCCCCCCCTAAATTCTCTAATGGTGAGTACTTTTTGGTATTTTTTTCAACTTTTTTAACAATTCATGTAATGTTATTTTCTGTGATGCGGAGCCAACGGGTCAAGAGCAGAGCGAGTTTCTCGTAAAGCTACTGTACCAGGACGATATCTATGTGGTTTCTTGACACCACCAGTGGCTAGTGCACTTTTACGTGCAGTTTTTGTTGCTAAATGTTTTTTATGTGCTTTACCACCAGTTGATTTACGAGCAGTTTGCTTGGTCCTAGCCATTTTAAAATAAGAATGTTTTATTTAACAATATGTTATTTATAACCAAAACACTTTGATATTACAAAGTCAAACGTCTTAAATCAAATTTTGGAGGGCTTTTATTACATTTAATCCGATTGGGTATGTGAATCTAAAAAGAGTTTAGTATCGCGAAGCGTAAAAAACGCAAAGCATACGCGTAGCGTTTTGTGCGAAGCCTTCAGCTTCGTATATTTAAGCCTTTCAAAAAGGATTGATATCCGACCAAAAACATAAATGTAAGAAAGGGTCGAGTTTTCGATAAAATCCTTAATGTAATAGTTCCTTCTTAAAAAGTGATGATATGAGACTAAGGATGGGCTATTTACAAAGTAAATAGCTCTAGACTTCATATAATAATAGTTGCTTCTTAAAAAGTGATGATATGGGAGAAAGGACCGAGCTATTTACAAAGTAAATAGCTCTAGACTTCATATAATAGTGATGATTCCCATTAAAGACTCGAGCTATTTACAAAGTAAATAGCTTGGTAAACTATTAACTAAAACAATTAATGAAGGGTAAATTGATTAAATGTAAGAAAAAATTTGGTTGAAATTTATTGCGTAAGTTTTCCCTTAGTATGTTTTTAAAATTTTAATATCTCTAGACTTTATACAATAGTTCCTTCTTAAAAAGTGACGTTATGGAAGAAAGGACCGAGCTATTTCCAAAGTAAATAGCTCAAGACCTCATATAATAGTTACTTCTTAAACAGTGATGATATGGAAGAAAGGACCGAGCTATTTACAAAGTAAATAGTTATAGACTTTATATAATAGTTGCTCTTTAAAAAGTGATGATATGGAAGAAAGGACCGAGCTATTTACAAAGTAAATATCTCGGTAAACTACCTATTTACTAAAAAAAATTAAAGAGCGGTAAATTAATTAAATGTAAGAAAAAATTTGTTTCGTAAGTTTTCCCTTAGTATGTGTTTAATATTTTATAACGCGGCAAGTTTTAAAATATTTGAAATCATCAGAAAAAATAACTTGCCGCGTTATATAAAATTTTAAAAACATACTAAGGGAAAACTTACGAAATAAATTTCAACAAAATTTTTTCTTACATTTAATCAATTTACCCCTGATTAATTTTTTTTAGTAAATAGTTTACAGAGCTATTTACTTTGTAAATAGCAAGGCTCTTTAATGGGATATCATCACTTTTTAAAGAGCAAATATTATATGAAGTTTAGAGCTATTTACTTTGTAAATAGCTCGGTTCTTTCTTCCATATCATAATTTTTTAAGAAGCAACTTTTATATGAAGTCTATTATTAAGTATTAAGTACTATGAAGTATATTAAGAATTTTCCCAAAAACTCGGCCCTTTCTTATATTTATGTTTTTGGTCGGATTAAAATTACCCGAAAGAAATTCTTTCTGAAATTCATTAAAATGATATTTTTTATATTATTGACATATAAGTTTTACAAGTGTTTATGCTTCGATGTACTGGTTAAAAAAATGCTTTAAATAATAATAGTGTCCGCTTTTATTTAAAAAAATTAATTATTTAAAGTGATTTGCTTTAGTTAATTTATTTCAAACTAGATAAACATGTTTCGAAGCAGTATATATTATTCTGTAGGAATATGGTATGGTATAGATAAAGGTGTTTCGAAGTAGTATATATTATTCTGTAGGAATTTGTATGTAAGGTTATTATTTTCATTAACAACCGAGTATGATTTTTAATAGGAAGCAAAATTACAAGGTCTATGAAAATATCCTAAGTGAAAACACATAAAAAACTACATATAGATACAGCTTGTCTGTATCGTTCACTTTAATCAATTATTATTTGTGCTTATATATCATAGGTGGGCAGACCTTGACCGCACTGAGCTCTGAAAGAGAGGTAGGAAGAGGGAGAGAGTAAATATAGGGTAACCTACCAATTATTATTATTTTCCTTTTTGAATTAAAATATTTTCTGATGAAAATATAACAATACCAACTATTTTTTATGGTCACTATTATTCAAAAGGTCTCTTAAGCTAGCGGACTAAAAATGTAGGCTACAAATGGGACCTAGTTGGGCATTTGTAGCCTATTTGTAGCCAATTTGTTACGCTATTAAAAAATTCGTAGCCTTTGCCAAAATTAAAAAAATTAGGTATCCGCTAGCTTAATATGAAGCTAGCGGATACCACAATTATCAATGTTTGGAAGCTTCGAATTACAATTGTAAGTGCATAAAAATTTGTAGCCGGCCAAGATCTATGGGATAGAAACAATTAAAATGTATTTCAAATGCAAAAATGTATTTTACAGTAAAAATAGTGTAATTTAACATGCAGCGGCTAGGGAAAAAATTTCAAAAGTATTTTTTTGCTATCAGAATCGTTTTTTTAGACTAAAAACAGGTAACCACTATGGCTACAAGTATCGAAAGAATTGTTTTACAGAAAGAAAGGTTTACTTAAACTAAAAACGGATAGCTGCTATGGCTACAAATTTCAAATTGACGAAACAAGAGTAGCTACAATGATATAAAATTTCAAAGTAATTTTTTTCAATAAAAATAAATTTTTTTAAATGAGAAAGCAGCTATGGCACAAAATGTCAAAAGTATCGTTTTACAACTAAACAGTTTTTCTTAACTAAAACCGGGAAGCGGTTATGGGTACAAAGTCCAGCATTATCGAATAATTTTTTTTTCTAAAATAGAGTTTTTTTTCGGTATAAACCGGCAGTCGCTACGGAAACAAATTTCAGGAGTATTATTAAACAGTGACAATTATGTTTTTTCACTCTAAGTGAGTAGCCGCTACGGCAACAAATTTCAAATTGACTTTGAACGAGAGTAGACACATGGCTACAAAATTCAAATTAATATTTTTCGAAAAAAGAGTTTTTTTCGATATAAACCGGCAGCTGCTACGCCAACAAATTTCAGAAGTATTATTAAACAGTGACAATTATGTTTTTTCACCCTAAATGTGTAGCCGCTACGGCAACAAATTTCAAATTGACTATGAACGAGAGTAGACACATGGCTACAAAATTCAAATTATTATTTTTTCTAAAAAAAGAGTTTTTTTCGATATAAACAGGCAGCCGCTACGGCAACAAATTTCAGAAGCATAATTAAACAGTGAAAATTATGTTTTTTCACCCTAAATGTGTAGCCGCTACGGCAACAAATTTCAAATTGACTTTTATTGAGGGTAGACACATGGCTACAAATTTCAAATTATTATTTTCTTAAAAATGAGTTTTTTTTCGATATAAACCGGCAAGCGCTACGGCATTATATTTCTGGAGTATTATTTAACAGTGATAATTATGTTCTTTCACTCTAAGTGAGTAGCCGCTACGGCAAAAAATTTCAAATTGACTTTTATTGAGAGTAGACACATGGCTACAAATTTCAAATTATTATTTTTCTAAATATGAGTTTTTTTCAATATAAACCGGCAGCCGCTACGGCAACAAATTTCTGGAGTATTATTAAACAGTGACAATTATTTATTTTCACTCTAAGTGTGTAGCCGCTACGGCAACAAATTTCAAATTGACTTTTATTGAGAGTAGACACATGGCTACAAATTTCAAATTATTATTTTTCTAAAAAAGAGTTTTTTTCGATATAAACCGGTAGCCGCTAAGGCAACAAATTTCAGAAGTATTATTAAAAAGTGACAATTATGTTTTTTCACCCTAAGTGTGTAGCCGCTACGGCAACAAATTTCAAATTGACTTTGAACGAGAGTAGACACATGGCTACAAATTTCAAATTATTATTATTCTAAAAATGAGTTTTTTTCGATATAAACCGGCAACCGCTACGGCAACAAATTTCCGGAGTATTATTAAATAGTGACAATTATGTTTTTTCACTCTAAGTGTTTAGCCGCTACGGCAACAAATTTCAAATTGACTTTTATTGATAGTAGACACATGGTTACAAATTTCAAAACAATTTTTTTCTAAAAAAGAGTTTCTTTCGATATGAACTGGCAGCCGCGACGGCAACAAATTTCAGGAATGTTAATAATGACAATTTTTTTAAACTGTAAATGGGTAGCTCCTACTGTAACTAACTGTAAATCAGAAAAAATAATTTTTAGAAAAAATAATAATTTGAATTTTGTAGCCATGTGTCTACTCTCAATAAAAGTCAATTTGAAATTTGTTGCCGTAGCGGCTACACACTTAGGGTGAAAAAACATAATTTTCACTGTTTAATTATACTTCTGAAATTTGTTGCCGTAGCGGTTACCGGTTTATATCGAAAAAAACTCTTTTTTAGAAAAATAATAATTTGAAATTTGTAGCCATGTGTCTACTCTCAATAAAAGTCAATTTGAAATTTGTTGCCGTAGCGGCTACTCACTTAGAGTGAAAAAACATAATTGTCACTGTTAAATATTACTCCAGAAATGTCATGCCGTAGCGCTTGCCGGTTTATATCGAAAAAAACTCATATTTAGAAAAATAATAATTTGAAATTTGTAACTATGTGTCTACTCTCAATAAAAGTCAATTTGAAATTTGTTGCCGTAGCGGCTACACACTTAGAGTGAAAAAACATAATTGTCACTGTTTAATAATACTCCGGAAATTTGTTGCCGTAGAGGCTGCCGGTTTATGTCGAAAAAAACTCATATTTAGAAAAATAATAATTTGAAATTTGTAGCTATGTGTCTACTCTCAATAAAAGTCAATTTGAAATTTGTTGCCGTAGCGGCTACACACTTAGGGTGAAAAAACGTAATTGTCACTGTTTAATAATACTTCTGAAATTTGTTGCCGTAGCGGCTACCGGTTTATATCGAAAAAAACTCTTTTTTAGAAAAATAATAATTTGAAATTTGTAGCCATGTGTCTACTCTCAATAAAAGTCAATTTGAAATTTGTTGCCGTAGCGGCTACACACTTAGGGTGAAAAAACATAATTGTCACTGTTTAATTATACTTCTGAAATTTGTTGCCGTAGCGGTTTCCGGTTTATATCGAAAAAAACTCTTTTAGAAAAATAATAATTTGAAATTTGTAGCCATGTGTCTACTCTCGTTCAAAGTCAATTTGAATTTTGTTGCCGTAGCGGCTACATACTTAGGGTGAAAAAACATAATTGTCACTGTTTAATAATACTTCTGAAATTTGTTGCCGTAGCGGTTGCCGGTTTATATCGAAAAAAACTCTTTTTTAGAAAAATAATAATTTGAAATTTGTAGCTATGTGTCTACTCTCAATAAAAGTTAATTTGAAATTTGTTGCCGTAGCGGCTACACACTTAGGGTGAAAAAACATAATTGTCACTGTTTAATAATACTTCTGAAATTTGTTGCCGTAGCGGCTACCGGTTTATATCGAAAAAAACTATTTTTTAGAAAAATAATAATTTGAAATTTGTAGCCATGTGTCTACTCTCAATAAAAGTCAATTTGAAATTTGTTACCGTAGCGGCTACTCACTTAGAGTGAAAAAACATAATTGTCACTGTTAAATAATACTCCAGAAATGTAATGCTGTAGCGCTTGCCGGTTTATATCGAAAAAAACACATATTTAGAAAAATAATAATTTGAAATTTGTAGCTATGTGTCTACTCTCAATAAAAGTCAATTTGAAATTTGTTGCCGTAGCGGCTACACACTTATGGTGAAAAAACATAATTTTCACTGTTTAATTATACTTCTGAAATTTGTTGCCGTAGCGGTTGCCGGTTTATATCGAAAAAAACTCCTTTTTAGAAAAATAATAATTTGAAATTTGTAGCCATGTGTCTACTCTCGTTCAAAGTCAATTTGAAATTTGTTGCCGTAGCGGCTACACACTTAGGGTGATAAAACATAATTGTCACTGTTTAATAATACTCCTGAAACTTGTTTCCGTAGCGACTGCCGGTTTATACCGAAAAAAAACTCTTTTTTAGAAAAAAAAATTATTCGATAATGCTGAACTTTGTACCCATAACCGCTTCCCGGTTTTAGTTAAGAAAAACTGTTTAGTTGTAAAACGATACTTTTGACATTTTGTGTCATAGCTGCTTTCTCATTTAAAAAAATTTATTTTTATTGAAAAAAATTTCTTTGAAATTTTATATCATTGTAGCTACTCTTGTTTCGTCAATTTGAAATTTGTAGCCATAGCAGCTACCCGTTTTTAGTTTAAGTAAACCTTTCTTTCTGTAAAACAATTCTTTCGATACTTGTAGCCATAGTGGTTACCTGTTTTTTGTCTAAAAAAACGATTCTGATAGCAAAAAAATACTTTTGAAATTTTTATCCCTAGCCGCTGCATGTTAAATTACACTATTTTTACTGTAAAATACATTTTTGCATTTGAAATACATTTTAATTGTTTCTATCCCATAGATCTTGGCCGGCTACAAATTTTTATGCACTTACAATTGTAATTCGAAGCTTCCAAACATTGATAATTGTGGTATCCGCTAGCTTCATATTAAGCTAGCGGATACCTAATTTTTTTAATTTTGGCTAAGGCTACAAATTTTTTAATAGCGTAACAAATTGGCTACAAATGCCCAACTAGGTCCCATTTGTACCCTACATTTTTAGTCCGCTAGCCTAAGAGACCTTTATTCAAAGTATAAAATACATACAATACATTGAATGCATACTCTGGAATTTTGGGCTGGAAATTTGGGGCTGGTGATTTACCGCTTGTAAATTTTTTGATGATTTAGCTTTAGTTTAGATTTTAGAATTAGATTTTAGGAAATTCCGAATAATTTGCCTAAACTATTCATATCGGAGAACTAATAAACAATTATTCACTTGATTTAATTATTTTTTCTTAGTAAGGGGTGTAGTGTCATGGGAATTTGATGACACTGGATACAAAAAAGATGCCAATGATAAAGCTGGGTGAAGGGTAGGGTTGGTAATTTGTTACTAATTTTCAAATGGTTAAATTTTACATAAAGTGGGAATACATATAGTTGTTGTTGTAATTATTGTTATTGCTATCATCATAATTGTTATTATTATTATTGTGTTTTTTGGTGTATCTCTCCATATTGTAAAATAAACTTTTTTAAACAATAAATATTTTATAAAACTAATTCTAAATTGATTGAATAAATTATTGGGCAATAATCGGTAGGCAACCTGTATTGAAACATCGTTCCGTCTTACTTCAAAACATACCTTTATTACGTACTCTCACCCAGCTTATGGAGAGTCCGTTCGACTCCGGCGAGCGCCTGCGCCCACCTCTGTTATATATGTCGCTAATAGTTTACAAATATTAAAAAAATTATATAATTTTTCAATTTTAATTTATTTTAATTTTAGGCATTATTGTATTGATGGCGAGAAATATTTATTAAGACTAGACTATGCTTAGCCTAAAACTCTAACATGTCTAAAGTTTTATTGGAATCACGTTGTTTAATAAACTACAATTTTTAATTTAAATTTTTATATCTTGTCATATCCTTATATATGTCATATATAAGGGCATAATAGGGTTAGTCCCGATGTTTTTACGGCTAGAAATATGGATTGTAGACCAAAATTATGGTTTAGACATTATATTTTTTCCATTTCTGCATGCCCATCTGTCTGTCTATTCACATATACTTCAATATTATTACTAAAAAAACAAGTAATGTAACAACTAACTAAGTAAATTGTTTTAAGACCCAGTATATACTGAGTTTGTGGAAAAAATTTTCAAACAAAAGTTGTTTACCCAAACATGGTCCGATTTTGCCATTTGATTAACGAACTGGACCTTATATTTTTGAAATAGAACAAAAAAAATTTCAGCTCGTTATCTCTTCTCTCGTTCTTGAGTTATCGTGTTCACAGACAGGTAGACAAACGGACATGCGGAAATGTACTAATTAAGTCATCACACCAATACCAAAAATTTTTTTCTGCGATCAATATTTTCAAGCGTTACAAATTCGGAACTAAAATTAATATACCCTGTATATTTATTTATTTTAAATTACTACGATTTATTTACATAATATTGGGTATAAATAAAGGCAGTGAGCTGAAATTTTATGCGTCTGTTCTAAAGCTAAGTTCTAAAGTGTAAAACCGAAAGAGATAGAAGATAAATAAAAAAATTATTCCTGATTTAAAAAGAAAAATTTTGTCTAAAATTTTTTTTCTATCTCTGCCGGTTTCAACAAAATGACTCGGTAATAAAAAATCCATGGCAATTATATTTTTGTAATCAAAGTCACGTGAATGCTTCTCTAATATTTTAACAAGTTTCAACACGTAGATATAATACGATATACTAATATACCGAGCGGTGAAGTTTAATGGACGTAATTTATAACAAAAACATCTCAAAAATTAAAAATAAATTACTACGAAAATAAACATGGTTTACTAAATCTATATGAAGTTGGCAACCCACTTAACGGTAGAGGATTTTTTTTAATTTTATTCGATTGTACTCGGTTTGTACCGGATTGTACCACCTTGATTTTCGTTTGTACCCTAAGGGGGTGAAAAATATAGGGGTGGGTAAAATTGCTCCGCAACTCGTGTTGAGATAAATGATTTTCGTTGATGCCATTGTAAAGAGAATCGATTGTACCAGTTTGTACCGATGTTATAAAAAATAAATAAATAAAATAAATTAAAAAAATTTAAAAAATTTAAAAAAATATTTTCAATTTGTTTCTTTTTTTTTCGTTTTTTTTCGTATCTTATTTAGGAATAAATTATATGTGGTATAGTTTTTGTAGAGACAATAGTTTCTACACGTTTGGTCGAATGCAGATTTCATTTTTATCGCGTTTAAGTACTCGACGATTACAAACCGGTACAAACGATATAAGTATCGGTAAGCATGGATACAAACGATTACGAGTGGGTAAAAAAAAGGGTTTCTATCCTGTTCGACTTTTATTCATATTATTTTGTTATAAATATGAATATAACGAATGGAAACAATAACAAGGAAAAATAACAATTAACTGAGTTAATTGCTTAAATACCCGGTATATCCGGGAATTTATTTTAAAAAGTTTATAAGAAAAGTTGTTTATTTTTTAAAAAGGGACAATTTTTGTCTTTACATTTTTGTTCTATCTCTTACGGTTTCAAAGATGGGAAGATCGGCCCATTTTGCAAAAATCTGGTCTGATTTTGCTCATTCACTTGAACTTGACCTTAATTTTTAGCTCTAGAACACACACACAAAATGTCAACTTGTTATCTTTTTTTTTTTTGAGTATACATTTACAGGTGGACGGATAAGCGGAAAAAGCCGAATTAGGATATTTTATGAACATCGTTGCAAAATATTTATGTCCGCGATCAATATTTTCAAGCGTTACTAAGTTGGGACTAAACTTAATATACCTTGTATATTCACATATACTTGGTATAAACATAATAACAAGAACAAATATTACAGTAAAAACTAAATATATAAATATATTAGACCAACTGGTCTTATTTTAACAGGCAGTTCTGTTTTTTTAAAACAACGATTTTAAAACAATGTATTATTATTAGAATTGTACTTTGGCATACAGAAACTATGTAACGTATTATAATTAATATCAAAGAGAACTCTAGGATTTTTCGAATTAACTTTTGATTTTTGTCCCAATTTTCTAGATCAAAAAATTTTTGCAATTTATAAATACGTATTTGCAATTTATAGTATTTAAGTAGTCATCATCGGTATGAATTAGCTAAAAATAATATATAGAATAATAATATAGAATAATGAAATCGATATTTTTTTACAATATTGATGAACAACATTTTAGTATAAGAAAATTATAAGTATTCTAATTGGAAATGGGTTTTTATTAAAAAACTCCTATGTATTATTCTGTTACCCTTCTTAAAGGTTGCGTTTGTTAACTAATTAAAAATTAAACTTCTTACTGCAATACTTGAATAATGTAATGATTAATGAGTTTATTAAAAAATGAAATTTGTAATTTAAAACTATAATTTTAATAAAATTAATTAAATATTCATCAATATATTAATAATTTTAATCCGATATATTTTTTAGATAAGTACAGACAGATAAATAATAATTGATAATCCGAACACAATTAACTTGAAATATATTGAATGAAAGTCAAGTTATAACGTGACTATAACAAGAGAGATTTTTCGTTTCCTCATTTATATTATAGTTGCCATGGAAATTTACATGTTTACAACGTAAACGTTTTATGCCTATATAGATAATATTATACCAATCTCGATATGCATATATATATATATATATATACCAAATAATGTAGATTATGCTACACACTATAAAATATATGCAATCATATATACTAAGCATATACTAATATAGTCTGATTCACTATTCCTCTTCTTCTTCTTCTTCTACAGCCAATAAGCTTCCTCTATCTGGTCATATCCAAAATGCTCCTCTAGTTTCCCTTATGGATCATTTTTATGTCATTTTCAACAGAATCTTAAGCCACCTAATTGGTGATCTTCCTCGCTTTCTAGCTAGTGAGATTTTTTGTTTGATTTGTGTTATCAGTTCTAAATCAGGGCCCTAGCCATCTTATCCTGTGGATTTTTATGATTTCTACGATATCAGGTTGCTTGTATTTTCGATAGATTTCAAAATTAAACATTGATCCCCATTCACTATTCTCATAAACTGCACCAAATATATTTCTTATAGGTTTGCGTTCGAAGACCAATAGCTTGCGTTCAAGAGATCTGATCATTGCCCTGCATTCACAACCATATAGCCACATTAGTGGTTGTAATGATTTATAGATATTAATTTTGGTGTTAAGACTAACGAATCGAGAGTTCCGCTGGTTTTTAAGGCCATGGTTTTTAGTCTATTGTATTATTCAGTATTATATTTTCAATTATTCAAATAGTTCTTAAAATTTTTAGGTATTTTAATTATTTAAGATTTACTGTCAGATTTTTACTTCTGATTGGAGTATATTACATATTAATTTTTTCATACCACATTTCCCATTTTCCAATTTTGAAATGCGCCTGAACGAAGGATTTCTTTTATCAAGAAAATATAATTACTCAAAGGAAGTAATCGTTGTTTTCATTCACGAATTTGTCAGTTGAGCGAAGAAACTAAAAGTCTAAAACTATGTTTTAAATTATCTTAACATGCGTATTTTCTTATTGCTGTCATAAACAATCTCCTTGGATCAACTGGCGAATCCACTGTATCAATTCCCTCCCCAACAAGTGGCGATGGGGTAGTACACGGCCTGATTTATCCGTGAGATCAAAATGGTAAAACACTGCAAAAAAAACACAACTCTGGGCCTCAAATCCACTTAAAAAGTGAATCAACCGAGGCTGCACAAGCTTAACACGCCGAGACACAAAAAAATGCAGGTGCACCCAGCCCAGCAGAAAATCTGAGCGATAAACTCCAGAACCCTTTCCTGAAGGTGGAAAGAAAAAATCTCTCGGGTGCAGTCCAGTGAAAAGCAGCTGTTGAGAAAGCCAGGGCTGAGGGGAAACCGATTCCTCCGATAAAGAGGTAAATCTGGACAAAAAAACCTACAGCCTTGTTTTCAGAAATATTGATACCTGTGGGTCCGATTCAGGGAATCAACCCTTGGAAAACCCACAGGAATAGAAGTCAAGATCTGAAGACGTGACTCCAAGCCTGACACAGATCTCGAAAACGTAGAGGGGGAACAGGCAAATACCTTTGCAGAAACCGCCTCAACAACAAAGATGTGCATTGCACAGCAGGGATATACTGAGGTCAAAATGACTCAAAAACAATCCGAAAGGGTGCAACTCTCGATGCTACTAAACCTCACTAACCAAGAGCTCATTGGGGCCCCCAGTATCGGAGTTGCTACCTGAACAGGGGGCTCGTTGTGCAGTGCAGTGCAGTCCCGAACATCAAGTATTGGGAGGGAGCAGATCTTATCGTCGGGGATACAAAAGCCCTGATAAACACAGAAAAAGTTCTGCTGTATGATCACCAGATCTATAACTCCGTTTAACCAGGCAAAATAATAGAAACTCTAGGAGTGCAGAATACAAAGCTGCACACTGAGGGGCGACGAATTATCAATAACACGAAGGCCGATACGGGACACACCATCAAGCAGAAAGTGAAAGCAGCGGATATGGGGTTGATTCAAGACCAAGGGTTTAAATTATATCTCGGGTTTGGTCAAGTCAACCTTTGACCACTGAAAACATCAGAGGGAAAAAATAATGTCAGATCTTCGGATAAACCTCTAGCACAGTAAGGCAGCCTCCGCTGTCTTCTGTCAACATATGCTGAAAAGGGTAACTTCCATAGCTCTGGTCCAGGAACCTTGGGCCAGGAGATTCTTGGACTAGGAGATACTGGAGGACAAATTATTTACGATAAAACCCCAGAGAAACCCAGAACTTACATTTATGCCAAAAAGAGCAGCAATGTCTTGCCGCTGGTTTTGTCAGAGAGATCTCACAGCGGTAAAAGTAAAATCCTACATGGGGAACGAAACTGGAGTGGTAATCATCGCTTCAGTCTACTTGCCCTGTGATACATCAACTCCACCATCAACAACAGAAATGTAAGACCCGATACAGTATCGTGAGGCGAAAACCACCAACTGATCATGGGATGCGATGCAAACGCTCATCACACTACATGGGGAAGTACTAACATAAATAAAAGAGGTAAGTCCCCCATTAATTATATTATAGCTAAAAATTTAGTTGAAGTTAATCAAGGCAACCAGCCGACTTTTATTAACAGTTCAGAAGGAAGTCATTGATAAAACACTGAGTACTTATAAAATCATTGGAAAGATCAAGAAATGGCTAATATCCGAAGAACCACCTGCATCGAATCGCAGACAAATCTATTTCAATCTGCAGGTGAGAACGGTCCAATGTAATATACACTATCAGGATTCGAGGATAACAAATTGGGATGAATATAATTCGACACTGAAGTTCAAAATCGCCCCAATCCCGAAAAAAGTTCAGTATTGGACATTGAGTTTACTGCCACTGAGCTTCAGCATGAAATAATTAACTCCATCCAAGAAAACTGCCCAGAGGTCTCAAAAGACATCAGCAAGTCATCTTGTTGGGGGAATGAGAGCCTAAGGGGTCAAAGGCAAAGGTTCGCCAACTATTTAACAGAGCAAAAAGGATAGGGAACTGGGATAACTACCATGATGCCCTTACTAAATATAAAAGGTCTCTGAAGAGAGCCAAAATAAACTCACGAAAGAAGCTCTGTCAAGATTGCAAACACATCTGTGGGAGCAAGACTCCATCGTATCCTAGCGAAGAAACCCGCTGACACCATCGGGTCACTGCATAAGCCCGATGGTGAGTATACTAAATTCGCGAAGGATACACTCGTGACACTGATCCGGATTCATTTTCCGGATTCGGTGGCAATGGACAGTGAATATCCTTCTCAAGGGCAGTTTAACCAAGGCATCTAACCGACAAGAAGGAGTGGAGAAGAACGGCGATTACCATTAACCACTCAAAGAAGGAATAGGCAATAAACTCATTCGACTCCTATAAAGCACCGGGGCCAGATGGGATATTTCCAGTGCTTTTACAAAAGGAGTAGAGTATCTTTTAACTCTCCTTGATCATATATTAAGGGGAAGCCTAGCTACGGCTTATATCCCAACAGTATGGAAGCCAGTAAGAGTAACCTTCTAGCCAAAACCGGGAAGGCTCAATCACTCCACGGGAAAGGACTTTAGACCAACCTTCTCATCTTGGAGAGTCTGTCACTGTGAGAGTCACAAACGGATGTCCGCACGGTGGTGTCTTATCCCGACTCCAGCGGAGCCTGTCATTGTAATTGCAATCCAAGGACCCTGTGAAAGCAAAATCTCGGAGCTTATACAAAACGCTCTATGATTAGCACAGGAATGGTGTATCATCATTAGTGTATCAACATTATCGGGCATTATCCCCTGCGGAAGCATCTGCACATAATGGGACTCCATAAAGGGTCCATTATATGCAGATTGTGTGACGAGGAGGAAGACACATCCAGCCACATAATCTATGAATGCGAACCTTCAGGCTACAGCAGATACAGGATATTCGGTACATCTCACCCGAAGATATGAATCTTTGGGAAGACCTGATAAGCAAGATCCCGGCTATTGCCAACATATGGGAGAAACGAATCTCGTCGGACTGAAGTAGAAGAGGGAGCACAATGGACCATAAGGTCGAAGTGCAATAATTTTTAGACCCCAAGATGTATCAATCTATCTATCTAAGTTTAACTGAGAGTGAACTCATTGAAAGGGGAATCACTAATTGGTTTTATCAACTTTTTTCTATTTTTCCAAATTTCCATTCCAGAAAAAACATTCGAATGTCATCATGAGCTCATCTAGGTGTTATCAAAAAACTTTACCATCAGCATTCAATACAATTGCAATTTTTCATTTGGTGTAATTTCCTAACTCTTCCACTACTTCTTACTATTTATCTACGCTTCCACCAAATTTTTTTTTATAAATATTTTCGAACTTCATGAGTTCATCTAGATGTAACAAAATTATTTTATTATCATCATAATTGCAAACATCTGTAAACTTTAAATCGAAACAACCATCAGAAGTAGATCAATAATCAGTCGAACATAGGAGAACCATTGAATTAGTCAAAACAATAATGGCTTAAAAATGCTCTTCTTACAAGACCTATGAATCAGCCTTTATACATACATACCATACACATATAAATTGCACAAACGGGTTTTATTTTCATCTTCCACGGTAGAATGACGCTCTAATATCTCATATTATTTAATAATGAATAAAACTGAATAAAAACTGTTTTTTTCATATACTCATATTATATTGACTTTTTAGAATAAAATTTGTTTTTATGCTAATCATAATTCAATTTGAAAATGTATATTAAATTATCTGTTTTTTTGTGTTTTCTTATAAATATTACTTTAAGCATATTTATTTTGTATATACTCGTCATTCGTATACAATTCTTCTTAATGGAGATTTATTCATAATTTCTTGTTTAATTAACCCGACTTCAAAAAGGAGGATGGTTCTCAATTCGTCTGTTTTTTTTTAATGTGTGTCACCTCAGAACTCCGTCATTTATGAACCAATTTTGAATTTTTTGTTTTAAAGAGTTTGGTTTCCCATTGGTCCCATTGTCACCAAATCGCATTCTGATGAGGGGATCCCCGGGAAATCGAGGAAAATCTTCATTTTATATGTGATAACCGATTTCTGCGAAATTTTCTTTTTTTTTGTATACTCATTCATAATGGGAAAATAAGAAAATTTTTTTAAAAACCGACTTCAAAAAATTTTTTTACAAAAAAAAAAACCGACCCCAAAAAAAAAATTTTTACAAAAAAAAAACAAAATGCTTGTAAAACAAAATTAAAATCTGTTATAAAAAAATGCACTAAAAATTAAAAAAAAAAAAAAACGGATATAAAAAAAATAGTTATAAAAAATGCACTAAAAATTAGTTGGTCGTTTAGTAGGTCTACCCATATTTAGACAAATGAATCAAAGTCACTAAAAAGCGAGAAATAAAACCTATTTTGACAAAATGGAAACCCGACTTCAAAAATCAAATATTCTATAACAAAAAATGCACTAAAAAGTAAAAAAATAATTGCATATTCTTGTGCCAATGTTAGTTCACCTAAGCAAAAATTTTTAAATATATATGTACAATTATTGTTATTTTTGGAGGCGGTGTCCAAAAGTTATGTGAATTTCTCTATGCTGACACCGCCTCCAAAAATAACAATAATTGTACAAATATATTTAAATTTATTTAATTTAGAATTAGTTTTATAAAATATTTATTGTTTAAAAAATATCTTTTACAATATGGAGAGATACACAAAACATAATAATAACAATAATAATAATAACAATAATAACAACAAAAATGATGATAGCAATAACAATAATTACAACAACAACAACAACTATATGTATGCCCACTTTATGTAAAATTTAACCATTTAGAAATTAGTAACAAATTACCAACCCTCCCCCCCACACCCAGCTTATCATTGGCATCTTTTTTGTATCCAGCGTCATCAAATTCCAATGACACTATACCCCCTACTAAGAAAAAATAATTAAATCAAGTAAATAATTGTTTATTAGTTCTCCGATATGAATAGTTTAGGCAAATTATTCTGAATTTCCTAAAATCTAATTCTAAAATCTAAACTAAAGCTAAATCATAAAAAAATTAATAAGCGGTAAATGTAAAAGATCAAAAGATTTATATTTTATAATTTATATAACATATATATTTTATTCATACCCAAATATATTAAAATGGAACATTTTCTGCCCCCAATTACCAGCCCAAAATTCCAGAGTATGTATTCAATGTATTGTATGTATTGTATACTTTTAATAATAGTGACCATAAAAAATAGTTGGTATTATTATATTTTTTTCAGAAAATGTTTTAATTAAAAAAAGAAAATAATAATAATTGGTAGGTACCCTGTATTTACTCTATCTCTCTTCCTACCTCTCGCTCAGAGCTGAGTGCAGTAAAGGTCTGCCCACCTATGTGTAAAACCAAGTCATCCAAAATTGTTTATTGTTTTTACAACCTATGTATATTTTAATATTTTATTTTGTACTGGTAATATTATAGTTCAAGTATTCTACAATTCATACAAACAGTGAAAAATAATCTTTTAAAATGACCCCCGTGAACTTAGCAGAGCACTTCTAGCAGATCCCTTCCAAAACCATCCAACAAATTTGTTGGTCATTTGTTGGACATTGTTGGAACATTTTAAAAATTTGTTGGACCCTATTTCAAAAGTTATAACCGTTTTTCTAAATGCTGCTAGGTTCACGCTAGCAGAGCAATGTTTGAAAACTGACCAAAAAAGTATCCAAAAATGTTCCTTAGGACTGTGTAGATGCTTCCGCATCTTCCGGGTATGGACTAGCATTTATACGTATCCTATGTGTATACTTAAATATGCACATGACATCATATCTTTTTTTGGTTTTCGTTTTCTGGTGAGACAAAAATTGTATCATCGGTGTCGGCATCGTCATATTTCCTAAACTTTAATGTTATTTTGCAAACATGAAAATAGCCCAGAAAAACCGTGGGAGCGATAAATAATATTTTTCTTTTCTTTTACCGCCGACCATCATGCTTGATTATGTGGACAAATTTCACAAAATTGTCGAATTAAGTAATTGTACATAAACATTCCAAACACAGAAAAATTTGCCATGATTTCTTGCTATTCCTAACGAGAGTTTTATTACGAGAAAGTACTAACTGTTCTGTAATACTAATTTGCGAATATTAATTTTGCAAAAAGCACTTTATCTGTCCATTACTAATATTGTCGAACAAAATAATTCTATTAAAAATTATACTGTCTTTCTATAACTGCTTGTTGTATTTAATGAATATATTATGTTGAGAGAAAGAATTGAAAGTTGAAGAAGAGAAAAATCATTGTTCTTCTAAAAGAATGAGAAGCTGTTGAAAGACAACATTTTAAAACCCCCGTGAACTTAGCAGAGCACATCTAGCAGATCCCTTCCAAAACCATCCAACAAATTTCTTGGACCCTATTTCAAAAGTTATAACCGTTTTTCTAAATGCTCTGCTAGGTTCACGCTAGCAGAGCAATGTTTGAAAACTGACCAAAAAAGAATCCAAAAATGTTCCTTAGGACTTGTTGGACATTGTTGGAACATTTTTAAAATTTGTTGGACCTTCTTTCAAAAGTTATAAAGCTTTTTAAAAGCGCTGCTTAGCGCACGCCTACAGAGCCGTGTTTTAAAATCGACAAAAAAAGTAACAAACATTGTCCCTTAGTACTTGTTGGTCATTGTTGGAACATTTTTAAAATTTGTTGGACCTTCTTTCAAAAGTTATAAAGCTTTTTAAAAGCGCTGCTAAGAGCACGCCTACAGAGCCAAGTTTTAAAATCGACAAAAAAAAAGTAACAAACAATGTTCCTTAGTACTTGTTATTCATTGTTGGAACATTTTTAAAATTTGTTGGACCTTCTTTCAAAAGTTATAAAGCTTTTTAAAAGCGCTGCTATGAGCACGATTACAGAGCCATGTTTTAAAATCGACAAAAAAAAGTAACAAACAATGTTCCTTAGTACTTGTTGGTCATTGTTGGAACATTTTGAAAATTTGTTGGACCTTCTTTCAAAAGTTATAAAGCTTTTAAAATGCACTGCTAGGTTCACGCTAACCGACCATGTTTGAAAATTGACCAAAAAAGTATCCAAAAATGTTCCTTAGGACTTGTTGGGTATTGTTGGAGCATTTTTAAAATTTGTTGGACCTTCTTTCAAAAGTTATAAAGCTTTTTAAAAGCGCTGCTTAGCGCACGCCTACAGAGCCATGTTTTAAAATTGACAAAAAAAGTAACAAACATTGTCCCTTAGTACTTGTTGGACATTGTTGGAACATTTTAAAAATTTGTTGGACCTTCTTTCAAAAGTTATAAAGCTTTTAAAATGCTCTGCTAGGTTCACGCTAACAGAGCATGTTTGAAAATTGACCAAAAAAGTACCCAAAAATGTTCCTTAGGACTTGTTGGACACTGTTGAAACATTTTTAAAATTTGTTGGACCTTCTTTCAAAAGTTATAAAGCTTTTTAAAAGCGCTGCTTAGTGCACGCCTACAGAGCCATGTTTTAAAATCGACAAAAAAAAGTAACAAACATTGTCCATTAGTACTTGTTGGTCATTGTTGGAACATTTTTGAAATTTGTTGGACCTCCTTTCAAAAGTTATAAAGCTTTTAAAATGCTCTGCTAGGTTCACGCTAACCGAGCATGTTTGAAAATTAACCAAAAAAGTATCAAAAAATGTTCCTTAGGACATGTTGGACATTGTTGGAACATTTTTGAAATTTGTTGGCCCTTATATCAACATTTATAAAGCTTTTTAAAAGCGCTGCTAAGAACACACTATCAGAGCCATGTTTTAAAACGACCAAAAAAGTAACAAAAAATGTTCCTTAACACTTGTTGGACATTGTTGGATCCTTTTTACAATTTGTTGGACCTACCTTATTTCAAAAGTTATAAAGCTTTTTAAAAGCACTGTTTTGCGTACGCCTACAGACCCATGTTTTAAAACTGACCAAAAAAGTATCAAAAAATGTTCTTTTGGACTTGTTTGACATTATTGGATCATTTTTAAAATTTGTTGGGACTCATTTCCAAAGTTATAAAGCTTTTTATAAGCGCTGCAAAGTACACGTCATCCGAGCCATGTTTAAAAATCAACAAATATGTTCCTTGGTACGTTTTGAAAATTATGGGATCATTTTTATTATTTATTGGGCCTTATTTCAAAAGCTATTAAAATCAGCCTAAAAAGTATACCAAAATATTCCTTGAGGCCTGTTTGACTATTTTAAAAATTTTCTGAACCAAAGTCATAATTATTGACCGTTATTTAATACGTATATAATAATTACCGTAGTACAAATGTGCTATTTTTTTAACGTTTTTATTTTTCAACAATTAAAAACTATTAATTTATGTATATTCTGTACCAATCATCACATAACGCACCTATTATAGTAGTGTGCGGCAAAAGTTGCAGCATAGACGCCGACTGCACTATACTTTCTTTGACTAGAAGTAATAGAGACGATTTTTGGCCCTCTGTATCTCAGTTACCAAAAAAGCTAGGAAGCTCAAATTTTAAACATAAAGCGAGTATACAACAGTATACCTTTAATAGTTTCTAAGAGATTTAACCCATAAAATTGACATTTATCATAAATCATAATCAATATTCAAGTGTACTTCCCGTTGTCCAGAACATTGATTAGTAGAAAGATAGGTCAAGAGCTCAAACAACCCAGAAAAGTCTGAAAACAGAAAAATTTCTGCCTCGAATTTGGTAAGAGATAGAGAGAAAAGAAAAGAACAAGAAAAGTTTGTAGGCAAATTATTTTTCGTTTCTTAAAACAAAAAACTTTTGTTTGATTTCAATTTATAGAATTTATAGTTAGATTTCAATTTATGCCATAAATTCTGTACAAACATTGTTATTTATTATGAGCCTTGTGTCTGAAGCCACTCTAGTGACTAGTTTTAATTCGATTAGAATGAACTTTGGTATGTGAGGTGCTTTTGAAATTTCAGAGAAAGAGTTCGTTATTGCACAAAATTGGAGAAGGAAAAAGGGTAAGAGAGAAGAGGAAACACAAATGTATAAGAAACAAAGTTATAGAAAATTAATTTTACATCTATTTAGTTTTCGATTACTCGAATATTTACAGATACTTTAAGATTTATGATTGGAGATTAAAAATGTTCCAACAAGTCCTAAGGAACATTGTTTGTTACTTTTTTTGTCGATTTTAAAACATGGCTTTGTAGGCGTGCGCTAAGCAGCGCTTTTAAAAAGCTTTATAACTTTTGAAAAAAGGTCCAACAAATTTAAAAAATGCTCCAACAATATCCAACAAGTACTAAAGAACAATGTTTGTTACTTTTTTTGTCGATTTTAAAACATGGTTCTGTAGACGTGCTCTAACCAGCGCTTTTAAAAAGCTTTATAACTTTTGAAAGAAGGTCCAACAAATTTTAAAATGTTCCAACAATGTCCAACAAGTACTAAGGGACAATGTTTGTTACTTTTTTTGTCGATTTTAAAACATGGCTCTGTAGGCGTGCGCTAAGCAGCGCTTTTAAAAAGCTTTATAACTTTTGAAAGAAGGTCCAACAAATTTTAAAAATGTTCCAACAATGTCCAACAAATCCTAAGGATTATTTTTGGATACTTTTTTGGTCAATTTTCAAACATGCTCTGTTAGCGTGAACCTAGCAGAACATTTTAAAAGCTTTATAACTTTTGAAAGAAGGTCCAACAAATTTTAAAAATGTTCCAACAATGACCAACAAGTACTAAAGGACAATGTTTGTTACTTTTTTTGTCGACTTTAAAACATGGCTCTGTAGACGTGCTCTAACCAGCGCTTTTAAAAAGCTTTATAACTTTTGAAAGAAGGTCTAACAAATTTTAAAAATGTTCCAACAATGACCAACAAGTACTAAGGGACAATGTTTGATACTTTGTTTGTCGATTTTAAAACATGGCTGTGTAGGCGTGCTCTAAGCAGCGCTTTTAAAGAGCTTTATAACTTTTGAAAGAAGGTCCAACAAATTTTAAAAATGTTCCAACAATGTCCAACAAGTACTAAGGGACAATGTTTGTTACTTTTTTTGTCGATTTTTAAACATGGCTGTGTAGGCGTGCGCTAAGCAGCGCGCTTTTAAAAAGCTTTATAACTTTTGAAAGAAGGTCCAACAAATTAAAAAAAAGTTCCAACAATGTCCAACAAGGCCTAAGGAACATTTTTGGATACTTTTTTTGTCAGTTTTCAAACATTGATCTGTTAGCGTGAACCTAGCAGAGCATTTTAAAAGCTTTATAACTTTTAAAATAAGGTACAACAAATTTTAAAAATGTTCCAACAATGACCAAAAAGTACTAAGGAACATTGTTTGTTATTTTTTTTTGTCGATTTTAAAACATGGCTCTGTAGGCGTGCTTTTAGCAGCGCTTTTAAAAAGCTTTATAACTTTTGAAAGAAGGTCCAACAAATTTTAAAAATGTTCCAACAATGTCCAACATGTAATAAGGAACATTTTTGGATACTTTTTTGGTCAGTTTTCAAACATTGCTCTGTTAGCGTGAACCTTGCAGAGCATTTTAAAAGCTTTATAACTTTTGAAATAAGGTCCAACAAATTTTAAAATTGTTCCAACAATGTCCAACAAGTCCTAAGGAACATTTTTGGATAGTTTTTTGGTCAATTTTCAAACATGGTCGGTTAGCGTGAACCTAGCAGAGCATTTTAAAAGCTTTATAACTTTTGAAAGAAGGTCCAACAAATTTTTAAAATATTCCAACAATGTCCAACAAGTACTAAGGGACAATGTTTGTTACTTTTTTTGTCGATTTTAAAACATGGCTCTGTAGGCGTGCGCTAAGCAGCGCTTTCAAAAAGCTTTATAACTTTTGACAGAAGGTCCAACAAATTTTAAAAATGCTCCAACAATATCCAACAAGTCCTAAGGAACATTTTTGGGTACTTTTTTGGTCAATTTTCTAACATGCTCTGTTAGCGTGAACCTAGCAGAGCATTTTAAATGCTTTATAACTTTTGAAAGAAGGTCCAACAAATTTTAAAAATGTTCCAACAATGTCCAACAAGTACTAAGGGACAATGTTTGTTACTTTTTTTGTCAATTTTAAAACACGGCTCTGTAGGCGTGCGCTAAGCAGCGATTTAAAAAGGTTTATAACTTTTGAAAGAAGGTCCAACAAATTTTAAAAATGTTTCAACAGTGTCTAACAAGTCCTAAGGAACATTTTTGGGTACTTTTTTGGTCAATTTTCAAACATGCTCTGTTAGCGTGAACCTAGCAGAGCATTTTAAAAGCTTTATAACTTTTGAAAGAAGGTCCAACAAATTTTAAAAATGTTCCAACAATGACCAACAAGTACTAAGGGACAATGTTTGTTACTTTTTTTGTCGATTTTAAAACACGGCTCTGTAGGCGTGCGCTAAGCAGCGCTTTTAAAAAGCTTTATAACTTTTGAAAGAAGGTCCAACAAATTTTAAAAATGCTCCAACAATACCCAACAAGTCCTAAGGAACATTTTTGGATACTTTTTTGGTCAATTTTTAAACATGGTCGATTAGCGTGAACCTAGCAGAGCATTTTAAAAGCTTTATAACTTTTGAAAGAAGGTCCAACAAATTTTCAAAATGTTCCAACAATGACCAACAAGTACTAAGGAACATTGTTTGTTACTTTTTTTTGTCGATTTTAAAACATGGCTCTGTAATCGTGCTCTTAGCAGCGCTTTCAAAAAGCTTTATAACTTTTGAAAGAAGGTCCAATAAATTTTAAAAATGTTCCAGCAATGACCAACAAGTACTAAAGAACAATGTTTGTTACTTTTTTTGTCGATTTTAAAACATGGTTCTGTAGACGTGCTCTAACCAGCGCTTTTAAAAAGCTTTATAACTTTTGAAAGAAGGTCCAACAAATTTTAAAAATGTTCCAACAATGACCAACAAGTACTAAGGGACAATGTTTGTTACTTTTTTTGTCGATTTTAAAACATGGCTGTGTAGGCGTGCGCTAAGCAGCGCTTTTAAAAACTTTATAACTTTTGAAAGAAGGTCCAACAAATTTTAAAAATGTTCCAACAATGTCCAACAAGTCCTAAGGAACATTTTTGGATA
Source organism: Nineta flava (assembly GCA_963920215.1). NCBI lineage: Eukaryota > Metazoa > Arthropoda > Insecta > Neuroptera > Chrysopidae > Nineta > Nineta flava. The sequence continues at coordinate 56,291,037 of OY986042.1, read as the reverse complement.
CTTTTTTGGTCAGTTTTCAAACATTGCTCTGTTAGCGTGAACCTAGCAGAGCATTTTAAAAGCTTTATAACTTTTAAAATAAGGTCCAACAAATTTTAAAAATGTTCCAACAATGAACAACAAGTACTAAGGAACATTGTTTGTTACTTTTTTTTTGTCGATTTTAAAACTTGGCTCTGTAGGCGTGCTCTTAACAGCGCTTTTAAAAAGCTTTATAACTTTTGAAAGAAGATCCAACAAATTTTTAAAATGTTCCAACAATGTCCAACAAGTACTAAGGGACAATGTTTGTTACTTTTTTTGTCAATTTTAAAACATGGCTCTGTAGGCGTGCGCTAAGCAGCGCTTTTAAAAAGCTTTATAACTTTTGAAAGAAGGTCCAACAAATTTTAAAAATGCTCCAACAATACCCAACAAGTCCTAAGGAACATTTTTGGATACTTTTTTGGTCAATTTTCAAACATGGCCGGTTAGCGTGAACCTAGCAGTGCATTTTAAAAGCTTTATAACTTTTGAAAGAAGGTCCAACAAATTTTCAAAATGTTCCAACAATGACCAACAAGTACTAAGGAACATTGGTTGTTACTTTTTTTTGTCGATTTTAAAACATGGCTCTGTAATCGTGCTCATAGCAGCGCTTTTAAAAAGCTTTATAACTTTTGAAAGAAGGTCCAACAAATTTTAAAAATGTTCCAACAATGACCAACAAGTACTAAGGGACAATGTTTGTTACTTTTTTTGTCGATTTTAAAACACAGCTCTGTAGGCGTGCGCTAAGCAGCGCTTTTAAAAAGCTTTATAACTTTTGAAAGAAGGTCCAACAAATTTTAAAAATGTTCCAACAATGTCCAACAAGTCCTAAGGAACATTTTTGGATACTTTTTTGGTCAGTTTTCAAACATTGCTCTGTTAGCGTGAACCTAGCAGAGCATTTCAAAAGCTTTATAACTTTTGAAATAAGGTCCAACAAATTTTAAAATTGTTCCAACAATGTCCAACAAGTCCTAAGGAACATTTTTGGATACTTTTTTGGTCAGTTTTCAAACATTGCTCTGCTAGCGTGAACCTAGCAGAGCATTTAGAAAAACGGTTATAACTTTTGAAATAGGGTCCAAGAAATTTGTTGGATGGTTTTGGAAGGGATCTGCTAGATGTGCTCTGCTAAGTTCACGGGGGTTTTAAAATGTTGTCTTTCAACAGCTTCTCATTCTTTTAGAAGAACAATGATTTTTCTCTTCTTCAACTTTCAATTCTTTCTCTCAACATAATATATTCATTAAATACAACAAGCAGTTATAGAAAGACAGTATAATTTTTAAAAGAATTATTTTGTTCGACAATATTAGTAATGGACAGATAAAGTGCTTTTTGCAAAATTAATATTCGCAAATTAGTATTACAGAACAGTTAGTACTTTCTCGTAATAAAACTCTCGTTAGGAATAGCAAGAAATCATGGCAAATTTTTCTGTGTTTGGAATGTTTATGTACAATTACTTAATTCGACAATTTTGTGAAATTTGTCCACATAATCAAGCATGATGGTCGGCGGTAAAAGAAAAGAAAAATATTATTTATCGCTCCCACGGTTTTTCCGGGCTATTTTCATGTTTGCAAAATAACATTAAAGTTTAGGAAATATGACGATGCCGACACCGATGATACAATTTTTGTCTCACCAGAAAACGAAAACCAAAAAAAGATATGATGTCATGTGCATATTTAAGTATACACATAGGATACGTATAAATGCTAGTCCATACCCGGAAGATGCGGAAGCATCTACACATAATGGGACTCCATAACGGACTCCATAATCTGCACTCCTTTATATGCAGATTGTGTGGCGAGGAGGAAGAAACATCCAGCCACATAATCTTTTAATCTTTAATATGAACCTTCGGGAGACCTGATAAGCAAGCTCCAGGCTATTGCCAACATATGGGAGAAGCGACTCTCGTCAGACTGACGTAGAAGGGGAAGCACAATGGACCAGAAGGTCGAAGTGCAATAGTTTTACCCCGATATTAATCAATCAATCAATAATCCTAAAATACATGATGTTACACAGAAATTAGGATTCTCTAAAACAAAAAATAAAAACATTATTTTTCGATAGAATATTTAAATCATGTGTTTTTTTGATGATATTATTCGTAAAATCATTTCAATAGTATAAAGTAATATAAGGTTAATTAAATAGTTAAACTAATATAAAGTAGATTAGATAAGTTCTTTTTCAAAAGTTTACTTGCTCGACATCTGGTTGCAGACAATCTTTTATTTATAAATGTAACATTATATGAATCACAATGGAACAACAGACCGAACCCGAACGGTGTTGTTTAATTAAAATTCTTTGGACAGGTTCTAAGTATAATAGTTAGAAAAGTAGCACAAATATATAGTAGACAATCTAAGTATTAGATAATAAGTTATATATTTCTCTGTGGTATGGATTTAAGTAAAAGAAAATTGATGATACTTATCAGTTTTTACAAATACTATGGTGTGTTTTCTAATACCTATTTGTATATATATAATAAATTCAAACTAGAGACCCATCCATATAAATAAACGAAACGTGTGACCAGAGCACATAGTCCAATATATTGGTTTGTCTGATAACTTGGACCCTTATATCTGAATTAATACATGCCTCAGTTCATTCGTGTATGAATTGCTGTTTAATGATATAATTTTTGTGATCATTTCGGTTGTTTTTTTAATTTTTTTAAACATTTATTTTTCGTTTTTATTGCTATATTTGTTCTCGTTAATATTTTTCTTCTTTCCATTAATTATATTCATATTTATTATAACAACATAGAACGAAGATAGAACGAAGCCGATCATGTGTTTTGACACATGTTAACGTGTTCAGTGAATGTATTTGTTATTGTCAATGGACTGTGAATCTTCAGTTTAATATAGATTAGTCAAAAATGAAACGCATGTTTACATCATAAAGGTATTTTTTTTTTAATTTGTACAGTATTTCAAATTTTTATTGTCTTTATAAACACAAATTATTTCCGGAATTATTTTCGAATTTTAAAATTGCAAATATTTCTGTGAATATATGATTGGCAGAAAATTGGTTTGGTTATAAGATTCTGTACCAAGATTAATTTTATCTAAATTTTCTAATGTTACATAAAAATTTATTACTTCAACTAAAAATACCACCCTCTATCGCTGTGACAGAATTTACTAATTAATGAACTTGATCTTTCAAACACCAAAAACACGTCGCATACCAAATTGTATTCCGATTGGACATTGCCGTTATTTATTATTCATAAAACTTCATGCTCTTATAATCATGACCATCTTTTTATAACTACAGTGGAAAATATTTCTCATTTGCAAAATATGTACTTTAAAAATAAAATTCGATTTAACATAAACGTGAATTCTTATTTGTCTCGAAAATATTTAGAGAATATAAAAAGTAAATTAAATATATAACTTACACTTGGGATATTGTCATTACTGCAGACACCTTCTTGAAGCAATCGATCACGAATTTCCCATGCGAATATGGACGGACATTCTCTTTTGTAATTAGATATTTTGTTGACTACTTCAGCAGTTGCTACCCGTGGTTTGGAACCACCAATTGCACGAGGCCTTATCGAACCAGTTTCATAATATCTATTGTTATAAAAAAATTTTTTTTGTTAAAAATTATTATTTTTGTTGTAATAATAAGAATATATTGAAAAAAATATTTTTATTAGCTTACCTTCCTAAAATTTTTGATACACAGCCATTGGAGACCTGGAGTATACGGGATATATCACATGGACGGGCGCCCGAATGTGCCAATTCAACGATTTTCTGTCGGGTGGAATCTGGCAAGGGTCGGCCGCTGACGAACACCCCCCCTAGCTGGTTCACACCGCTGTGACCTGTCGTTGAGTAACCAAGTACACAGTCAAACCACAGTTCTGTCACAATACGAGCAAAATCGATTGCCATAACAAAACACAATAGCTATCTTACTAGACAAAGGATAAACCAAGAAATCATAACACTACATTAGGATTCAATCAAGATCATTCCAGTTTGCTCAATGATTTTGAAATACTTAAAAATTGCTATAAACATTATGGAAATTACTTGATCTTAATAAAAGGGAAATTAGGGACGACTACATTGAAAATCAAAATTAAAATGAAAAACGAAATGAATTTATGTTTTGCTGTAGTTTTACTGTGCTTTATTTTCAAAGCGGTGTGAAGAACAAGCTAAGACTGAAGTTGTCAACTCCGGCCCTCGCTAGACGTGGGGTGAAACATGCAATCACATAAAATTAAACTTATTTTAACATTACTCTTCACAAAACGTAAAATTTATTACATTCTGTAGATAATACTAGATAATTCAGTATACTTTTAATGAGTATCAGTTAAAACGGGCAACTCCATGGTTCATCCCACCTTTACCGAGGTGACTGGGCCGACTTTCTGCTGGATATTTTCTTCACATTATTAGTCATAATTTTATTATGATTTAATATTATTGTTTATTTATTGCTTATCAATAATTTTGTATTATTTTTGGAAATTATTTTAATTTTAGGTGTGTTCAGTCAGAGATTATAAATTTAGTTTTAATGACGACAGAAACAATTGTACTCTTTTTGAGTACGGTATTGTATTAACAAATTTTATTTTAAAAGAGAATTTCAAAAAATATTATAAAATTAATAAATAAATGTTTATATAGTGGTTCTGCTGAAAGATAATAAAATTGTTAATACATGAAATTTAAAACTAATTTAAAATTATACTCCACTACAATAAATCCATTTGATTTAAAATCAAATTTTAATTGGCAATCAAATCTGATCAAAGGTATCTGTGATTTGTAATTACTAATTATATATATATATATATATATATATATATATATATATATATATATATATATATATATATATATAAATACATAAATGGAAATAAATTAAGGCTTGAAGAATTTTAGAGACATTATTTTAAGTAATTATATATCAATCATAGGCAATTTTTATTTTAATTAGCTTTATTCATTCAACACGCGTAACTTAGAGTATGGTTCATCAAGCCCTAATGTAAACGTTTAAAAAATGTGTTTATTATAGGCTTTCACGCATTTAGTGTTAACAAAACAATTCCCTCATACTATCAAAGTGAAAGAGTAATATTTAAATTTATTTATTTAAATAATTATCCTTAAATAATAATTTAAATTTATGTTTTGTAATATTAATTTGTAATGAAACATACTGTAGTTCTTGTATTAAAAGTTCAAAATTTGGAAATTTGTTTACAAATGAACAATGTTAATGTATAAATTGGCCGATTAGTAATAAAGAAAAATTGCTTTTAATTGGCGCTAGTCAAATAAAAAAATTTAATCTACCATGCAGTACGTATAGCACATAACAAACAAATACGGAGATATAAATTAATATAATCTTAATTATAATTTATACACGCCACAGGAGCTATTTTTCGGAACCATTTTTCTCAGAGGATCGAACTAAAATGAATGTTAAACCAAGCATGATAGTTTTATCTATTGTAAGTATTAGAACAATAAAATTTTATGACTTCTGTAATAGTATATTATTAACCATGGGACTAAAGTGACTCTTTTAATCCCGCGAGTGGAGTTAGCTTTTTCTCCCATGCGAAAAAAAATCTACTTTTTCTCCCATACTTTAGTACCTTTTTGGAGGAGGTAAAGTTGTCATTTTAGTCCCGAAAGTTTCATATCCTTATTATACTAATATTCATCAAAGACTGCTTTGAACAGGGAACGTGCTTTCATAAGACGAATTTACGAAACAGGAGACAGGACTCTAATTACTAACTATCGACCAATATCAATTGTTTCAAGCATCTCAAAAGTGGATGAAAAGGCTAATTTATCTCGAATAATGAGTTTTATGAAAGCATTTAAATTTCTTTGCAATGAGCAACACGGCTTCACACAGGGTAAATCAACTGAAACTGCGGCTGCGTTAACGATTGTTTACTAAATTAACTTGAATACGGGGCTATTTAAATGGTAGAATGCACTGCGTAGCTTTGAGTGAAAATGATTCAACTTATATATCAAATAAGATAGTCAGTTCCATTGGTGTCCCTCAAGGAAGTATTTTAGGTCCAATTCTGTTCCTTTTATACATAAAGGACCTAATTAACTTCATGAACAAAGATTTTCATATAAACATCGTTATGTACGTGGACGATATGTCACTGATAACAAGGGCTCAAAATCTAGACGAAAATGACTCATTGGTTTTACGCCAATGGTTTATTCTTAAATGCCAGTAAAACAAAATACGTTCATTTTAAGACTCCGCAAAATAGGAGCGAGATAAGCTTAAATTTAAACGTCAATGGCAAGTTTATACAAAAAGACACATATAAAATTCCTCGGCTTAACCTTAGAAACCATACTATAAAGTATGGAATTATATTTTGGGGAAGCTCCTGTTACTCACAAGATGTGTTTAAAATGCAAAAAAAGGTTCGTCAGGCTGATAGCTAATGCAAATCAACTTGTTACTTTTAAACCTTTTTTTCCAACGATTTGGTATTCTACCCTTGCCGTACGTTTATATTCTAGAATATCTATTACTATATCTATTACATTTTACTCTCCTTGAGCAGAACAGTGTGTACCACGACTACACACGTCATCGAAATGACCTAAGAGCACGGCAAAACATCTTACTTTATATAAACAAAATCCGTTTTACTGGGGACATTTTATAATAGGTTGCCTGACAGAATAAAAAACATATCTGAGCGTAAAAAATTTAAAACTGCCTGTAAGGGATTGTTACTCGAGGGAAGTCATTATGATTTTAAGGATTTTTTATTAAGATCTTAAATTTTTGTTGTGGTTTGTTGTATTTTCTAGTTGACATGACTTATAAAAAGTCGAATAAGTATTAATATTACTACTATTATTATTATTATTCAGCTACAAAAAAAAATATTTTGTTAGTCCCCGGCCTAAGCTTTCCTTTCTCTTGGATCGATTTTGCCCAACAACGAATGTGACCCTTCAAATACCAAAAGTAAGTCCAAGACTAAATTATAATACGATGAGACCAAAATTATGGTAAAAGGGTAAAATCGATACTCTAATTGACTCAAACTTAGTTTCATTTCGATGGTAGGTTAAACCAGAACACATATCATTTTATCGAGTTTTAAGTAACAAAATAGTATGTAGATATTATATAGGGTTAAATAAATCGGTAATATATCACCTTGTTAATGTCTCTTGTCTAATTTTAAAGGTTTCATAAGGTAAAATCTACATTAAATAAAATATACAATCAGATTGAAATATTTACATTTGGAAGGTATATAATTATATATTAGCATGAAGGTCCTCTATCACTTGTCCTATCAAGAATATTTCAAAAATTTTAATTCCTGTGGTAAATTGTAAATTTATATAAGGGACTGATGTGATGCGTTTTTGAATATACTATATACGATAAGAATAAATCTATTTCGTATAAGGTTTATAAAAATCATCTTTGGGGACGGTATGAAGAATATTTCATAAATTTAAATTTTTTTACCATGTACCGATGATTTTCGCAGTTTTAACTATTAAATGAGGCACAAGTTGAATGTTATGTTAAAGAACCGTTTTACATAGCAAGGTATGGAATTATTGATTTTTTTTCTAAAGTAAAATATCTATCTATATCGTTTAGTACGCTAAAGTAAGTGTCTTCATATCAACAAAATGTTGTAGCTTTATCTACCTTCAATGGATTACTATCAAATAACCACCAAACAAACCATTATTATGCTAAATTGCAACATACTTTAAATTCGTTGAATAAGATTTAGATCAAATATCATTTACATCTAATAATGCGGCTCTTAATATAGAAAATTTCCGAGTTAGTTCTGCATTTTGTAATAAAATTGTGAGTCTTTCCAAAGTCAATTTTCTAGACACTTCCTTAAATAATTTTTAAAGTTGGGGAACGGGATCCGCCTGTAAGATGGTGAGGTGGTACCATAATTTCCAGTGATGAGGAGGTAAAACTTGGTTCTCGAAAACTAGCGGTATATCTTAAAAATGTTTGCGGCTTTTTATTGCTTGGAAATATAACTTCAAAATTATTAATAAACCCACAGTACCTACATGGATGGTCTAATATTATTTTTAAACAAAAAGAAATTTACGTTGAGCTTTTCTCAGTTATCATATTCATCATACAAACACTTAGTATTAAAAATCGTTTATACTAACTTATAGGTGCAAACAGCCCAGAACAAATAAATGGAACGAACTTCAACGACTACTCACCACTGAAATCTCGCGTTTCGAAATTAAAATCAATTTGAACGCGCTCATGAAAAAGAAACAAACAATAGTAGATTGTGCAACAAGTGCGGTAAGTTGTCGATTGCCCACGAGAGCGATATTATCCACTCATTCGCTCGAGTGGGCAATCGACAACACCCTACGAGTTGCAGATACTATTTTATTTTACTAATGCGGAATAAGTACTGTTTTAGCGCCCGCTTTTTATGCGTTAAATAACTGTTTGGCTATTCAATTATTACCAGACTAATAAAATTATTTCCAGACTAATAACATATAAAATTTGCGCACTAAAAAATTATTTGCAATACATCTAAGTAGTTTAGTAATTTTAATAGTTGCAGTCATTTACCGCACGAAAAAGCGGCCACTTGGATAGTACTTTTCCCGAATGAGTAAAAAAAAATTGAATGACCCGATACATTTAGTAGTTAAAAAGTGGCGATTGTGCATCATTCAATCGTTCAATGAGTTCTGACTGGTAGTTTTAACTGTTAGACATTACAATCATTTTATCATTTATTATATTATTATAATAATATAATATTAATTTAAATAGTCTAAATGATGATATTTGTTTATATATAATGTTTTAAATGTGCAAAAACATTTTATAACTATAAACATAATCAGTGTTGCACAAAATAAAATTAATATTTATTATAATATAATAATTTAGAGTTAGGTAAATATATGTAAACAAAATATAAATATATTTGTATATAATTTATATATATATATATATATATATATATATATATATATATATATATATATATATATATATATATATATATATATATATATATATATATATATATATATATATAAACATTTATTTATCTAACATATAACTCGCATAGATAAACTGTCATATCTAATACTCATCATATTATAATCTATCTATTGTTTTATTATTTTAAATTACGTATTATTGTAGAAAATTTATTCTACCTTATGATATCTTTCATTTTAATATCATATTTTATTATTTTTTGTCCTGTATTAGAAGCGAAATCACAAAAATCAACAAATTATTCATTATTCATATTGTTTATTTACTTATCGTATATAATCTTTGATAAAGTACTATTCAAGTATATAGTAATTGAATAATAATAATAATTATGTATGTCTGTCAATTCTATTTCAAAAGGCTTAAACAAGTTGTTTTATTGGAAATATATTCATTTCTGCATTGCTATTAATGTAATGATTGAAATTGATTAGTTAAGTATCATGTTATAGACCTACAATCAATACAGCCATTAATATTTAAATGTAAACAATCTTTAGACAAACTACCTAAAAAATGTCAAATTAAGTAAACGTTAGTCACCTCCGTCACTGTAACATAGATGTAATAACAATGGATGGATAGACGCTACTTTGAAAAAAGAATATAATATGTAAATTTATAAAATTTTCATTGTATTGGGATCTCTGGCAGGGAGCGGTGTCAACCTACAAGCTGTAGTCACTAAGATGTTCACCAAAGCACGAGCACGATAATTGTAGGCCAAAGGGTGTGTCACTGGAGTTGGAGCAGGAAACATCAGCCTACTAACTTTAATTTCTTATGTACCCACCAGAGAGCATATCTAAGTGCTAGAGTTTCTAATAGGGAAATTCTTATAATTAGTCCGGAAATCTTAATTTCAGACAATTTTATGTGACAAGGTCATAGCTATTCTAGCAGTACTGTAACTTTTGTTGAAGAACCTGCCATAGAATATTTGTAACGGTATTCCAATTGTTTGACAAGTATATTTCTTGCAAGTGTGGAGCGTTTTCACCTCATCAATGCGTAGAAGAAAGTCACTTAAAGTTTAGACAGTTGCAATCTTCTGCCGTAATGAAATTATGATTTTGTACACAAAATGATTGTTTAAAAAAAGCAAAAAGTTTTTAGTAGGTGACAAAAGCAGACAATAATTGACTAGTTAATTATTAAAACGTAGGGCATTTTGCGCTGAAATTAAATCGAACTGAAATATCGCAATGCATGGAATTTTGATAACAATACAATAATATGGTCATCTAGATCAATAGTATCGCATCATCTATCAATAGTATCAATAGTATGGTATCATGTAGATGAATTCGCAAATATTCCTCAGAATATAAATGATAAACTTTAGTGGAAGCGTTGGTAAATATTAGGAAGTAGTGGAAATGCTGGAAAATCAAATGGATATTGTAAGTCTTTTATTTTCAACAAAATCTAAAATACAAACTTTAATTAGTTGGTAACACGCATTAAAAAGGAAAAAAAATGTAAAATCCACATGCAATGTGTTTGGAAATTTGTTCAAGAAGACTATGATGATGCTGATTCAATAGTTTCATATATTAAATGTGTAAACAATACGCCATCAGTTTTTTTTATTTTAAGTCCAAAACTTGCTCTGAAGTATCACGATTTCAGATCATCATATTTATTCATCATAATATGTGATATACGACGTTATCAAGTTCTTACAGTAGAAGTATCACGATTTCAGATCATCATATTTATTCATCATAATATGTGATATACGACGTTATAATATTCTACAGGATACTATGGAGACTTCTTAGTTATCTTTTTAGTGTGAATATGGTCGAGTTTTGAATTGATTTGATTTGAATTTGTCTGTTTCATTTAAGACAATCCTGTACGGCATAGGTGGTCAGACCTTGACTGCGCTGGGCTCTGAGTGAGAGGTAGAGAGAGAGATAGAGTAAATATAGGGTATCCTACCAATTATTATTATTTTCTTTTTTTAATTAAAACATTTTCAGAAAAAATATAATAATACCAACTATTTTTTATGGTCACTATTATTCTAAGTATACAATACATACAATACATTGAATACATACTCTGGAATTTTGGGCTGGAAATTTGGGGCTGGTGATTTACCGCTTGTAAATTTTTTGATGATTTAGCTTTAGTTTAGATTTTAGAATTAGATTTTAGGAAATTCCGAATAATTTGCCTAAACTATTCATATCGGAGAACTATTAAACAATTATTTACTTGATTTAATTATTTTTTCTTAGTAGGGGGTATAGTGTCATGGGAATTTGATAACACTGGATACAAAAAAGATGTCAATGATAAAGCTGGGTGGGGGGGGGGAGGATTGGTAATTTTTTACTAATTTTTAAAGGTTAAATTTTACATAAAGTGGGAATACATATAGTTGTTGTTATTGTTGTAATTATTATTATTGCTATCATCATTATTGTTATTATTATTATTGTGTTTTTTGGTGTATCTCTCCATATTGTAAAAGATATTTTTTAAACAATAAATATTTTATAAAACTAATTCTAAATTGATTGAATAAATTATTGGGCGATAATCGGTAAGCAACCTGTATTGAAACATCGTTCCGTCTTACTTCAAAACATACCTTTATTACTTACTCTCACCCAGCTTATGGAGAGTCCATTCGACTCCGGCGAGCCGTCTACGCCCACCTCAGCTGTACGGTATGTGACCCCGGTACGGTATGTACGGTATGTGATCATAATAGCTCGTCATATATTACATGTAAGTATGTATGTATTTATAAAATAATATATTACTATTATTAATGTATAGATTAATATGCTAACATACGTACATATGCTATTTATGGGCGATTCTCTACCAACTGTGATTTTTTAAATCGGAAGTTTTCGGTAGCTTAAGTCATACACAGTATTAAACCTGTATTCTTATTTATTACCAGCTTTAATTATGCTTCAACTGTTGGTATGGTCAAATCTTGCAAAGGAAATATAATGTGTTACATCTAATTTTGTTCTATATAGATAGAATTCGAAAATATTAGCTGAAATATAATTTTTGTGGAAGTGTCGATAAATATTTGAAGTAGTGGAAGCGGTGGGAAATTACATTGAGGTTTTCAGTTTCAAAATAAAATAATACAAAAAAAAAATTTTTAATTTTAACAAGCTTTAATTTTTAATGAACTAAAAAGTAGAAAATAAAAATTTTTCCCCGAATCGCTAATATGTGACTATCAACAAAAGCTTTGGATGCTCGTAAAAACCATTAAAAAGTTTCAAATCTGAGCGTCCCAAGCGTTTATTTATGGTCACATATTAGCGATTCAGTAAAATTGTTTACTTTCTACTTTTTAGTTCATTTAAAATAAAAGCTTGCTTTTAAAAAAGTTTTTTTAATATTATTTTATTTTGAAACTGAAAACCTCAATGTAATTTACCACCGATCGGGGATTTTATTTTGTACTTCAAATACAATTGAACGTAAACTAGAATATAATTCCAAAAGTTCAAAGCAAATGTAATTTCCATGGTACTGATGTATAAATCTTATTGTGGTGACATCCGCGGTACCTGTCGAGCCATGTGGTTTTGGCTATGCAGCAAATTTCGACACTATCTCTAGTTGCTACTGTAGAACACTATAATATTGATGATATTAACAACTATTCAATGAGAGCAATTGAAAACAACAAACAAATGAGTTAATTGTTCAAATACACCGTAATAAAAACCTTGATTTTGCAAACGCAAAATTACCTTCTTTACTTCTATCCATACTAGGAGGGTACGATTTTTTGCGATGTCAAGGATGCGGAGGCAAGGCCAAAGTCCGCTCCAGGAGTCAAAGACCACACCGGGATGCCCTTACGAGTCACACACTTGAATTTGTAATCTACAGTACTTACAGATGTTTGAGCAAACACAACCTTCACACACATACAAATTCAGCTTGTATGTGTGTGAACGATCATCATCTCTTTTGTTTTTGAATCGTCTTGTTTACGGATCTACAGACCGATAGAACAGTCCACATTTCTTACATTTCTTACCGTTACAGACTTATATAAAATACCTTGAAGCAGTGTACCTGGTAAATCACAGTTACGAAAGAATCACCTATATATACTACATATTAACATATTACATATATGGTATGCAGTGTTTGTTGAATAGATGGATATAATCGTAGAAGAACAGGAACTCTATATATAAATATATATTTTAGGGATGTAGGGAAATGTACAGACCAACAACTATTCACAACACCCATACTGAATAATATATAAAATTTAGTTTTGTTTATTTGTTGTATAAGTTATGTGAAGATATATTTATATGACAATAATAATAATTGTAATAATGACTTTTATGGTGTATAACTTCATTCAGATGATGCTTTATATAGATGTATTTACTATGTATGCACTACGTATGTACTATAAGGTACTGGTAATATACGATGTATTATTATTGAATGGAATGTTTCGAGTTAATTTATTAGAGTTATATTAACTATTTTTATTAATTCATTAACATCCTATCAGAATTTAATTTTATTGGTTGGATTTTAAATGTAAATATTATATACGTGGTAAAATAAAAATTTGATGTGCGACAACCGATATAGTAAGCATGTGACAGATTCTATACACGGCTACAAACATTTAATTATCAAAAACTCTGTAAATTTAATACTCCAATATTTTATACAATAAAAAACAAGATTCCAATTAAATCAACCTTAAAATAAAGAAATTGAAACAACGCATAGAACGTATCGGTTCGTTCGTTTCGGAGCTACCATGCCACAAATAAACAGATAAAGGCTTCCAACATATTTTGTGCCCAAAACGCCGCGAAGACTTTTGATAATTTAATTCTATTTCATCAAAGATATACTGAGATATTAGGATATATGTTCTTAGTTTGTTTTTTAAATTCTGTCTCTCTGGGCAATCCGGGTGTAGCCCTAAATATGTTATTGTTCGAAACATTTCCTACTTTTCCTGAACAGTTACATCCACACTGATTAAAGTTTAAAGACACGTAGTTTTCTTTTAAACTTTTGGAAACAATTTGATTTTATAACTATCTGAAAAGCTTTTTTGTAGTGTTTCCTATAGTATTTAAATGTTAAAGTTAACAAACATGCCAAACATTATGTAGGTTTATATAGAAAAGTTTCTTTTGTCCAAATTTCAATATATTAAAGTACAAATATTTCATTTTAAAATGGTTTTACCTGTGATAGTTTTCGTTTGATGAATTATATGATACGAGGCAAGGATTACAATTGCCACTGATTAATTCCTGATACATAAGCTTATGGAAATGAGGATTCTCGGTTTAACCAGAATAAGGTTTTTGATTTTTTTAGTTTATCATTTATAAAGAGATGTTGATGTTTAACACTGTTGCGTTAGCTTAGCACAGACAGAAGTTTGGTATTCTTATTAAATTCATATTTTAATAAGAATATTTATTAAAATATGAATTTAAAAACAATGTTTCAAAGAAAAAGTTAAACTTCAATTTTTAAATTTAAAAACAGTTTATAGGGGGAAACATAATGCAATAATTCTATTTTTGTTCCTGGCATCCGTGGTCGCGTGTTATAACTTATTTTTTAAACGATGGAAGATAGGAAACCCCTTTAAAAGCAAAAAAATGTTTATCTCATTAAAACAAACAACTTTTCTTTGAAAATCTTTTTTATACATCCCATAGTTAAGGTTTAAACACAACGTAAGTGTGGCGTATATTTTGTATTATGCCAGAAATGGATGCATGAAAAAAGTTTCAAACAAAATTTTTTTTGTAAGAACAATATTTTACGAGAACTTATAAAAACAAACAATTTTTTTAAGACTTTAAAACAAGCTGTTTTTTATCTAATATTTATGCCGTAAATACAAAATTTACGCCACATTTGCAAAATATTTCCATCAAAACTATGGGATGTATGAAAAAAAGTTGCAAACAAAAGTTGTTTGTTTTAATGAGATTCTTTAAAGATAAATATGTTCCATATCTTGCAATGTTTAAAAGATAAGTTATACCACACGGGTACGGATGTCTGGCATAAAATATAATTATTTCATTATGTTTCCCATTTTGTGAAACTTTTGTTTGAAACATTTTTTTCTAAAATGCATATTTGAAAAAATATTTAGTGGAGACTTTTCAATTAAACTCCCTTTTTACATATCAGATTACATATGATTACGATTTTTAAGATTTTGGTTTTAGTTTATCCAATTTTTGATTTTAAACTGACTTTTCTGACATTATAGTTGTCTGTAGATATACGTAGCGTTCACTACAAAAGTTTTTGATTAGTGGAATAATTCAATCCATATCTATCATAATTTGACAAAAAATAAATGAAGACAATAATACTAAAAACATTTCTAGCAAAATATTGAGTGTGACAGTTTTGAATTATCATGGTATAACTATAATATATGTTAGAAATAGTGAAAGGCGACGATACCTAATATGCAATTTGCAGGTGGTGTATTTTAAAATAGTTATACATTTTTGTTTATTATATATATAATTGATAATATACAATATATTATATTGAATATAATACAAGATTTTCAAAGGTCCCTTATATAAATCAGAACATAGGTACATTATTGTTTGTGTGTTGTATTTAAAGTATTTTGACCACAAACAAGATTTATGTCATAAGTACTTATGTGATGACAAATATACTACGAACGACAACATGTTTTAAAATATGAACTATTGTATAACATAACAGACATTACTATTATGAATAAAATATTTTGGAATTCAATTTTTAATACACTTATTTATTATGTAAAATAACGGAATATTTAGAATTATTTTATGTATACGTGGAAAATATTTTCTATTCAAAAGTTATTTATTTTTAATTTGGTATGTAAACCATGGACTGATTAAGGTAGTTCAACGGATAAATTTACGGTTAAATGATAACTTGATAATCAGTACTTAAACATTTTTATGCAAAAAAGGTTTCTTACTGAGTTAAAATTTAAATAATTATGTTTTTAAAACTCAACATTTAATACGCAATCTTATGGGAACATATATTTATCTCATTATAGATTTATATTGAAATTCGACGGTGAACTAATTAATATTATCTACTTAACAAGTCGGTACATTAACGTTTGGAATTTATATGTTTATCTGTATTTTAGTTTGTTCGGGTTTTATAAATATTTTCGTGGCTACGCTGGTGCTATACGCAGACTTAATAACTCTACTGATCAAATCAAAGTATATATTATGCGATTATACTTTTTTTTTTAAACCGTTTGAATTAAATCTATTGTTGCTTTAAGGAATTTTAAAATATGAAAATGTTTATTTTATAGTTTTATTTAATTGATGATTTCACTATCATAGGACGGCCGGGCAAATTTAACAATATTGCATATTAAAACAAGAAATATATCAACTAATGAAGTGATTTGTTTCAAATATCCTGTATATTCTGCTTTCTATATCTGTAAGTGTATTGTTTTCAATCTTGCTTTTAAATCTTATAAACACATGCTTTTGCTATTAGCAATTAAAGTTTGTATGTTGTGGCAAAACTTCAGGTTATAAACCAAAAGTTCCAACCAAGAATTGTATGTTTCTAAAAAAAGGACAATGTTTGTATTTGTACTTACTTTGTCTATCTCTAACGGCTGAAAGGATTCTTTTGTGGGGGGAAGATATGAGCTCACTTAACTAAATTTCTCATTTATAAAGGTACAGAAGTGGATTTCACTTACATAGATACAAAATATACAGGAAAGAGTGATAGGTATGTAAATACATTCTTTACTTGAATTTGTACAGGAAATTTAGAAAAGATCGTAAATAATAGATACTAAATACGCTCGATTCTTGCTTACAGAGGTATAGAGCAAGTGGCTTATTATAGAGGTAGGTATAGGGCAAGTGGCCATCTCAATTATAGAGGTCCCGTTTTGAAAATCGACTATCTTATATAAAGGTATGTGTTTCTCAGTTGTAGAGATTTTCGAGGGTAAAATGACGGGACAATTACTTTCACTTGTAGAGTTTACTCGCTTCTCCAGCTCTTCTCTGATTTGACTGTATATACGAATTATTTTAAACAATTTTTGTTCATGTGAATGGATCCCCTATATCTTTATTACTGAAAATCAATAATTTAATTTTTAATAAAAAATAAATATTAAAAAAATCTTTTAACATAAGTTATTTTTTTTGTTTTTAATATTAAAGAAGTAGATGAAAGTAGATATATTAATGTACATAAAACATTTTTTCCATACAATATATATATATATATATATATATATATATATATATATATATATATATATATATATATATATATATATATATATATATATATATATATATATATATATATATATATATGTATAAATATAAATATATATATATAAATTGAAGATAGTAGTATAAATGTTATAGGAGATGATGTGATGCTGGTGGCCCAGACTCGTCAACATTGATCGAATCAGACCTGCCTCCCGTCGCATCGCGTGCCAATTCGACTGTAAAATTTCCACTCTTCAAACAAAAATAAAAAGAATTTTTGTATATATTGAAGAAGAGGGAAAGTTAATATTCTTCTTCCCTTCGCATTCATACATAGGTATACGGTATATATCCTTAACAATAATAACTTCGTACTGCTTGCTGCTTTTTTCTTTTTTGTTCTGTATTATTCCCATCTCACTTACTCTTTTATATATATTCTTATATAAGATAGGTATGTTTTTTCTGCAGATGGCACTACTCGTTCTTAAAGCATTTGTAATCTTTTTCATATTTTTCAACAAAAATATCTCTATATACCTTTATGTACTTTATAGATATCTACATATATATATATATATATATATATATATATATATATATATATATAATATATATATATATATATATATGTATTTACATAATATATTTATATATAGATATAATATATATGTAGATAGGAGCGTTTAAATGTTTATACTGTACCTATACAGTATAAAGAGCATTGAACGAATACGACATACATTCAGGTATATACAGAGTGTCAATTGCAAATATGTTCGGGAAATGTTTTAGGTTAAAGTAAGGAATACAATCTCTATAGTCTATACGAGAGGTGGGCGAAGACGGCTCTCTGGAGCCACGGGGCTCCTCATAAGAAAGTGCAACTTCAAAAAAAGAAGGAGGGGATGTTCGACTCTTAAGTAATGTAACAACTAACTGACATACAGTATATACTGAGTTGTATATCAATTATTAAAATGTTAACAATTCTGCGTATTTGAAATGTTAACAATTCTTTCCGTGGAACATATAATCACAAATTATGAGAAAACTATTGAGTTTATGAAAATCTTTTTCAAACAAAACTTGTTTAGTTTAAAAAGAAGATTTTTTTTTAACAAATTTTTTTCTATCTCTTACGGTTTCAAAGATGTATATGCGGTTTCAAATTTTAGCGATAGTGTTTTTTAACATCTAATAGGTAGGATCGATGGACATTTGAAGAAATTTTTACGAAATACATTGGTGCAAAAACAATAACTGCATTTCCTTTGGAGAAAATTCGCTAAAAAATACAGTAGAACTCTAATTATCAGGATTGTTTTGAGAAAAAAAGCCCTATTCAAGTAGTCTTTGTTGCGAGAAACCCTTTGGCAGCCGACTATTTGCGAAACCGCAAAACTTTTACTCGATAAAATCGACCGTTTGTCCATCAATCTTCGTCAGTATTCACAAACTTAGCTTTTTTGAGAAATGAGCTTTTTCATTATGTATTCAATTATCCAGATGTTTGATGATTATCAGGAACTACGCAAGTTAAGATATTACGTAAGTTAAGAATGTGAATTCACACAAAACACTATTGTAAGACTTAACCATTTGCATGAAAAAATGATCAGATTGTTAATTCCGTCCTGGTCTAAATAGGGTAAAGTTATTTAATCAAATCAATTATTCCAGCAGATTTATGGTTTTTTTGAAATTATAAACAATAGATTTTACATATTGACCACACACACCGAGGTATATAAGTTACGGAACACAGTTCGAGGTCTGATTTGTACTTGAACGATTTTTCAAAATTGTTGGTCAAATTTTGTAACAACGAAAATTCTATATAGTTATTTATTTCTTTGTTTTTATAGGAAAAGCGTTGAAAGAAAATTCTTTGGTAAAATGGTATTCAATAAAACTTGTCAAAAACAACCATTTCCATACTTTATGTGGGATACTTTTAGAAAATCTATTTTCTGAAAATACTTTTTTGTTGTTGTTCAAACAATAATTTTTGAAAAAATTTTGCTTCATATACTTTGTTAAAATATTAATTCTAGAACAAAGAAATTTTTTGCCCTTTAGCACTTCTTTACAGCAAAATAACTATAACTTTTCGTATTTATTTACTTGTAAACTAATAGTCCAAGAGCTGGCGACGAAAATCAGCAAGAGTTTTGTAATGGCCCATAATTCAATATGATTTAGTATTGATGGTGTACATGAGTGTACCTCTGTTCCATTCTGTGGTCTGGGTATTTCTTTCTTAAGTTATATATAATAATCAAGCAGTAAATAAATTTTCAGCCATTACAAAGCTCTTGCACCGACATCGTTATGGCGACAACTTAGCATGCTGACTCGACGCGTTCCACAACAATGCGGTCTGATCACATTCTCACGTTTTTTGTACTATAAACTAGCTTACTGCCATGTTTAAATTTTTACAAAAATTGTTACAAAACACTTGTAGACTGTAGACTGTAGAGCATGTTGTAATTTTACATATACTAAAGCACGCCGCCGCTAGGTGTTCCACTACCTGACCTTGTGAGTGGGTGCTGACTCATGAATACCCTCAATACTAAATGATATTGAATTATGGGCCATTACAAAACTCTTGCCGGTTTTTTTCACCAGCTCTCCGACTATAATTATAATTATCTTGTAGTGAATGGCACTCTAGGTCTAGATATTGGATTTCACAATTCATATCTAGGTCTTGGTAAACAAAATACATGCCTCTACAAGTATGCTTTGAATCTATAAAGCCATTTATTATCATATATTCTGGGAATTTGAATACATTTCATGAACTGTGTTGAGTGTTAATTTCTAGAAATCCATTTTTAATGAATAAAACTAGGTATTTTTTTGCGCATATTTCTAGTTTATTCCATGTATTTTATCTGAATATATTTTTATTTCGTTTTTAACTCTACAGTAGTAGTACGCGGACGGTTTTTAACATGGTGGGAAAATTTCCCCACCCTATCAACTAGCGGATTTTAGTACCTTCATACAGTCATTTTCTGCATGTTCAGCCGAATTTTAAAACCTTGTTTCTTTTTTATTTCATTATAACTTTATTCTAGGTAATAGTTTATAATTCTAAATTATTGTAATTTATGTTTAAATTGAAGTATTTACACTACACAATATTATTATTTAGTAACTTAAACGTAAACATAACCCGCCAGTAGGGTTATGTTAATTTTTATACCATATGCGTAAATATACCAGTGTTTAAGTTTAGTCTCGACTTTATTACGCTTAAAAATATTGATCGCCGAAATAAATGTTTGGCTTAGGTGTTCATAAAATGGTCAAATTCGGCCATTTTCGCATATCCGTCCCTCTGTCTGTTTGGATTCTGGGATATGGATTCAGAGATAGTTACGATTAGCTAATTCATACTGATGATGACATCATTGTTGTCGAAATACGTATTTATAAAATACAAACAAATGTTCTAGCAATAGGGGAACAAATTTGAAATGTAAAAGTTGTTTATTTTAAAAAGAAGAATATTTTTTGTTATTAATTTGCCCATTTTTCCCAAACATGGTCCGATGTTGCCCATTAACGAACTTGACCTTACTTTTTTGCTCAATCAATATTTTCAACAATTACAAAGTCAGAACTAAAGTTAATATAATCTTGTATATAGGTATCATATATACCGGGTATAAAAATTCGAAAGTTAAACATGCTGAGTAAAATGTCTACCGGAGAGTCCATAAGTCTTCCGTTTTTCAATATACGGAACATTAAAAATAAACAATAAACTTTGAGAGGACTTTTTCTGGTGGACTTTAAATGAGCGGCATTATTGAAATATACTGGCTTACCTTAACAATTCAAGTTTAAAGTATCTACGAACTGTACAAATGTTCATAGGAGGTAAGCTTTGAGTACCTACAAGTAAAATAGTAAAATATACACCCTCATTGAGTCAAACCTGTGGAAATAAATCATTGCAAAACTTTATCCACTTTATAATGTGCGGCCTGACCTCCTCTCGTATACTATAAAAAAAACTTATAATGTTTTGCATTGATACTTTCTATAATATTTACAAGATCCTAACAGACAAGTACTTATCTTTTTTTTAACCCGACCGACTTCATAAGGAGGATGGTTCTCAATTCGCCTGTTTTTTTGTTTCTCATTATTTGATGTGACAAAAATATTATTTATGATATTACATTTTTTTTTAATACAGTTTATTTTATCGATTATATCGTTAAACACATACGAAACAAAGTGTGTATATGTGTAGCAAAATTGTTTTTGTATCTTATAAGATTTAGAAAATGTAAACGCGGCATCGTGTTTGTAGTACAAAAAGGAATACCATTTTGCTTTGTTGGTTATAACATTTATATCAAATACTATTATATTATATATTATTGTTATATTATGTAACTTAACAATATCCAATCTGAGAAAAGGTTTTTTTAGTCTTTTTATACTGTTGGTAAAAAATGGTGTAGGTGGTACCTCCTAAAATTATAATGTTTGTACAATATATTTGTCATAAAAATGGTATCATGAATTCTTTACTCAAATTCACAATCTTATAAAAGTTATGGTTATGCAAGTAAACATTAAGGTTAAGCTTTTCATGTTTTTAGCGAATTTCCTCCAAAGGATATGCAGCTATTGTCTTTGCACCAATGTTGGAATTTCGTAAAAATTTCTTCAAATGTCCATCGATCCTACCTACTAGATGTTACAAATCACTATCGCAAATATATATATATATATGCACTGTTATGTGTCTATGGGCTCTTTAGCGGTCACAGTTTTATTCCGATTGGAATAAAATTTTGTATTTGAGGGGTGTGTTTTGGTATTCTAAAGGTCATGCTCGTTAATGGGTAAAATCGGACAAGTGGAAAGGGGTGTTTTGAGGGAGGGAAAACACAAAATTTGGTATATATTCCTTAATATTTGAAAAATCGAAAAAATTGTCAGAAGTTAAGTTGTAGGCACTTAGTTTTACTGTAATTTTGTTTCTTATCATTTTTCTGTTACACTAATATTTACAGAAATATTTAAAATTAAAGATTGAAAGTTAAAATTCTAAATATCTCTGTTCACATTAGAGAAAAATGATAAGGTGATGAATTGTAGCAAACTTGATTTTCTACAACTTTCCTCGTCATACATTTTTCGATTATTCTAATATTAAGAGAGATATTTTATATTTTGTCTTTTTTTCTATCTTTATGCCCCCTTTTCCATTGACGTATGCCATTTATTAATAAAATTGGCCTTGAAAATACTAAAATGATATCAGATACGATATTTCATTTTGATCAGACTTAAATTGTGACTAGAGAGTGATTTTTGTATTCTAAGGAAATTCGCTAAGTTGACGCAGCTCTTGTGTAATGCCTTTTTTTTAAATATGATACACGCGCTTATCTACAAGTTGTTCCAAATTAGTGAACATTGCCATAAGTGTTTGGACTGATTTAAAAGATTAAAGATACTTTTTAACGTCTACAGAAACGGATACAGATAAGCGATACAATATTGGTCAGATTGAGAAGGGCGCCAAATTCCACGAATAGAAATTATTTTTCTCAAATCGAATTCGTATCGAAAGAACTAAATTATCACATTAATGAAATTTTCATAAGTGCATTATTTGCGAACATAAATATAGTCGATAAAAAACATTTTTAATACATGATATAAATTTTGGTTCTTCGCGCCAAAGAAACATGTATTCGTACTATTTGTGCGTGCGTCAAGACGACATGAACCTGGAGCAGTCCTTTAGCCTTCCTCGCCAATTACCAAATCAACTGAACAGACCTGGTTCATAGTTTGATTCAGTTAATTATACTCTAAATCAATATATATTATTTTGATGCCTCTTGTACTAAAAGCCTATGCGCGGTTCAAATTGGTTTTAGTGTTGCGAGAAGAGACAAGTCGATAATGTCGCCGTTCTCGCCTGGTCTCGAACTGTGAGGATTCTGCATTTTTTTCTCGTACTTTGGGAAAATAAAAACTCCGTAGTCACCTACTTACTGCATAAAAATGATACAAATCTCTTTCAAGGAACTTAACTAACTTCAAAAAAGGTTGGTTCTATGTTTCCCTGTTTGGATCATAATTGTGTATGTGGCCTCAAGTAAAGGAAGGTTCTCTGTTTCCCTAGTATGTTTGTATACTTTTTTAATCGCTTTAAGGTGCAGGACAATAAGCCCGAAATAAAAAATTAAAAAGTTTAAAAAAATGAACGACTAAAAAAATTAACTTACTTAAAAAAAAAGACTAAAACGTTGAAAATAATTCACAATAATTAATTAATTTGTATTAATAAGCAATAATTAATTTGTATTTAATAATCAACTGTTGTTGTGTTTATTTTATAAATTATTGTGAATTATTTTCAACTTTTTAGTCCTTTTTTTTAAGTAAGTTTTAAATAAGTTTTAGTTCTTTTGTTAAACCGACTTCAAAAAGGAGAATGGTTCTCAATTCGTCTGTATGTTGTTTTTTTGTTTTTTTGTTTGTTTTTTTTTTTTTTTAATGTGTGTCACCTCAGAACTCAGTCATTTATGAACCGATTTTGAATTTTTGTTTTTTCTTTTAAAGGGTTTGTTTTGGAGTAATTATTTTTGACTTTAAATTTTTTATTGAATATAAAGCCATCATGATAAAGTTTCGAACACTTTCAATTTGTAGGCCTGCAATATTCTCTTAGTAGTATATCTTAGGTAGTATATCCCATGTTGAATGAATTTTTTTCGTTGATGTTTTGTGAAGTAAATAAATGAATAGCATTCGGAAAAAGATAACATTTTATAAGCTTTTTTGTAAAGCTTATAAAATACATTTAAAAAATTGTGGAAAAAAGGATCCAAAATTTACCTATAATGTAAATTCATACTATAAATGAAATCTATAGTACAATAAAAATAACTATGTAGACATTTATAATATATACAGTATGTTTCATTAAAATTCAAGTAATATTACAAGATTAAAATTGTATCACACAATTTGTTTAATTGGTTTAAATGGACAAAGCTCCAAAGTATACAACTTATAGTGTCAATGATATTAAAATTGTTTTGATTAATTTAACCGTAGTCATTCCTTTAATTATTTTGATTCCTCTTGTACTTAAAGCTATTGTACACGGTGCAAGTGAGTATGTAATACAGTTGATATTTAGTGTTGTGAAAAGAGCCGAGCAGAGAATGTCTTTCTCGCTTTGTCTCGCATTTTTAGAGTTCATTCTAATCTCGTACGTTGGAAGAAAAAAACGTCCCAGTTTATTTGAGAAACAGAGTAATCTCGTCTCCTCTCGTATTGAGTCTCGAGTAAAATGTCGAAAAAAATTGAAGAGCAATGTGATTTTCGCCACGTCTCGACTTCGGTCTAGATCAAATGTTTTAATTTTTATCTCAACTTTCAACTATCAAGATATCGTCGTTTCGAAATTGTCCTTTCTCGCTACAATACTAGGGACTTAACTGTTGAAGTTAAGTGGCTGTGCGATCAGCAACTTGGCAATGTGTTAAAAATTCAGTTGCCGATTAATGAAAAATTAATTAATGAAAATAGTGATACTATAAACATTAGTTCGGATTGATTATAAATAATGCCAGGAATCGATTCATTTTCGTAAATTGAACCAAATAAATGAATTTCTCTAGCACAAGAGAAATGTGTATACTTTAAGATTTAATGACATGTGTATACTTTAAGATTTTATCACAGTGGCGCTGCCAAGTTATTTTGGTTTATCCTTCGAATAAACTTAAAAGAATTGATCACCAATTTGCAAAAAAAAAACAAACAATAATTTAAAGCATGCGCAATATACTTAGTAAACTATTGTGACCATATTAACTAAAAAAACTACAAAAACGTAATAAAATGATAAAGACAAAACAAAAGAAAAAATAAACACGGGACCCTTACAAATGTTATGGTCATTGAGTTTTGATCGATTTTTAAAAGGGATTGAACAAACATTCTTTGAACCATTCTGAAAAACTGTCTTCATGGATACAATGTTTAATTTTTGTTCCCTAATGTTTTACGGGGGTTTTTAGTTTTAAAAATCCCCGAGTCCAGAATTTAGTTTTTTAGCCTTTTCATACATATCAAAAAATTGGTTTATTTCCAAAAAGAAAACGGAGATACGGGGTCCAAAATTTTGGGCGTATACCCAATTTAATTCTAAACTTCAACTCAACAGTACGCCTAGAATTTTTCACCCAATATGATAGACTAAATTCTGATCTTAAATCGGCAAAAATTTAAACTTGTATCAGTGAACATTTTTTTCAGAAGCATTCTAAGTTTATTTACCAACATTATAAAAAAAAGTACCGAAATTCAAGTTCCATAACATTATGGAGTCCTTTGTAAAATAAATAATTAGTAATTATTAATTACATAATTTGTTGCTGAATCAATTACAGTTCAGTGTATATTTTGTTTTGTGATGGCATAAAAATTAAAAAATACCTTTGTGCGCCATATCGTCCATAGTAAGCGGCGTAGTCGGCCATGGGGCTACGGCCGCAGCCCCTAATTGCTGCGCCGGTAGAATGATGACGGTCAACTAAAAGCTATTTGATTCTAAATAGATTTTGTTTGTTTGTTTGACTTATTCACACTAATATAGCAATTATATTTACTCTTATTTTTATAATATACAATTTATCACATTTAATTATTAAATCTACGTAGCCGAAATCACTTCCACAAACAAATTTCACCTGAAACAAATAAAAAATTATATATATTAATACATGTGTTTTTTATTTATATGAAGTCTGGTATAATCGGGGTGGTTCTTATCTATGTTTGATGGAAATCTATTCAGCCGTTTAAAAATCATCAGCTGTTTTCCTAGTTTGTGAAGGGATTTTTAAAGAGTGAAAACGCTGGGAATTTATTTATCTTATAAATTTGTATAGAATGGATAAGTTCCCAGCGCTTCCACTCCTTATGCTACGATGGCCACAGGCATACATATAGACGTAAGTGATTTACTGTTCCGGAATGTATCCAATACGCTGTTCCTCGATGCACTCCACCTGAATAGGGTACAACTTCGAAAGGTTACTGGATTCATCACCGGACATTATCACCTACGAAAGCATCTACACACAAACAGTCTCCACAATGGATTCATTATGTGTAGGCTGTGCAACGAGGAGGAAAAAACATCCAGCCACACCCTTTTTAACAGCAAATCTCTCTATTACAGCAGAAACAATATATTCGGTGCATCTCGCCCTAAATATGTGAACCTTCAGGAAAACCTGATAAGAACCATTCTGCCTATTACCAAGATATGGGAGAAGCGAACCTCGTCTCATTGTAGTTGAAGGGGGATCACAATGGGATGAATCTGAAAATCTTTCATTTAAAAATCGCATTTTGGTGGATATTAAATGGGTAGAAAATGGACAATTTGTGACTTTTTTAAAATTAAAGTCTTATACATTCTAAAATATTAATTTTATTTTAAAAAGTCACAAAATCTTTTATGTATGAATGTAGCCAAACAATATGACAAAAGTTAATTCCGTTCGAAAACAATAATGTTTTCAAATTATTTAAAAAAATTTTCTGAAAAAAATTGGGACCAAAGTTCTGTATGGACAAATGAATATATACAATGAGTGCAGCATATAGAAAGGATTGATAAAAAAATTGCGACACAACAATTTTTGATACTCATCTGCCAATTATACATGTGCTAAATATTTTTGTTATATATAAAATATTAAAGAAGGTAATGATCGATAAAGATTTTGAATTTTTGAGAAATTGATTTCTCAAAAATTCAAAATCTTTATCGATCATTTGCAAAAGTTACCAAAGTTTAAAAACCAAATCTTTTGACACAGAGACTTAAGAAAATATAATTTTTTTGTATAAAATATAATTTTTTGTATTGAACAACTATGTATAATGTATATAGTTGTTATAGTAATAAATTAGACACTGTGGTAAATATTTTTTTTGAAATATTCCTTGAAATATTAACGTGATTAAACTTGCCAAATATCATATAGAAATATCAAAGTTTTATCTAATATTAAGTCTCTCGCTCGAACGTCCTTAAAATTATCTTTATTAATTAAAATACGAACTACTATATTAATTGCAACACCAAATGAATTCGGCGTAAACTACTTTTGTATTTAAAAAATAAGAAATTTTAATTTCAAAAATATAGAAGCTCGTCATCTATGTAATATGAACATATTTTATGGTTCAATAAAAAAAATCAATAGTTAATCACATGTAATCAGTCCCGATAAACAAATATGCATTTGTACGGGGTTCTCCGCGTGCGAGTCCGACTGGTAAATGTTATTTGTCAATGTTCTGTTGATTTGCACTAGTAGTGGACAACTTAGAAACGAAGCTTTTATTTATGCAGATAAAAATACTATTCATAAAAGTTGTGAATAATACTTATAATATTCACAACTTTTGTGTGGAAACGCACACAAAATAAGGGCCAAGTATACTGATTTCAGAGTAATATTTTTACATAATTTGACAAAGACACAAAGTAGTGAAAAGATATTCGAAACAAAATATTCATATATTACTTATATAGTAAGGGAATTGATCAAGAGTAAGATATACTAATATTGTATATACTAAATAGAGATAGTGTATAGTTATACTATATATTATACGAGAATGATACAATTCCATGAAATAGTATTGAAGGGGCAGACAATGTTTGACGTCGTTGTTTGGCGTCGCAACGTGTGGAATTAACTAGCGGATCGGCGTCAACTTTTTCCGGAATAAAATAACGGACTTATACCCCTGTAAGCACATACACACAGAAGCATATACCTATTTCTGTTATAACGTATCATAATTCCCATTCCAGTGTGCATGTTGTGTAGTGTGTACTATATACAGACGTTCTGCAAGCAGCACATACTACATTTGTGTGAAAGTTTTCTTCTAATTTATCTAGATGGGATATATCTTAAGAGTTTAACTTTCATTAATAATTTATGTTTCATTCTGATAGTTTCGTTCACGTTTGGCATTATGTAAATAAAGATGTAATAATCACAGTTTTTGATGTGAAAACCTCTATAGGGAGACTATACAAGTATGATTTTATATGGGGAGAGAAATGAAATTTCAGATTTGGCTGTCACATTTTTTTTTGTAACGATCGGCTATGTGACAGTCGGCAATCATCGGCATTCGTGTTTTAAATGGGAATTTAATTTGTAGATTATTCATTGCAATTGTATATAAGCTATGCTTTCACTTCATGTATGAGTCCCGGGCTCAAAACTTTGTTTTATGTTTTGATATGTTGTATGTATTGAGGTTTTTATAAGTTTAAAATATTTTAGTTGATTTGTACCTTATTATTCGGTTTTTGAGAAAATGTTCCGAATAAAAGTATATTCACAATAAGCAATTTTTAACCGAAGCATATTTTGGAGACCGAATTGGCACTATTTCCAGTTTTGATTTTACTTCTACTGTAAATCTATAAAAACATTACTGACTTCTTTATACACTAAAGTAAGGTTACCCAAAATGCGAATTTCAAAACGGTTTTCGAAGCTAATAGAGCTCATAGCATTGGTAAGACTATAGTCTGCTTTCCAAAATAATCCCAGACTCCTAGACGAAGTCCAAAATGAATTCTTCATAAATGAGAAACTTTTTTGTTTTTGTTGTACCTATTATAACAGTACATAAATACTTGATTCTCAAGATGTTTTATTTCTACATACTATAATATATGTAATTGTCTATTTTTACACTCGGAACGTTCAATATATATGACCTCATATCTTTACGTTGGTTTTCTAGTTACACCCACAGATGTAACATTAGTGTTTAAAGAAATTTTATGTTAATTATTTGTAATAACATGTATTTTAATGAATATGCGGCGGAAGATTTAAGGGCAGTTTACTTGTAAACTTATGATATATATTAAGCTCTGTGCCCTTTAATTAATTTAGGAAAGGTCAAACATTTAGACCGATTGAGAAGAAGTACATAGAGTATACGTGTACGACAGTCTAGTCAATTAACCGCTCTATTAAATTTTATTGACAAACTGCCACCGCCGGGATTCGAAACCCGTAATCTCTCAGTTCCAAGTAGACAGAGCGCGTTAGATCGCACGACTACTAATGCCACGACTAATGAATGATTAAGTACTAGTGCTTAGTACTAATGACTTAATACTAATGCCACGAGAAGGCGAGAGAAATGCGACGAGACAAGAATAAGTCAATGAAAGACTTAACGGAAATTAGTATCCTGATTTTGGATAAATATTCGAGAGACAAGCATACTATCTTTTAATTTCTTAATTTTCGTTTCGTCTCACGGAATAGTTTTTTCGATTTTGAAATTTTTCATACCGTTTAAATATTAACTTCAGACAGGTCACTTTGGATTGTAATTTCTCAAGTAAACCAGATAGCTGTAATGAGTATTCCCATCTAAGCCCACAATATTATACGTATATTTATTATATCAACACCGAAACATAGCAAGTGATCATTATTAATCGAGGAAAAAATGTGTACTTCTTTTGAAAATATTTGTAAATAAAAAAAATATTAGGCTTGGAAGAATAACAAGTAAAAAGATTTTGCTTAAGGATTTGATGCGTCGAGTAGGTTTCGATTTTGCTTAATATTTTACAATATTACTTGTCAATGAAAATTTATGTTTCAAATAGAGTAAAGAGTTTGATGTTTACAAAATATTTTTTCATCTACTTATTTACCTTTTAATAAATTAATATTCCCATAAAAAACCGGTTAAAAGGGATTTTTTTTTTAAATTAACGATATTGCTGCGATATTGCTAACGATAACGATATTATTAAATTAATTGATTTGCCCTACAATTATTGACTAGGGTGTTTTCAAATTTATACATATACTCGTACTATATGTTTGATCAATACGGTAAATAATAAATTAAGATCTATTTGTCTATACCGTTCTTCCCGAGTAAAGTATTAAGCAAGACTTTTGAAATCCAGAATTGAGAGTGAAAGAAACTGTAAAGTATGTGACTACAGTTATAATATCAAATATTAATTTTTCAATATCGTTTTTCGTGATCTAAATTCTAATCTAACACTTAAACTCTTATAGTAAATAAATGAAATATATATAGTAAATAGTAAATAAATATAGTAAAATAATAAAATTTAAAAATAATCTAGTATAAAGGTAGGTAAATTTAGATAATTATAATGAATGACAACTTTTTGACATAAAATGTTACTAATGTTTAGGTATATAATATATATTAGTTAATTGTCAAATTAAGTAAACGCTAGCCATCTCCGTTGGTATAACAAAACCGTACAGGCAACTATACTGACAATGGATGGACAAATACAAAGTTTACAAAAACAATTAAATATCTAGAGCACGGAAGTGCGACAGATCGAGTTTTATAAATATAATTATGAAATAAAACAAATATTTAAGATTTTCGTAACAATAATTTAATTTTGACTATAATTTCGGAAACACAATTCCGTCTTCAGAAAATATATATGATAAAAATATTTATTCTGAAGATTATTATATATTTACCATTATTATACATATATTTTTTGAAGAAGGCACTGTGTTTCCGAAACTCTAGTCAAAATAAAATTATTGTTACGAAAATCTCAAATATTTGTTTTATTTAATAATTAATATAACGGATTTTGTAACGACCCATTGAATACAAAACATACATATACCTATATATATATATATATATATATACTCGTTTGTTTACTATATATATATTTAGCTTATGGCATTTTTAACTAGATGATTTGATTTTTAGTTTTCTAACCATTTAAACCATTTTTTATACGAAAAGGGGTTTATTTATTTATAACTATGAATTTCGAACTCACTAGATATTTTGTGCTAATTTTTTCTCTGGGATTTTAGATGTATATAGGACTTTAGTATCTAGAGAATGTAATAATAGTATGTTGATACATAAAAAGTATCAAATTAACATATGAAATATAAAAAAAAAAATTGAAATTAAATAATCTTAAATTATGAGGTAAAAGAATAAATAACTGTACATATCAAATTTAAAAACATTTAAGTGTTTTTAAAATTAATTTTTAGCAATTATATGAAAATCTTTCTAAAAGGCCCTTGATAAATAAATTGAAGTGAACAATTAATTACACAAAAACTATATTAGAAGTAATTGTAAAAAGTTAATATATAGCTTTGGCGAACACGTAATATTTTGATTGTGGTTCTTGAAATACGAATTATTAATATTTATACTTATACTTATCTATTTAAAATTATAGGTAACTCAACTTTTGACAGGCTGTAACTTTGATACAGTTAGTTTTACAAAATTTTGACAAGAGACCTTTTTTGTAGAGCGTTCAATTTCCTACAAAAATATGTATTGAGATTTTTGGTACGAAGCTTTATTAGCTAGTTATAAAAATCAGAAGCAGCAAAAAAAATGTTTTCTATGTTATTCTTATGGGAAATCGAAAAGTGCGATGCGCCACCCCTTAATGTCAATATTAAAATCTTAAATTTTAACTGGCATCTTTGGATACCTAAATGAAACTTTTAAACCTGTTTGGAAGAAAATTAAAAAAATTTTTTTTAATTTGAAACACCCTAATATATATATATATATATATATATATATATATATATATATATATATATATATATATATATATAATTATCTACGTTCTGTGGTATAATGGTGTCAATAAAAGAGTAAAAGAAATATATATAATTTAAAATAAAATAGGAAATTTTATCAGTAACATTGAATTAAATAAGAAATAACAAATAATATGAAAAAATTTCAAATAACTTTTGGCAGTGAATGTACGTTTAATTCAAATCAACGAAAACATGTATCGTTTTTCTTCACATGTATAAGTAACAAAGGAAGATTTTTGTTTCTATTTCTAGTTATAATTATTCTTCTCAACAACCGTTTAGTGAATGTTAATAAAATTGTACAAAATTGTTTCTATGGGGCTCAAGTTTTATAATTTGCAAATTTGGGACACTTCACACTTAGCTTTTTTAAAGATTATTAAAATGAATTTAATTTATTAAGTGAATAAATTTTCAACATAGCTCTCAAACATCTTTAAATGTATAAACTCAGAATTTACATACAAAAACTTGCGCATTAATATATATAATATATTTTATGGAAAAATAATAATAACAGATAATAAAAATTATCATAGGATTTTTTTAAATATATAAAACAAAAAAATAATTTTTCTGTACTAAATTTATATTATTTCATTTTATTAAAATTATTAAATAAATATTTTAAATTTTTAATATCGTTCAACATATCACTTAGGAATAAAATGCTACACGCTTAAATTTGGTTAACAGTATTATGTTTCTGTAATTCCCGCGATTAAACCATAAAAAAGTATGGTTCAATATCTACAATATTATTTTACATTTACTACATCTGAATTTTGAACATAATTAATTTTAAATCATTAAGCATTCGATTAATTAATTAATTTTAATAGTTCGGATTTGCATATTTCTAAAATATCAAACTATTTCAATTTTAATCTTTGAAAATCATCTTTAATATCATTAAAATTGGTCCATTCTGTTTATTTTTGTCCTATAAATTATAGCACACAATTATAGTACTCAATAGTAATTCAAAAATTATTAAATAAAACTAACATTTTAGTTATCGTAACAATAATTTTATTTTGAATATAGTTTCGGCAACATAGTTCCTTCATCAGAAAATATATGATAATGAGATCATATTTTTTTAATTTAATAATTATAATGGATTTTCATCAAGTTACCCATTTAATACGAAAAAAATTTAATAATTTAAGTTAACTTACTTGATATGTTATTTTAACAAAAATATTTATGGTGAAAAAATATTACAAAAAGATAATCACAAAAGAACTCGTTTCAGCACTACAGAAAATCAAAAAAATATTGCACAGTTTTTTTTTTCAAAAAAAATTTACACAAAATTCTCCATTAAGTATCAAAACCAAAATTAAACACTTTACGGCAAAAAATTATTGTCTTAGTAGTTTAATCCTACGCTTAATAATATCGATTAGCGAAAATTTTAACTAATTTGGTTATGATTAAAAAGTTTTTAAGTGATAGTTTTGCGAATGATCAAGTCACACTTAGAAATGATCCATGAAATCAAAGAGTCAGCATCCGAAACACTGACACAACCACTTTACACGTAAATAATATCACGGATCAGTTTAGTCGAGTAGTGGTGGTAAAATATATTTAAACAAAACCAACCCCAAAACCGTAAACGATTATTGGGGTTGTTCAAGTTCAACCCTTATACTATTTAAAAACAAGGATGCTCTTATTCTAAGATGATATTTATGTTAGATTAGGTGGTTTCATATTTACAACCAATCGTATCATGAATGTTGGGTGGAGTTTCTTATATAAAGGCGTGTTTATGGAACAAAGCCATTGATTCTGGGTTTGGTCCGTAAATAATGCTCATTCGTTTGGAAGAGTCTCTAGAGGGCAGTAATGTATTGAGAATATTAACGAATAGTACGGAGGGTTCACGATAGAGTAACTTTGTTTGTTTGAGGGGGCTATTTGAAACGTTATACTCAGATTCGTGTGTTTATTGCCCAGAGTATTTTTAACATAAACTTATAATTACCACATTCATGATTCGCTTATTACTCTCTTTCTGTTATTTAAGTTTCAACTTGTTTTATTTTTAATCAATTATAATTTTATTTTTAGTCAAAAATCTATTTTCTATCAGAAATGAAAAGTTTATTTCAAAAATTTCTTTAGTAAAGTGTTTATCGTCTCAGAAAATAATTAAAGTTATGAATAGAAATAAATTGTTTCGAAAACTGTGCCGAATGTGAAGCCCATTTAGAAAGATTTTAAGAATGTTTTGAATAGAAAAAATTTGTAATTTATTTTAAATGCAAATAATTTGATCTATAATTATTATTTAAATTCTTTTTTAGAGTGATAAAAACTGAACATATTAAATAAAAAAAATTCACGAAAAATAAATAAAATTATTTAATTGCTATATTTGAATTAACTTTTATGGGTATATATTCCCTGGCAAACACCTTTAGTTAATATTTCTTCCTTTTAGTTAATAGATATATAAGTAAACTTATAAGTAGTGCTTATTTTTCTTTTATTAATGTTATTTTTATTTTCCAATACTTCTAATTTCTAACTATTATAAAATTGTAAATGCCTGTTTTTTTCTGTGTGCGAGAATCGCGCAAAAACTACTGGATCGATTTCGATATTGAAAAATGTTGTGTATTTTATCTCGTTACGAGAGTTAGATTTTGAAAATAATCACTGAAATAGAAATCTGGTGGAAATTTCAATAAATATTTGAAGTAGTGGAAGCGGTGGGAAATTGCATTCAGGTTTTTAGTCTTACAATGACGGGAGCTGGAGACATAGCAATAAATCGCGACGAAGCCGCGGGTATAAGATAATAACTAAATAGATAAATAAATTGTAGATATAAAAATTATTTTTGTCGCTTTGATAGTATATATGGTTGTACATGCATCACTTAAAAACTATTGGACCGATGTTGATTCGTTTTCAACAGATGATAGAGAATATTGCCTGGCTATTGCTTGAAATTAATTTTTTTGAAGTTGGTTTAAAACAAAATTGGTTTAAAATTTGTTGGTTCAATTATTTAGTAAATTTTTCAGTTGGTTATTGCTGTTTGCACTTGTTTTAGGGGTTCATAAAAAAAAAGCGGAACCTTTGGAAAATGGGGTATTGTTTAAATAAATTTCAAATTATTTTCGCAATTTTTGTTGCGTTGACTGTATTTTATCTCATATAGAAACTTTTATTAACTATAACCAATAAAAAGGAGGACGGTTCTAAATTCAACGCGATTGTTTGTTTAACATGTATGTTCACAGTAGATTGCTTGAAAAAAAAATTAACCGATCTAGAAATTGTTTTCTAATAAACGGTAACAGAAAAAAAGTTTAACGACAAAAATTTTCCTTTTCAAAACGAAAAAACAATAAAAAAAGCGAAAAGTTAAAACTAAAAAGTGAAAAATAACTAAATTAATTTTTTTAATTAATTACCTATACCTATCAAGTATTATTTATGAAGTCTTTGCCAAATTACAAACATGCAGGGTTTCATGTTTGCTGGACATCGACTTAAAAATATACTAGTAGTAAAGTCAATAAGAGTTTTTACTTAGCAGGGCCGTGCCTGGGTATATGGCCGCCTGCGTGCCAGTCTGTATGGCTGCCCCCAGGATAACATTAAAAAAAACTACTTTAATTTTTAATGTTTATTATTTTACACAGGGCATCAAACCGGGAAAAAAATCAGTTTTTGGTTAACCGAAATCGAGAACGAAAAAAAATATTGGTTTTGTTCCCAAAACCGGTTTCTGAAAAGAAAAACCGGCTAAAAACCGGTTTTATGAGATTTATATGTTTGGATGAAATTTAAGAAAAAAAAATGCACAAAATAAACATTTTTTTATTTAAAATTTAAACAAAAATAATAACATGAAAAAAATTATGGTATTGGTTTTATAATCACAGACAAAATTATCAAACATAAAGAACAAGGAATAACCCTTAAATCTATACTAACATATTAGGATAACAAAGCTCAGTGGCCAATGGCAGATCTGGGCTGACTTGCAACTTGGGAGGTATACAAAATAGAATTAATTTACTTACTTTAATAATAACATGAAAAAAAGTAATTATGGTATTGGTATTATAATCACAGACAAAATTATCAAACATAAAGAACATAGGAATACGATAATTTAAAATCCTAGGTGTCGCTCAGTGACAATTTAAAATTATTTGATTTTAAAAAATCAAATCTTACGTATTATTTATTGATATTGAAAATAGTAAAGGTTTTTGGTTAATTAACCGGTTTCATAAAATTATTTCGGTTAGGTTACCGGCTAATTAGGGAAATCTTTCAATCTTTCAATTATCGCGATTGAAAGTGAAATTGCTGAATCTTCACGAAGCAATTATTAAATAAAGTACATATTAAAAGTTAATCCTACGGGATTTTTTACTGACAAAATCGTCAATTGCTTCGTGAATATTTAAAGATTCAGCAATTTCACTTTCAATCGCGATAATTGAAAGATTGCTCATACGTTCTTGCGTCATGGAAGTACGTAGGTAATTTTTTATGATTTTCAATTTAGAAAAACTACGTTCTCCAGACGCAACTGATACAGGCATGGTCAATAATAGTTTTAAGCTTGTAGATACATTTGGAAATGAATTTTGTAAATTGTGTTTGTACAAATACTTTAGGAGTTCTTCGGGTTGTTTCCTATCTTTTATAATTATTTTCAATGAAATTAACTCTTCGTATAATTCTGCTCCGTTTATGTCGCACGATTCGCCATCCTTGAATTTATTATGAAAGTCGAAGCAACTTTTTTTTATGTCGTCCTCTCCTATTTCAACAAATTTATATAAAAATCCGAAAGACTGTTCGAAATTGGATAATGTTTCAAATCGGGTTGTAACAGATGAAATGGCTGTATCCAATATTACATAGAAAAAATTAATTTTGAAATTTTCTTTAGCAGTTAACTGAATATCCTCATCTCCTTCATAGTCAAATTGTTTTCGCTTATGGCGTCGACGTAGATTAATTTCAACAGGAAATTCCGGTTGTATTTCAAGTGATTCACATAATTCATCAGCAATTTTCAAATACTTTTCGAAATTTTCATCATTTCTAATACGACTAATAAGACGAATAAGACCGCTTACGCGACGCCGGTCAATTGAAAAAACTATTTCGGCTCGTCGCTCGTGCAATGTTCGAAAAAATTCGGATTCGCTGCATGACTAGGTATATAAATACTACAACGACCTAATCAGTTTTTATACATTTCTTATTTCTGAGAAACTCTTTTTAGATAGATTAGATTAGAGAAACTGTTTTTACTTCGTATCTTAATGAAAACAAACCGATTGTATTTTTGCCCAGTAAACAACTTGTAACGATTTGGCCGCCTCTTAATTTCGGCCGCCTGCGTGCGGTGCACGCAATGAACGCCCGTCAGGCACGGCCCTGTTACTTAGGAATCCTCAGAAACAGCACCGATTTTAATAAAAATTTTTTATATGTTTGTTTTTATATATTATTTGCAATCAGAAATATATTGGCGGGCGGACTTACCTGAGGGTGGATGCCACCCCATTTCGCTGGTGAAAAAAATTACATACAAAATGATTCCACAAATTGATAGAGTAATTAATTTTAAGCAGAAAACGATCCGTTCAGTTTTTCTGCAAGGTTTATAGCTTCTGAGTTTTTTACAGTTGAGTTTGCCAATTTTTCGTCGAAAAAAGCCTATTTAGTAACAATTTTTCGCAAATAATTCGAAAACCTAAAATTTAATCGGGAAAAATGTAATGAGTAAAAATTAAGGCTATAAAAAATACAAACAATTTGATATTTTTATGTTTCCGTTCGAGTATAATATTAACCGGGTTATAGCTACCGATAGGCTACGAGGTAACCTCGCCTCGGTTACGAGGCACGGTTACGAGGACCTTCGGTTACGAGGGTCCTCGGTTACGAGGCACGAGGCGAGGTACAAAATTTTATTCCTCGTTACTAACCGAGGCGAGGCGAGGTATATTGTCCCAAAAACCTCCCCTCGGCCGAGGGACATTACAAAAAGTAAATTTAAAAAAACGTATGTAGTAAGATGTATTTTTACAAAAAACATGAAGCAATAGATAGATTAGATGCATTTTAAAGAAAAAAGAAATTTTATGCCATGATTACTTTTTATAATAATAATCATAAATTTGATCATCGCCGGTTTTGCAAATTTTATAGGGAAAAGTAAATGTATTATTTTTATTTTGTTGATCGACTGTATATTCTTATTTTAGAGAAAAAAAATTGTGCGGTCGGGGTACCCAGTCTGGAACGAAGTTCTTTACATTATTTTTTCAACTCTAAACGTGATTTAATATGTAGATTTCTATTGCTTATATTAGTGTATTTTTGTCACGTCAAAAAGCGCAGCCCTCTTTTATTCAACTCTCTCTCTCTCTCCTTCTAGTTTGTATATTTTATTTTAGCGGATTTCGGGAAACGAAATGAGCTATTGGTCTCGTATCAAAGTCAAAATTTTGCAAATATTTTTTTATGTCCATCGATCCTACCTAGTAGATATCGAAAATCATCGTCTCTAAAATTTACATATATATATATATATATATATATATATATATATATATATAAGTTTTTTTTAACCATATTATGTACATTCATGCAAAATAAGTCAAAGTTAGCAATAATTTTCCCTCGGCGAGGATGATAGCTAATCAAACCGAGGCGAGGTGAGGCTAGTAAACATTCTGTCTCGGCCGAGGCGAGACGAGGTTGATATTCAAAAAAACGAGTCGAGACGTGGTGATACCAAAACCTCGCCTCGCCTCGTGCCTCGTGAAACACTACCGAAAATCGATGTGCAAGCTTGCATCTCTGAATAGCGGAAAAATTGAAACTTATTCAGGAAAACTCATAGAACATTACTTAAAGTACGTTAATAGAACTTCAAAATGTTTTCTTGTTCGGCGTAAGAGTTGGCGAAGTGACAACAAAAACAAAATTTATTACTCGCACGTTTGAAGCAAATTGTTAAATGTAAAGACCATTGTTTGAAACAAAAACAAAATTTATTACTCGCACGTTTGAAGCAAATTTTAAAATGTAAACACCATTGTGCTCCAATGGATAATTGATGTTTACATTCTAATTACAAACCGTATTTGCTTGTTTGTTGCCATAAATAGTTGTTTTCAGTACCTATGATGCAAGCCGCACCACCAGAAAATATTTAAAAAAAGTTTTCTGCTCCTTCAAAACTGGATGCTGGTCTAGCTTGTGAAGGTAGAAAATGTGACCTTCCCTGTTTATCTGCATGCATTGTGTGCAGTGGAATCGACTGCACTAATTACCCACCAATGGATGTGATGGGCGAGTACCAAGGAGAATTAGAATCTCTAGAAATTCATGTATATAAATAATAATTTTAAAAAAAAGTCCAAAATTAAAAAAATAACAATTTTTGTGGACACCGTATTAGTAATCAGTGACTCTAAAAACCCCTGCAATAAAAAAAAATTGAAAATGAGAGTTCATACATAAAATATATTTATTATTGAATGCATAAAGAAAAATTATCATTCGTAAAACTTTATTCCAACCGCTGGAATATTTCTGATTTCAAATAGTAGAAATATTAAAGGGTACAAGAAATATTAAAAAAAACGTATCATCAAAATCGGAACTGTTTCTGAGGATTATACAATGATTTAAAAGCTTTATTGACTCCACTATAGATAGGTCAATAATTAAGTAGAAAACTTAATTTAATTATTTTTCAAGTTCTATTGCTTTTATTATTATTTATTGAAGTCGTTTAATTTTTTAAATTTATTTTCCCAGTTCTATAATGGTTTCTCCATGGATTGACCTGGGATTAGTCCATATTTTCATATATTTGATCAATTGGGATTTAAAGTTAGAGTAGTACGAAATTAATAATACATTATAGAGTGTAGGTAATTATATAAATAAGGGATAAATAAAACTTGGGAACTTGTTAAATTAACTTGTCAATTTTCCAGTGAATGATAATACGAAGTAACTGGTTTGGTACCCACCTAACTTGTGGAAGTAATAATTGATGTAATTGTTTTGAATGTACATTACAACAGACCCCTTCCTCTGATTATTTGTCCATTGACATCATTTTATGTTCTTTTGTATTCATACCAAAATAAATTATAATTGAGCACTATACTTACAAAAACATAATTCCACTTTGTTTATTATATAATTCAGTTATTCAGATTAATAATACCTAAAATAGTGGAAAAAATCAATCCAGTATGACTGACGACGTATTATAAGTGTTTGTTTTAGATTTTGTATTAAAATTGTTTGTTTTTTAACCCCAGGCGCAAAAAGAGGTGTGTTTTAAGTTTGAAGCCTATGTGTGTCTGTCTGTCTGTATGTGGGACTGTCTATGGCATCGTAGCTTTCAAATGCGTGGACCGATTTGAATGCGATTTTTTTTAGATATCTGGTTTTTTTGATCCTTGATACCTTGCTTTAGATACCAGGGGGTACTTAGTTATGTCTGATGAAAATGTGTTCTGTCGTTTGAAGATTTTCAACTCTTTTTCAAGTTGATGTGTATGTAGTGTTTCACGAGAAACGAGTCGAGGCGATGTTTTGGTATCACCTCGCCTCGCCTCACTTTTTTAAATATCAACCTCGCCGAATGTTGACTAGCCTCGCCTCGCCTCGGTTGGGTTAGCTTTCATCTTCGGCCGAGGAGAGGGAAAATGTTTACTAACTTTGACTTATTTTGCATGAATGTACATAGTATGGTAAAAAAAACTTCTATATATAAACATATATAGTACGAGTATATATATATATATATATATGTATATATATATATATATACATATATATATATATATACATATATACATATATATATATATATATATATATATATATATATGTATATATATATATATACATATATATATATACATATATATATATACATATATACATATATATATATATATATATATATATATATATATATATATATATAAATATATATATATATATATATATATATATATATATATATATATATATATATATATATGTATATATGTATATATATATATATACATATTTATATTTATATATATATATATATATATATGTATATATGTATATATATATGTATATATATATATATATACATATATATATATATATATATATATATATATATATATATATACTCGTACTATATATGTTTATATATAGAAGTTTTTTTTACCATATTATGTACATTCATGCAAAATAAGTCAAAGTTAGTAAACATTTTCCCTCTCCTCGGCCGACAAATTAGAGAGAGAGAGTTGAATTAAAGAGAGCTGCGCTTTTTGGCGTGACAAAAATACACTGATATAATCAATAGAGTCATCTACATATTAAATCACGTTTAGAATTGAAAAAATAACGTAAAGAGCTTCGTTCCTGACGAGGTCCCTCGACCGCACAATTTTTTTCTCTCTAAAATAAAATTATGCTGTCGATCAACAAAAGAAAAATAATACATTTACTTTTCTCTATAAAATTTACAAACCGGGGATGAACAAATTTATGATTATTATTATAAAAAGTAATCATGGCATAAAATTTCTTTTTCCTTTAAAATACTTCTAATCTATCTATTGCTTCAAGTTTTTTGAAAAATACATGTTTACTATATTATTTTTTTAAAAACTTTATTATTATTAAAACCTTATATTACTTTTTGTAAATTTGCCTCGGCCGAGGCGAGGTTTTTGGGACAATATAGCTCGCCTAGCCTCGGTTAGTAACGAGGATTGAAATTTTGAACATCGCCTCGCCTCACCTCGTGCTTCGTAACCGAGGACCGAGGCGAGGCGAGGTTACCTAGTAGCCTCGGTGAAACACTATGTGTATGCATATAATTTACATTATTATATTACATATAAATTTGGTGGATGTAACGGGAAGTTCTGTTTTCTATGTTTTGAGGTTATCAATTATCAGAAAAATCGGATTGGAGACACCCTACCCCCTAGAAGTCACTTTTTACCTCTAGAATTCAATTTCTACCTGTCACGTTTACGTTCTTGAGTTTCGAGCATTGATATATAAAAACACTGCTCGTATTGAACAAAACGCTATTTATACAAATTATATGTGTCTACAAAGTGACAACATAAATTTAAACACTGTAAGTGTTATGAAATAAAACATTTCGATTTCTGTGTTGTAGCGTCAAAGTTGTTATAAGAAATACCAAAACCAAGAGGTGACCGTCACGCGCGTTATAAATAAAACTATATACTTTGTGTAAACTTCGTAAAGTTAGCACAACCACCGATTGACTTCTTAGATGACAAATATAAATTTAGGATAAATAATGATAGAAAGTCGACGCTAAAATCCAAAACAACTATAGAAATTATATTTTTTATATATTTGGATGATACATTATCGAATTTTTGTATCTGATTTAAGCTGTTATTAACAACTTATTCCTTTGTTAGAAACAACTCGTGACATGGATACTAGTTAATAAGAAATATTTTAAATGCATTGCCTACGTTTTAAACATTATTTTACCCTACAAATTTTCTATTCCTGTATTTTTAAAGTTTCACTTCTAACGTGCTTGGCACCTACGCTTGTACTGTACTATTTGTTCATTTGTTTCATTTACTGTCAAGAAAATTACAATACTTTTATAACACATTTATATAAGGGATCACTAAA
This sequence comes from Nineta flava, assembly GCA_963920215.1. Lineage (NCBI taxonomy): Eukaryota > Metazoa > Arthropoda > Insecta > Neuroptera > Chrysopidae > Nineta > Nineta flava. The sequence goes on along the minus strand of OY986042.1, from coordinate 56,248,121 downwards.
AATATACGTTATATAATAAATACAATTATTACCAGTATTTGTACTATCCTACATTCACTGTCAATAAACTTATAACATACTAGCTGAAAGTGCATATAAAGAGTGCATAGGAAATTTATGTCAAATAATTATTTTTTTTTTCAGTTCTTTGACAGTTCGTCAGAAAACGGCTATAACTTTGGAAGGTTTGGAATTTTGAACTTCTGATAGTTTTTCTGGCGTCGAATGAAAAAATTTTCCTCTCATCATTATCTCCTACAGTTTTCTCCAAAATATTCGGATAAACATACATATACTCACACACACACACACTCTCAGATATTTGCCTTTAATACATATAAAAAGTACTTTTGTAGTAGGTACGGGGTACTTATACTCAATACACAAATCATCAATAATTACAATAAAGTTACTTGAATTGTGGGATAGTTCTTACAATAGTTCTTCATCAAAGCGGAAAAAAACTAGTATAAATTATTTTGAAGTTGAACTGCTACTGTCCAAATACTATCTATAGTTAGTTCACTCTTCATTAATTTCTATGACCAGGGCATACAGGCAACAGAAGTGCTAGTGTTTCACGAGGCACGAAGCGAGGCGAGGTTTTGGTATCACCTCACCTCGCCTGGTTTTTTTAAATATCTACCTCGCCTCGCCTCGCCTCGGCCGAGGCAGAATGTTGGCTAGCCTCGCCTCGCCTCGGTTGGGTCAGCTATCAACCTCACCGGGAAAATTCCTCACGAGGGAAAATTTTTACTAATTTTGACTTATTTATTTGACTTTGACTTATTTTGCATGAATGTACATAATATGGTAAAAAAAACTTATATATATATATATATATATATATATGTATATAAATTTTAGAGACGATCACTTTCGACATCTACTAGGTAGGATCACTGGACATTTGACAAATATTTGCCAAATAATCTATCTATTGCTTCATGTATCACTATATTATTTATTTTTTTTAATTAAATTTTTGTAAACTTGCCTCGGCCGAGGCAAATTCCTCGCCTCGGCCGAGGCGAGGTTTTAGGGACAATATACCTCGCCTCGCCTCGATTAGTAACGAGGATTAAAATTTTTTTCTCGCCTCGCCTCGTGCCTCGTAACCGAGGGCCGAGGCGTGGCGAGATTACCTCGTAGCCTCGGTGAAACACTAAGAAGTGCACTCGATTAACAATAATAATAATAATAATGGGGTTTAACCTCCGTTTTTGAGACAGGTATATATATATATATATATATATATATATATATATATATATATATATATATATATAGGATGCAAGTGTCATCCACGTAGCAGGTAAGTTGACTATTAGTAGTAGCTAGCTGCGGGCCGTAATAGTCAAGAGGCAAGCACGCGGGCCAGTCTTTGCTGCTCGGTGGTTCTCGGTCGTATTAAGCGTATGGGGCTCCAGATGTCTCCGACAAAGACGGAGGTACTTGTTTTTCATAAAAGTAGAAGGGCGGTATCACAAACCCACGTGTTGGTCCTGTCATTCTGGGATGGCACCTGTCATTCTGGGATCATTTCCGGAATGTGACCAAGAATGCTTCCACGATGGCTTCATCATTAGGTCGCTTGATGCCTAATCTCAAGGGACCTACCGAGCAGAAAAGACGCCTGTATAGCGGCGTTATTCACTCAGTCATGCCCTACGGAGCGCCGGTATGGTCCGAGCGCATTTCTGGCAACGCCAGACTGCGTGCTCCGTTGGAGCGGATGCAGCGGTTGGTTTCTCTGCGGGTAGTTTGGGGCTACCGCACTGTATCTCACGATGCTGTGCGGATCCTCGCGGGCATCCCACCGCTTGATCTTCTTGCAACCAAGCAGAGCCAACTTTTCTGGCGGGTCCGAAACCTTCGCCGAGATCGGGTGGGCGTGGAACCAGGTGCAATAAGGGCGCTTCGAACAAATATCAAGGAGGAACTGGAGTCATCATGGTCTGGAAGACTCCTAAACCCATTGCTCGTGGGGAGCGAGTAGAAGAGGCGATTCTGCCTATCTTTTCCGAGTGGCTTAACCAGTCACATGGGTCGCTCACTTACAGAGCGACGCAGGTGCTCACCGGACATGGTTGTTTCAGTGAATACCTGCATAGGATCGGCAAGCTCCCGTCCTCACGATGTTTTCATTGTGAAGATCTCAGTGACACGGCCCAGCACACTCTCGCAGTTTGTCCCGCTTGGAACGAGCAGCGGAACGTGCTATACGGGGCCCTTGATACCAACCACCTGGACCTAAGGGTTCTAATCTGTACGATTTTAAAGGGCGAAGAGGAGTGGCAAGCGTTCATCCAGTTCTGCGAAAAGGTTATGAGCGTCAAAGAAAACGATACACGCCCTAGAAATGAACAGTAGGCAAGATTTTTAAGAATAGCCTGAATACTCAGGCACTGTGAAGGGTCCCTCAGAAGTAATGCTAACGGGGTTCCTGAGGGCCCTATTACCACACGAAGATGGAGAAAGGGAGAGTTTTTAGTCGGTAAGAATCCGACACTCTCCGTGTCAATAGCTATTGGCCGGAAGTCTTTCGAAGATTTTCCCCTCCTCTAAAAAAAAAATATATATATATATATACATATATATATATATATATATATATAGAGAGAGAGAGAGAGAGATTAGAGCTGGGCATAATACTAGCTCTTTGTCCGCTTTGATGAACAACAGTGGGTCCTTATAATTGTATTTTCTTAGAACTTGTATTAAAAGTATTGTAAGAATTATCCCACAATTCAAGTAACTTTATTGTAAAATTTTGAATATCGCCTCGCCTCGCCTCGTGCTTCGTAACCGAGTACCGAGGCGTGGCGAGGTTACCTCGTAGCCTCGGTGAAACACTATGTGTATGCATATAATTTACATTATTATTTTACATATAAATTTGGTGGATGTAACGGGAAGTTCTGTTTTCTATGTTTTAAGGTTATCAATTTTTTAAGTTGGTTTTTTTTTGCGTTGAGGTTTTTTTAAATTTTTGGTTTTACTTTAGTTTTACTTTGTATACCCGGTATATATGATATATATAAAAGGATACATAGGATATATATGATGTACGAGTATATATCCTATGCCATGATAAAATAAATTTTGATTATGGAATACGTCCTCAAAAGTTTAGTTTTAGCTATTTTAATTCATACCCGGATATATATATACATATATATATATATATATATATATATATATATATTTATTTATTTATTTATTTATAGATATATATATATATATATATATATATATATATATGTATATATATATATTTATAGATATACAATCTAATACAAGAATATACTAAATCAGTTCTAACTTCGTTGAAAATATTATAGATTTATAGATTTCCGCCTGCCAGGCACAATTCAAGTAACTTTATTGTAATTATTGATGATTTGTGTATTGAGTATAAGTATCCCGTACCTACTACAAAAGTACTTTTTATAAGTATTCTACTTAAAATACTGCACGTACAGCATTAAGGAAATTAACCTTCGTTGTAAACCCTACAGTAGTCGCGTGCGGAATGGCGGACCCCAAATTTAAGTAAAGCTGAAAATAAATAATGTGTAGTTTCAATAATTGTGAAAATTGTGAATTGTGAAAAACAAATAAGGCTTTGAAATTATGTAATAGTAAATTTATATTTAAAAAAAAATTTGACTGACAATATTTATAGATATCGATATCTATACCTACACAATATTTATTTATTCTAACAAAATAAACTAATATATATATGTATATAATCAATAACATATACAAATTCATTGACGTAGAAATTCATTGAATGATCGCACGCTGACCTTTTTTAATGCCCCACTGTCGGACTGATCTTTATGTGGTTTTCGCCAGATAGTAGCGAATTTTTCCGGGTAATGTCAAGACATTTTTATTCCGTGCATCTGTTCACTGTTCACATGGTAGCAGTGCCAATATCCTATCATCGGAGAAAGTACATATTTAGACACAAAAAATGTTTATCTCATAATATAAAAACAAACAACTTTTGTTTGAAACAATTTTTCATATATCCAATAGTTTTGGCCTAAATTAGGGAAAAATAAAATAAGACTTTATTTAATCTAATCTAACAAATAAGAAAGCCGTGCCTGGACATTAAAAATATTGAGAGAAAAGTCACTTGGATAACTAATATTACGTTAGAACCCATTAGAACCACGTTTGGAATTTTTGTCTGTTTGGCTGTACTTTCACTTAAAAACTACTCGGCTGATTTTGAAGAAACTTTGTATATTGATAGCTTAAACCTCGGGACAACATTAAATACTTTTTATATCGATATATCATAAAGAGCAGTGCTTTTTCAAACAGAAATATCACTACCTATATGAGATTTCTAAAAATACATCCTAACGTTTTTTCCCACCCTTCAAAGAACAATTTTAATATTTCTGGATCAAATGTATATTCTTGGCGTTCAAAATGAGCGGAAAAATTACTACATTTGATTTTGAAAAAGCTACCTTATAATGGTTTTCCAACACTTCACACTAAAGCGCGTGCAACGCAGGGTGTTTCACCTAGTTTATAATAAGTTTTGAAAAAAAATTTATTGTTATAAAATATATATAGATACGACTTTGAAATAATAATTTTTTGACAAGAGTAAAACTATTTACAAGCTGCAGAATGAACGTATTATGGTAATATGAAACATAAATCAATACTCAATTAACTCTTTGAATCCTTTCTTGGTAAAACTTTTAAATTTAATATAAAATATTTTAAAGGTATGTTGTGTTTGTTGCCTATGTGTATAACGGTAGAGTACATGTATACACTAAACAGTAATGTGTTCATATTCTCTTCGCTAACTTTGTTACGTAGTAGAATAATAGACAAACATAACACGTACAAAATAAGAACTGTTTTTGCTTAATATTACTCAATGTTGCTACACATTTTTCATCTATATACCTACGTATAATCGAAATACCACTGACTGACTGACTGACTCATCATCGCCTAGCTAAAACTATGAGAGTTAGAAAAATGATATTTGGGAGATATACTTCTTAGAAAGTATGGACGTAGGCTAAGAAAACATTTTTCGAAAACCGTCTCCAAAGGTAGTGAAAACATTTTTCCAAAAACAGAATAAATAAGGGACAAATCAAATTTAAAATATAAATATATAAATAATATTAAATATATAAATATATTTAAGTATATAAATATATATATATATATATATATATATATATATATATATATATATGTATATATATATATATATATATATATATATATATATATGTATATATATATATATATATATATATATATATATATATATATATATATATATATGTATATATATATATATATATATATATATATATATATATGTATATATATATATATATATATATATATATATATATATATATATATATATATATATATATATATATATATTTTCATATGTCAATAATATATGTCAATAATATATGTCAATAATTCAGCAAATGAATTATAAAATTTAAAACAAAGAAGCATGGGCATGCCCTTTATATTAGCCCTTAAGATCTATGCTTTATAAAATATTTCAATAGGGTGTAAGGACATTCTTTTTGTAAAAATTGTTTATTCATCGCATTAAGTTATTAAATAAAAACAAGAAATTAATTTAAAAATTTACAATATGTAATAGAAATAAAACTATATTTTTTTCTTATCGTTTAAGACCATTCAAACGGTTACTTTTTTCTCCCGTTACCTAAAATATTATTTGTTTACATAATATTTTAGGTAGTTCAGAAACATTGACCAAATTATTTTAACAAAATTTTTGATATTTGTTTGATTACGAAAGATTAGTAAGTTTATGAAGCTATCGAGTTTCAAGAAGTGTTAGAATATAAACGTAGTTTGAAATATGAGCAAGTATTAACTTATGTGTACAAAAATTACACAATATTTTTGAATATTAGAGCTATAATTTCTCAACCATTTAACGTTAAATAGTAAATATATTTTTAATCACTAATTTTTCTTGCACCAAAATTTTTCTTGCACCAAGTAATTGTTACCGTAAAAAATAGATTTAAACAAGTATAATATGGGTAATAACATGTATTGCTGAAATTTTTGGTGATCGCGGTTTAAAATTTATTTTTTAAAATAAAACTCAATAAAAGTTAAACCCGCATATTGACCGTTGAAGTTCTTTTTCAATTAGAATTCTTCAAACTTTAATAATAATAATTATAATACTTCCCTCCCGTGGGTCTACACACAAAATTCCTTGTCCTTCAATCACAACCTCACATCCTTAGGCATCACAATGGACCTTATGGTCGAAGTGTGCCCCGTCCAGGACAGCCTCTACAATCTATCCCGTAAGACAACCTTGTCGTGGTGGGAGGGCCTAGTATCTAGCCTAGTATCTAAGCTTCTCAACGTTGCGATCAGTGTGCGGATGTCACGCACTGTCATCATCGTCATCGTTGGTTTCGGTGTGCGGGTTCGTGCACTGTCGCATATAATAACATAATTCGTCGGCCACGTCATCTACCGATATTGTCTTCGTTTAAGACGTCATACTGGCGGTCCCGTGCATCCCAACTGGGAGTGCTCGAGGAAAGCTAAGGGTGGGGCTTCAGTTTCTCCGAGATCAAATGTAAGCATGCTCGGCCAAGGCAGGATGGGCGGGGCTTAGCTACCAGCCATGCCGGTCCCTGGTAGGATATTGTGCAATAGGTGTAGAGATCGGAATCTGCAGTTCCAGCCCGTCCGTGTATTCCGGGACTGGTTAAGTAGAGGCCGGGCCCCAATGTACTGGGTTAAGAGTAAAGAAGTCCGAGGGTATATTCGTTTCCGGCTTTTTCAGCCCATCCCTTTGCACACGATGGCTGGTTTTTTCAAAAATTTCAAACCCACAAACAAACGGAAATGCCCCACATCCTACTTGAGGCCCGAAGGATTAAGTATGAGCAGATGCGGAGTTGAAAGACTCACGTCTCCTACAACTGACCTTTAACAAAATTGATTTACCAGAAACAGTAGATGCTGGCATTCATATCCCTGTGCGTCCGTACATTCCAGCAACGATGCGATGCTATCGGTGCCAAAAATACGGACACACGGCAGATAGTTGTGAACGGCCTGAAATTTGTGTCTGCAGGGAGCCATTGCACGAAGAAAGACCGTACAATGTGCCGATAACATGCGTGAATTGTGGCGTAGTCACTCGGCAAAGTCGAGGAACTGCCCCAAATACAAACAGGAGATAGCTATCCAGAAAGTTAGAGTTCTGGGTAAGCTCACATATCCTGAGGTGCGCAGAAGGGTAATGGGTTCCAGTCCTTACTATCAGCCTGCCGTTTCCTATGACACTTCCACGCTTGCAAAATCATCCACAAAATCATCCACGAGTTTTTAAATAAAAAAAGTGAAGGCTAAGCGTCAGTAAGGCCAGCAAAATTCATTAAAACCTCTCCGGAGGGATCTGTTAAGATTCCTCCTAAAACGGTGACCAAAAGAAAACGCGACACTCTTAAGACTGACATGAGAGCTTCGGAGGTGGCAACCAATAAAGCCTCCTCAGAAGCAAAATCCATGGAGATGGATCGTGCAAAGACTCCACCGACATCTTCATCACGGCATGAGACGGCTCCTTCGGCGGAGCTGAGCTCATCAAAGCCGGAGAGGTCCAGGCCTCCAACTTTAAATCGTCAGGAGGCTGCCCAGCGCACAAGATGCGCTCGAGTAGCCTTCCGGATCGAGAAAAAAGGGTTGTCGTTTCTTAGAAAGTGATGACGTCGGGGTTGGAGCCGGATTCCGCCTCCTTCCCCGACAATTAGACGACCAGGGCAGAAAGAAGAGGTTTGCCAAAGGGGAAATCCAGGGAGTGATCACACAACTTCCTGTGGCAATGTTAAATAAATTACAGTGAAATTACAATGGTATTAAAAAACGCTACTGTGAGCTAAATATGCTTCTGACAGAACATACATCTATGTGTGTATGTATATAAGAGACACAACTGAGACAGTCGGAGACATATACCCTGAAGAGTTAGACCGTCCGCCGCACGATGTTCTGCCAGATATTCGAGCAAGGGGAGGTGTCGCAGCATTAATAAGGCAATGCATGGTCCTTCGCCTGATACCCGCCAACAAGCTATAGCGGTAAGAATATACGGATCGCTCGAACTCACAGAATGATTCGATTGGAATATCGAAGATCTCGCTTTTAACCTTACAACTTTCATAAGCATTTCTGATGCTAGGTGATTTCAACGTTCACAGCCCATTGTGGGGCTGTGAGTAAAGAGACGCACGTGGGAGAATTATAGAGAGTTAAACACGTTTCTTTTAAATTCCGGTGAGAAAACACAGTTAAATATCAGAACTGGTGAGATGTCAGTAATTGATCCGACATTATGCTCGCCACCTCTGGCCTATCGACTGGAATGTATGAGCCAGAGGAGCCATGATCCTTGTGGGAGTGACCATCTACCCATCAAAATTACTCATAACTCACCAATGTATCCTCATCCTACATCGCCGAGATGGCATCTTGGTCGTACCAACTGGGACACTTTCATGGAAAGTTTTCAAGTTCCTACGTTTGGGGGGGGGGGGGGGGGAACTTAGAAGAGGATGTGTACAGAATGTCCACCAAGGTCATTGAAGCAGCTATACATGCTATAAGTAAGTCTTCCGGCATTCCACCTACGAGAAAAGTTTCCTGGTGGAATGATATCATGAGAGTAGCAGTTGCAGAGAAAAAGAGGGTGTTTAACAGACTGAAAAGACGCCCCACGTAGGAAAATTTGATAGCCTTTAAAAGACGAAGGTCTATAGCAATCAGAACCATACGAGATCAGAAAAGGCTATCCTGGGAGCAATATGTTTCGGCCATCAATACCTCCACACCATCTTCGAAGGTATAGAGGAGGGTGAAGGCAATATCCGGAAAATTTTCCTCATCGCCGGCACCTTCCCTCCTCAATTTAGATGGCTGGGTCATATCGTAGCGTGCCGAAACCGCTGAGTGTTTAGCGGAGCATTTCGAGCACGTCTGTATCTCCCAAAAGTTATGACCTAGATTTCCTGCGGGTCAAGATGCATCACGAACAACATGATGATCTTGATTTTTTCTCGGGTGAATCCCTCCAGTATAACAACGATTTAACAATGCAAGAACTACTGGAGGCGCTAAAGGAGTCAACAGATTCGTCACCTGGCCCTAATATAATACATTATGCCATGATCCAGAATTTGCCTTATCATGGTAAGTGCAGATTACTAGATCAATAACACAATATTTTATGGCAGAGCGTTTACCCTCAGCAATAGGGGGAAGCCATTATTATTTTGCTGCGTAAAGATGGTAAAGATTCATCGCAATCATCAACCTACCGTCCAATATCTTTGACTTGCGCTTCAGTAAAATATTGGAAAAAATGGCGAACAGAGTCTCGTCTGGTGGCTGGAAACTAACCGTCTGATAAGTAAATATCAGACAGGTTTCTGCGATTTTGAGAATTCCATTCGCAAAAACTTTCTCCGGGGTTATCACTTTGTGGGAGTGTTCTGCGAGGAATAGAATGATTATGTCGCGAGGGTATGGACGAAGCCAAATTATGTCAACTTCCCGGCTCTTTATAGAAAGCCAGGATTTCTGAAGAGACTCTGAGATATGTGCCATGGTTACAAGACCGTTGGCCATTCGAACGCAAGAGCTTTTACAGAGTCTTAATTTCGAATTCGCTCAAGTACTTGCCTATACTTTTCTCGACGTACCTCCTTGGCTGATCCCTAAGGTAAGGAGCCGCTTTGACGGCACTGACGGTGCTTTGATTGATCTCTGTAAAGAAGAGACCAGTTCCCAGTTCTATCGGACCTGCTTCAACGAATTTATTCGGATAGATTCAAAACAATTTATAGTGTGGGGAGCACCATTGCCATTTACAATAGCTCACAAACTTGGTCGCTCTCCCCACAGGCATCCGTGTACACTACTGAATTGTATGCAGTTTTGCAAGCCCTGCGATATTGTAAAGAGTTTTCGAACCTTCACAATACATTCCTCATTTGTTCTAACTCGTTCTAACTCATGCTTTCAAGGGACCTTCTGGCGAAAAACATCCAAGCGATATTCCACGTGCTCCAGCACATTTCCATCGTTTTTTATGGACGCCTGGGCACGTGGGTATACATGGGAATGAGGTGGGTAATGAAGCTGTGAGGGTCGCGGCTGATTCAGACCACCTTGATGAAATCCCCATTCGCCCAGAGGACCTGAATGTGTGCATACCCTTCAAAATTAATGAAAATAGTAGCGTAAGTGGAACAACCTCACGGAAAAGCTCAAACAGGTATAGCCAAGCATCAGTAAGATGCTGGCATCTGAACTGCAGAGAGAGTGTGGCTCTTAATCGTATGCGGATAGGCCAAACTCAATTCTCTGCGGTGAAGATCAGCCAAAGTGCACTGTTTGCAGGATAGTGCAAACCGTGAGGCATATTTTTGAGGAATGTGTATTCTTTGAAACTTTACGGCAAAGACTACGCCTGCGAAAGAATGTTGCGCGAGAATTATGCGAGTTCCTTGCAGAGGATGAGTACATTTTTAAATAAATCTCAATGTGTTGTGTTTTTATATTATTTATTGGTTTTATGTGTGATATTGTGGGTTTACATTCATAAAGCTAAGTGTACTTCTAAGACAAAATCTCGAGAGAAAGTCTCGAGACCAGTCTCAGGGTATAGTCCATTTGAGATTACTTTTGATCTCGTGACAACATCCTGAGACTAGATAATCATTGCAGTCTCGAGACAAGGATATTTCGTTTCCACTTGAGAGTCCACTCACAGCTGTGACAAGTTAATAATAATAATAATTTATTTTTTTAACTCAATACAACTTGTACAAAGTAATTCGTTGTATACAACAAAGTAAAAAAAAAGTGTTACAAATAGCAAGTAGACGAAAATAAGTATAAATCTTCACTTTACCTGATTAATTTCATTTGAAATATAGACAAGTTATTAAGATTATCAATTTAGTCAATTCTGTTATTCATAAATGGATTCACGTCAGGATCTTGCTTTAATTGTTGCGTACAAAATTTTCAAAAAACGGAAAGTGACAAAAAGGGAGTGTTGGGTGAGGATGGGTAATAGACGAAATGAACTAGGATTTATACATATATATATATATATATATATATATATATATATATATATATATATATATATATATATATATATATATATATATACATATTTGTATGTATATATATAATTATAATATTAATTAATTCATTTTTTTTATCACTCATTTTGAATATGAAAATACAAAAAAATAATATATAAAAATTATGAATATAAAAAACATTAAAGTCTCCGAGAGATCGCAAACTCTTCCAACACGGACGGAAGACTGGAGACTGAGTCTCGAGAGCATAAATATGCATGTCCACTTGTGATCGGTGCTCTCTCGGAGATATCTCGGACTTATCTCCGATACTGCTCTCACCCCCCCCTATCCATTGTAAGTCGAGTCTCGTGACTACTCTCGAAACTGTTTTGTCTCAGATGGACACTTACCTTTAATATAACATTTTATTACATGTAGTTTTAAGTTTTATCGTTTTTATCGTAATGGTGTGGATTCTTTACACCCACACTATTACACGTTATTTTATTTTTTTAAATTTTAATTTTTATGTAGTTTTTAATTTTTAAATTTTTTACACCTTTTTACACCTTCACTGTAACGCTATATCTTTTAACGTTATATCTTTTGTTGTTGTTGTTTTTGTTTTGTTGCTCATTTCTTTTTAGCAATGTTGGAATTTCGTAAAATTTCTTAAATGTCCATTGATCCTACCTATTAGATGTTAAAAACCACTATCGCTAAAATTAGTATATATGTATATATATATACATATATATATATATAGAGAGAGAAAGAGAGAGAGATAGAGAAAGAGAGAGAGATTATATATATAATTGTACTTTTTTTAAATGTCTGTGGACTCTCTAGCCGTCACAGTTTAATTCCGATTGGAATGAAATTTGGTATTTGAGTCTCTTGTGGTATTCAAAAGGTCAAGTTAATGGGTAAAATCGGACGAGCGGAAAGGGGGTAACCGTTACAAAGTCGGGACTAAACTTAACATACCCTAGGGTATATATTATATATTCGAGTATATACGGGTATAATAAGTGAAAATAACAAGTTACTGAGTTAATTGCTTAAATACCTGGTATATCGATTGATTGATTAATATCGGGGTAAAAAAAAACTATTGCACTTCGATCCTATGGTCCATTGTGCTTCCCCTTTTACCTCAGTCTGACGAGACTCGCTTCTCCCATATGTTGGCAATAACCTGGTATATACTTTGTGAAAAACGTTTCAAACAAAAGGCTTCAAATCTCATCTCTTACGGTTTCAAAAACGGATAATTTATTTAAAAAAACGGATTTAAAAAAAAAAATGCATAAGTTGGTCTCAAATGATACAAGATATTATTATAGTTTCACACCGTTGGAAATGTGCAGCTATGCACATTTACAAAGTAAAAACCGATCCATTAATGTAGAGTACAGCCAGCGTATTCATGTAAACCAAAGTTATGATTGCTCATATAAGATATATATTGATAATTTTAATGAAACTAAAGGGGAGAATTTTATGTTCGTGTTCTCAGATTGTATGTTCTAGTTAAACAACATCGAATGTATAATACGTTTATATTATATCTGCTGGCTGCAAGCACCCACCAAAAAATATCACTTAGTTAGGGGTATTTTTGTGTGTGTGTTGTAAACGAGTGACATCAGCTGTTATACACACTCGAATGGACACCTCCCTCTTTCTCTTCCAAAAACATCCCCGTCAAACACATCATTAAATATAATCCAATAAGATATGGTCTTGACAAAAGAAATGTGTATTATTTGAACAAAAAAAAAGTACATACAAATTACATGAAAGATAATACGCAAATATATGGTATGTAAATGTATTGTTTTTATTTTTTAAATACCGTTTACGTTAAGTTTTCTTTGGGAACGAGAGTTTAGGTATTTAAGTTACCCATGTGATTCAATTTTTATTCTTCAAAATATTTATTTTGTTGAAAATTTGGATTTGAGAGACCGAGATAAAAAATAATTACTATAAAAGATTGCTAGAAAATTACAATTGATCGTATTAACATGGGATTTTTTGCAGAGTAATTTTTAATTTCATTTAGAAAAAATTTAGATTACCATTCGATTTATGAACGAATGTTTCGAACAAAAAGTTGTTATTATTTTTCCAATAATATTCTGTTATTATTTCCAACATCGGATGTAAGATTTATTAATTAATTTGAAACTGTTATTATTTGGATCTGTCTCGTCCATATCATCTCCGAAACTATTGACTTATTAATACGTAATTTTATTAATACCATTTACGATAAAACTTAAAGTTTTTTTCATATTTGAAAAATTGAATTTTAGAAAAGTTTATCTACCCCATTACCACATAGCCTATTTTGATAACGACGACAACGACAACAGCAATATTAAAAACACTTTGCAAAGTAGGTATACAAAGCGATAGGACCTGAATTTCAGAATAGATAGATCAACTTAAAAATGCAATATACATAGGTATATCTTTTTATCGCTGTTTACCTATCATCGTCTCAGACCGATGGATTACTTTCAATTCATCATTTTAGTACATAATTTCCCAAGCATGTTAATTCTTTTTGTAAATTGGAGGGATAATTAACATGCTTCTCTTATAAAAGTGCATTATTTCATAACTTAAAACTGATTTGCTTAGAGCTATTTTTTAATAATGAGTAGCCTTTTGTTTGTGTTTGCCAGAGTTTCTTTTAGTAGTTGTGTCAATACTAGAGTGCTTCGCACTATCGACTTTTCAGTGTCAATAGTTTCAAATATCCAATTCGGATATTTATATTCATGTAACTGCAAATTTTATAGAAATATTTTTAATAATTGTCACACAGTTGATAAACATTTCGAATATGTCTTTTTGAAAACTAGATTAATCAAGTGAAAATAACAACTAACTGCAGAGTTAAGTACCTGGTAATACAGTAATTAACTAGTAGTTTGAAGTGAAAGTGTGAAGTTATTTATTTTTAAAAAAGGAATATTTTTTGTTTTAAAATTTTTCTATTTTTACGGTTTCAAAAATGCGTTTTTCCCAACTGGCGAGGGTACGATTTTTCAAATATTTTTATCGTGCAAAACCAGCTGCTGTACACGATATTTATCAGAACACATGACGTGTCCGAAAAAGGCAACTTTTCGTCTTTTAAATAATGGCACTGGTTCTGTTTTGGTAGTTCTACTAATACGTAGAACTTTATCGTTGGGCATATAAGTTGACCACTTATATATTTAACATTTTCCTATAACACCACATCTCAAAATCGTCCAGTCCATTTAGTATGTTAGTCGTAATGGTCAATGTTTCGCAGCAATATACAATATTATATTATATACACGTATTATATACAAGTATTTGAAATTGGTCACTTGCTTTATTTTAATGTTTTTGCATTATAAATTTATGTTGTTATTATTTTGTCTTGAAAACACCATTATTGCTACTGTCGTTTTGTTGTTATACCCGGTGCTATGGGCCACAGGCTGTGGCCATTTTCCAAATTTTATAATTGATTTCTATCTTAATATTGATTAGGTTTTCGAATAAAAGTTGTAACTATATTTATAATGAACTATTTTTTCCGAAGCATTTTTTCGAAAACCGAATCAATAAGACACAAATCAATTGTAAATTTTGAAAAATGACCTGGACTTCTCTGGCCCATGTACATATAATAAACCGTACGTGTTGGAAAGCATTGCTAATAGAGAGTCAATGTTAAATATTATTTACTATAATAACACAATATGCTTAATAAAGAAATAAAAATAATGGGGTAATAAAAGTAATAATAAAAGTAATAGGTCTTTAGTTTGTCTATTGTGTATGCTTGCTGGACTGTTTTGTACTGCATTAACATGTAATGAGAGTAGGTTAAATATGTTCATTGTTGCCTTCTTAAGCTTAGCATTACTTCTAACAATTGAATGTGTAAGAGTGTGCGTGTATATTTGTAAGGGTGTTGGTGTTCTTTTAGTGTGTATAAATGTATGTATGTTTATTTTTGTTTTGCGACATCGCCTTTTGGGTGGTTTGTGTGGTGTTGTTTTGTGTTGTGTTCGCTTTCGTGTTCGATGAGCGAATGGGGTGTTGTCCGCCGGTTGTGAGTAGTGTGTTATTTGGTCATGTGTGAGTCGTGTTAGTGTTACCATGGGTGCAGTGTTTTGTGTTTGCTTTGAAATATCTGATGGTATTTGGTCTTTTGTGAAGCTTGTTAACCGAGCAATGTGTGGCGTGTTATGTGTTTCGTTTCGATGTAACGGGGGTGGTGCGTGTATGAGGGCTTTTGTAGTAATGCCGCTGTATGGTGATGGGTTTGTTTCTTGTGTAGTGTTTCGTGTTTGGTTTGGAGAATGTGGTGATGGTGCGTGTGAGAGTGTCGTTGTAGATATGATGTGTTGTATCGTGTATATGTCTTGTGTTTTGCATGTGTGGCTGTGTGTTGTGTGGGTGCTGATGGGAAGTTTCCGTGTTTGGTGTAAGTGTGTTTGCATTGGCCGGAATGCATGTTGTGTTTGTTGTTGTGTGTAGAGCAGTGGTTGGTGTTTGAGTTTGGAGAGTGCTTTGCTCCATAGAGAAAAACATTCTCACTATACGGCAAGTATTAATAATAACTGCCTTGTGTAATTGTATGTATGTGTTTTTGTGTAGTTCAAGTGTATGTAGACTGTTGTGAAGTGTTTTTGATATGACGCCTATTGAGCAAAGAACCACTGGAACGATAACAACTCGTGTCATTTTCCACTGCTTCTTCAGGTCGACAGCTATATCGGTGTATTTTGTAAGTTTTTCAGTGTGTGTAGTCTGTAGATTGTGTGTGTTGGGTACGCAATGTCTATGAGGAATGTGGTTTTTGTGTGTTTGTGTATAAGTGTAATGCCAATTATTATTATTATTATTGTTTCTTCTTTCTTTTTTTTGTACTGCATTAACATGTAATGAGAGTAGGTTAAATATGTTCATTGTTGCCTTCTTAAGCTTAGCATTACTTCTAACGATTGAATGTCTGAGAGTGTGCGTGTATATTTGTAAGGGTGTTGGTGTTTTGTGTTTGGTTTGGAGATATTATTATTATTAAAAACAAAAATTTATTTATTTATATAGTAGCATCGATAACAAGATTATCGTAGTTGGTTTTGAGTACTGGCCACTTGGAAATACTATGTTTGTCCAGTCCACGAAAGCTAGTGTTTCACGAGGCACGATGCGAGGCGAGGTTTTGGTATCACCTCGCCACGCGTCGCTTTTTTAAATATCAACCTTCCCTCGCCTCGGTTGAGTTAGCTATCATCCTGAGTTAGCTATCATCCGGCTGAGTTAGCTATCATCATCTCGGCCGAGGCGAGGCGAGGCAAGGGAAAATTATTACTAACTTTGACTTATTTTGCATGAATGTACATAATATGGTTAAAAAAACTTATATATGTATATATATATATATATATATATATATATATATATATATATATATATATATATATATATATATATATATATATATACATTTTAGAGACGATGATCTTCGACATCTACTAGGTAGGATCGATGGACATTTGAAAAAATATTTGCAAAATTTTGACTTTGGTACGAGACCAATAGCTCTATGTCCTTTCCGGATATTCAAAATCATGTTACTCTACTAAAAAAAAAATTTATGTTACTATATTATTAAAAAAAAAAAATTTTGTAAATTTACCTCGGCTGAGACGAGGTTTTGTGATAATAAACCTCGCCTCGCCTCGGTTTGTAACGAGGATTAAAATTTTGAACCTCGCCTCGCCTCGCCGTGGCCTTCGGTTACGAGGCATGAGGCGAAGCGAGGTTACCTCGTAGCCTCGGTCAAACACTAACAAAAGCGCATGGTTTCTAAAAAACATTAAATTATTGAAGCTATACCTATGTCTTAAACGCCCGCTTTTTGTGCGATACAGTTTTTGAAGCATATTGGTTTCTTGTGTTATAAATTACATAACCTTCACAGGATACAAACATATTCCTTTCAATAAATAAATAACTAAATTGTTTTTTTTTGTTTTTATTTTTTAGGTTACCAAAGAGTTGTGATTTGTTAGCATTTTAAGCTTGATAAAATGATATTTGATAAAAAAAATTTTTCAAACGTAATTTAATATTTTGTACCTTTATCTGAAAGTTAAATTAAAAACAATAAAATAACATAAAAAAAACCAGATCAAATAAACTGTTTACCTGTTTTCGTCATATAATATGATCTATATATGTATTTATTTATTTTAATATTTATGCCAAACAATTCCTTCAATCATTCCGCATGTCCAACTCAATTTCCCAATATGATTAAATGTATCAGCTGTGGTATAGAAAAGGGAACAACACCCCAGAATATTAGTAGGTATACGTATATTATATCCTCCAGATATATATTTCCTTTTATATGTATAAAATCTCATATATATATCTAGATTCTAGAATATATCTCTAAAGCTATTATATAGTTAGGTAGTATTTTTGTATCGATTTTTTCACTCATAAATTAATAGTTATTATATGTTGACTTACTTTTGCTATAGGTGTTTAAAATAATTTTTATATAAAAATGTCCCGTTTAGATTATATGTATTTTTATACCCGGTAGGTATATATAATACATACAAAGGATATATGTACATTAAGTTTAGTCCCGACTGTGACGGTTTACAAATATTGACCGGAGAAAACAGAATTTTTATATAGGTACTCACCTATATAAAAAATTCTACTCACCTATATATCTGATATATACTCACCTATATATCAAAATCACCTAATTAGTCCATTTCCGCATGTCCGTCCGCCTGTTACCACGGTAACGCATAAACGAAAATAGTTAACGAGCCAAATTAAGTTTTGTGTCTGTGTTGTGTGAATGGGCAAAATCGTATCGTGTTTCCCACGCCAAGGCAGGAAATACCATCCTTGAAACCGTACGAGATAGAAAATTTAAATACAAAAATCTTCGTTTGGTATTAAATAAACAATCTTTTGATTGAAACTTTTTTCATAATATATATTGGGTAGTATATATATCGGGTGTTTAAGCAATTAACTCAGTTAATTGTTATTTTTACTTGTTATTTATAAATTAAAGAACATTAAAGACAACTAAAATAATAAAATTGTATCGAAAAAGGAATAATAATAATTTTTTATCAAACATGAACATGCAAACTTTTGATGTCGAAGGCTTTTTTCTTGTAATATAAGAGAGAGTTGAATATTTTTCCAAATTCTTATAGAAATTGACCGACATTCAATTTCCATAAGATTATTGCGGAGCCTATTGCTATACATTTTATTTTCCCATACGAATGAAATATTAAATATTTTTGTAGTCCTAAGACAATTTTTCTTCGACTATAAAATCGTTGTATTAAAAATATTAGATTTCTAATAAATACGAAATATAGAATAAAGTACGCAGTGACCAAGAATTGACACCGATCTAGGATCTCGTCTTGGGCTCGATTCCCAGCCATGATGTATATGATTTTTAACCCGACTTCAAAAAGGAGGATGGTTCTCAATAATCGTCTGTATTTTTTTAATTTTTTTATTTTTTTATATTTTTTTAATGTGTGTCACCTCAGAACTCCGTCATTTATGAACCGATTTTGAATTTTTTTTGTTTTAAAGGGTTTGGTTTCCCATTGGTCCCATTGTCACCAAATCTCATTCAGATGGGATATCTAGGAAATCGAGGAAAATCCTCATTTTATATGTGATAATCGATTTCTGCGATTTTTTTTTTTTTTTTGAAAGGGTATACTCATTCATTAAAAACCGACTTTTTTACAAAACAAAAAATTTTTTTTACAAAAAAAAAAACAAAATGCTTGTAAAAAAACTGAAAATCTGTTATAAAAAAATGCACTAAAAATTAAAAAAAAAAAAACGGATAAAAAAAAAGTGGTATAAAAAAATGCACTAAAAATTAGTTGGTCGTTTAGTAGGTCTACCCATATTTAGACAAATAAAATCAGTTATAGAACTTCAAAGTCACTAAAAAGCGAGAAATAAAACCTATTTTGGCAAAATGGAAATCCGACTTCAAAAATCAAATATTCTGTAACAAAAAATGCACTAAAAAGTAAAAAAATTATTGCATATTCTTGTGCCAATTTTAGTTCACCTACGCAAAAAATTTTAAATATATATGTATAATTATTGTTATTTTTGGAGGCGGTGTCCAAAAGTTATGTGAATTTCTCTATGCTGACACCGCCTCCAAAAAAAACAATAATTGTACATATATATAAAAAAATTTTGGATAGGTGAACTTAAATTGGCACAATAATATGAAATTATTTTTTTACTTTTTAGTGCATTTTTTGTTATAGAATATTTGATTTTTGAAGTCGGGTTTCCATTTTGTCAAAATAGGTTTTATTCATATCAAACACATCATGGCTGGGAATCAAGCCCAAGACCTCTGGCATTCCGGATTTGTGCTTTAACAATTGAGCTACCCAAATGAAATGGTAGGAGACTTGTGATAGGATGAATAAATACATAAATACATAGAGATATTCAGTTTTCTCAGGTCTATGTTATTGAATAGTGGGAACTATTATTTTTTGTAAATTACAAAAAAAAGGTCAAGTTTTCACAAGTATGTATATGTAAATCGGTCAAGTGTAAGCTATGTTTGCAAAATATATGTAATCCGTGAAAAGAAAGATATGAAAATAAGTGAAAATAACAACTAAGACTAACTGAGTTAATTTCTTATATACCCAGTATATTAAGATGTGAAAAAAAATTTGAAAGTCTAGTGTTTCACGAGGCACGAGGCGACGCGAGGTTTTGGTATCACCTCGCCTCGCCTCTTTTTTAAATTTCAACCTCGCCTCGCCTCGCCTCGGCCGAGGCAGAATGTAGGCTAGCCTCGCCTCGCCTCGGTTGGGTCAGCTATCAACCTCCCGAGGCGGAGGCGAGGCGAGGTAAAATTTTTCCTAACTTTGACTTATTTTGCATGAATGTACATAATATGGTAAAAAAAACTTATATATATATATATATATATATATATATATATATATATATATATATATATATATATATATATATATATATATATATAAATTTTGGAGACGATGACTTTCGACATCTACTAGGTAGGATCGCTGGACATTTGAAAAATATTTGCCAAGTAGTCTTCTATCTATTGCTTCATGTATTACTATATTATTATTTTGTTTAAATTTACTTTTTGTAAATTTGCTTCGGCCGAGGCAAATTCCTCGCCTCGGCCGAGGCGAGGTTTTTGGGACAATATACCTCGCCTCGCCTCGGTTAGTAACAAGGATTAAAATTTTGAACCTCGCCTTGCCTCGCCTCGTGCCACGTAACCGAGGGCCGAGGCGAGGCGAGGTTACCTCGTAGCCTCGGTGAAACACTATTTGAAACAAATGTTGTTTATTTTTAACATTTTTTGTTAAACATTTTTTTTTTCTCTTGCGGTTTTAAAGATGAATATTCTCTTCCACCTTAGCCAGAGAAAGCACGGTCAATTTTTGTCCATTAACCAATTGTACTTTAATTTTTTAATTGCACTAATATTTTCATCCGTTACAAAGTCGGCTAACTTAATATACCAATGCATTAATTTTCAACCCCCATAACTATAATGCCTTAAGGTAGTTCACTCGTTACAGTTGTAAATGTGTTACAATTATGCCAATTAACCATATCTAGTATATAATAATAATAATAATAATAATAATAATAATAATAATTTTTATTCTTTTTCACAATAATTACAATTATATAGAACATGTCATTTTATATGCTAAAATTGTTTTGACAACGGTTGCTTAATTTTTTTTTCTATATAAATATATAGACAAATTTTCCATTTTTATAAAAATATCGAGTTTGCGTGCACGGTTTACGTTTACCATGAATGTTCAAAATTTCAATTTTAGTTGCAAATATCTTGCTTCACAATCGGTAAAAAAAAATTTTTTTTTTAAATGCAAAACATTTAGATTAATATATATATTTATTTGATCAAATTCTTAAGTAAAGTGGGTTGACAAGTGAACTACCTCAACTAAAAATATTCGAATTTTAAACATTATATCCGTATTGGGGCAGATACATCCATGCCAAACATACAAACAAACACACAGACATCGAGGTGGTTCGATATTTAAAATTTTCAAAGTGGCGAATTCTAAAACAGTAAATACATTTCATAGTAAAAACAGCATATCTTTGGTCACATTCTGATATTTATGCATATTTAAGGTTGCGTGGAACAGGTTGCGCATTACAGCTAGTTTTATTTTATATGTTTTTATAAAGGAAATAATCAAATTATGAAATTATTTTTAAATAAATAAAAAATAAGACTTCTGTTTTGTACTTGATCGAATAAATAATTAGTATTACAATAAAAATTGAATATCATTTGATATAAATAAATATTATAACAAATCGTCTAAATTTTGTTAACAATTTACGTTAAAATATATTGTTCCTATTTCATTATATGTACCGTCAATATACAGTGTCTCTTTTTATAGAGCATAAAATAGGGGAAGATTGTCGAACACAATGTTTTAGGGTACTGTTTAATATACACTCCACCTAAATATCTTGATAAACTCCACCTTATTAGACGACGCCCATTTGACCAACATGTGCGCGTGATATTCAACAGGCACATTTAGTTACATGGAAATTTTACGGTATTATTCATCGTTTTGAGCAACTCAAGGCTGTTTTTATTTTGTTTTTTTTACGAAAAATATGGCGATACTGAATCAAAAACCTTAATTTCTTTATTTGTTGATCATGAACAAGAAATTATGGCATTCCTAATCTCTTGAATTTAAACTGTTTTGGTCACTGATTTCAATTGCTTCTGAAATTTTTCTAAATATAGAATCTTCTCGAACAGTCACACGATGAGACATTGACAACAAAATATCGTAATCGAATTAAATTCTTTGACGTAAAAATGACCTTAGTTTTAATAGTAACAATATTTTTTGAATGGTTTTGTTATGTTCGATTATGTTCATTGTTTGAAATTTAACCCATTTTTAGCCCTTTGTCCAATCATTTTAAAAGTTGGAACATTTCAGTTTGCAGTTTTCTCGAATACAGTAATTTAGTAGCATCTAGTTCAACTCATAATGAAATTCGAAAATATATAAAAGTCAACCCTCAAAAGTGGTAGCGTTGTGTAATTGCATTTGTTATTTAAAAAAAAAAATCGTTTCGCAGGACTTGCATCAACTAAGAAATTTTCTCAGAAAAACTGCAGATAAGAACTAGCGAATGAAACCGTTCTTGAAAAAGTAAAGTTTAGGACTTAACATAACATAGGACCTTATGGCCGAAATGTAGCCCGTCCAGGGCAGCCTCCACAATCTATCTATCTATCTAACATAAGATAAAGATCACTTTATTTGACTAGTTTCGGAACACAGTTAATTCTTCAGAAATAAAATGAAATGAGTAAGCATTTCATTTTTATTTCTGAAGAAGGAACTGTGTTGCGAAATTACTTAAATAAAGTGATTTGACGAAAATTTCAAATATTTATTTAATTTAATAAATATAATGGATTTTCGTCATGTAATGACCCATTCAACACAAAATATTACAAAATTATTTACATAATTTACATTAATGTTTTGGACTTTTATATACATAATGTTTTGGAATACATATTTATGAGAATCAGATAAAAACTCCAAGAAACCAACATGTTTCTTAGATAAACCAATACTTTTCGCACTATTAAGTATGGAACAGACGCAGAACATTGTGCAGCAACATTGAACTTCGCCTACAAAATATTTTCTGTACAGATGTGCAACCAAAATTATGGAAATTATTATTTTATTATTTTATGACGCTAATCATAAAATTCAATCATTTGTGTTCTTGTCTCTATCTATCTCATTTAATTTGTATAGTTTATTTACATGTATGTATCTCTAGTAACTAGTTGTTGTATGTATTTTGTAAAAAATTTTTTAGAAAAATATATTAAAATCAATACAAAAAGTAAAGTATAATAAAGTATATAATGTAAATTGTAACCAATCTAGGTAATAAAACATAATAAAATATTAAGAAAGCATAAAATTTTAGATAATATGTCCAATTTGTACAGGAACATTTAACTCCTACAAAAACAAATATACCAGATAAATATATCAGAAAAAACATACCCTCGCGCTCTTTACAGACGTGTAAACTCCGCCGTAGTCCTAGCGGCACTAAACAGAGTGGCTCATTCGCTCAGAGAGGTCAACAATCGGAGATACTGTGAATCGCGAATAGCGTGTATATTTTAATCTAGTTAATTTTCTATTTATTTTTATTTTTGTCTGTTGATCTCGACTTTATATCTATCTCTAATTGTTGAAGAGTAAAGTACGACTAGCTAATTTACACTGATGATGACTACATTGTAGTCGACATACGTATTTATAATACAAAAAACTGATCTAGGTAAAGGGGACGAATTTGAAATTTTATTTCAAAAACCTAGATCATTCGATAATATAATGTTTAAGCTCCTTGATTATTATATTTATTTGCATATGAGACGCATCGAGACACATCCCTTGATTTGATGCACTTAATTTAATACCTAAATGATGTAAATTCAATGTATTGGAAGTTATAATATTATTTATTTACCTACTAATAATAATACTTATATCAACTGCATTAAATAATTTTATATTTGCATTCAATTGAGGTTAAATTTATTTATTTATTTTTTCATTTGTGTAAACGCATTTTATGTTTGATTTATTTTTATTATTGAAAGGCGTTTGTTTATCGTTTTTGCCGTGTTACCTTTCTTTATATTAAGTCATGCAAGCTAATAAAAATGTTCATTCCTAATTTTCATTGAAATCGTTAATGTATTGTTTTCTTTCATTTAACACTTAAAAATTATAATTTTAAATTTCTCTTTCAAAATTATACTTAAATGATCGATATTTTCAAGTCAAGTCTCGAGAAGAAATAGCTGGTTAGCCGTTTCCCGGGTTTAAAAAAATTCTTATAGAGATTGCGTAGGTAATTTATGTCAAATAATTATTTGTTTCTAAATTTTGACAGTTCGAAACGTTAAATTATTTAGATTTTAAATTTATTGACAAATATTTTATTTCTGAAATGTTAATAATGCAAGCATTTCAATAAAAACTATACATTATATGTAACGAACTATATTAGATATCATTGTCCGTAGCCACTCTAACAGCCACAGGTCGCCATGAATATTTATAAGATAAAAGTTAATTAAGATCTATTTCCAACTGAGAAGCAATATTCTGAGGAATTGACGCAGCTCCTGCGTAACGAAAATTTTACATTTTTATTTTAACTTAAATTTTTCCATTCAACAGTTTTATTAATATTTAACTATTCACACTAATCTTTGTATGTATTATTTTCAAGTTTATACATTGAAGAGGTTGTGTTTATGTTCTGAACAGTTTATTTCAATGTTAAAATAGTTCGAACAATTAAATACTCAAGTATATATGCTAAAATGACAAATGTATTATACTGTATAATATATTATAATACATGTACAAATTTTATACTAATAATACATATATTGTAAAAGTATTTTAGCTACTTAAATAAAATTTGTTATTGATTAATAGTCTAATAACAACATCTAATAAATAATATTTGGTACAGAATGTCTGTAATTTTTTTTTCTTTGAACAAAAACATACAAATAATACTAAAAACTCATTTTTTTTATGAATGAAGAAGTGTATACATTTGTATTATAATATTTTTTAGTTAATTCACAAAATAAAAAAAATAAAATGATTCCTATAGAAATTCACATACTCGTACATACAATATATAGAATCATTTTATTAAAAATAATAATTTATGTTTTTCAAATAGACACTTCGGCATTTTTGTGTGACCCTCTTCTCTCACCTAATAATACAAGATGTTTCTCAAAACTTATTGACAATACCTTACAAAAAAAAACTTGTAATATTTGTATAAATTGTATACAGACAGTTGTTGTCAGTAAAGTAGCTAAACTATTATTATTATTGTTATTATTAAAAGCACTTATGAATTGATATATTCTTATTATTGTTTGATATATAAATAAAATGTTGGTATGGTATGAAATGGTAGGTACTGGACTATAGAAAGTTATTTGTGTTTTATGACAAAATTAAGTTTTTTTCTGTGAATTATTAGTGTTCCGTAACGAAGAACTATGAGGGAGAATAGAAGTCATCTATGGCTTTATGCAAATATCACATAATTCGGAAAGAGAAATTACCCTTTCATCCTTTGAAATGAACAAACCAAGTAGCCGACTAAGACTTCAGATAGAAAGCTCTCTGTGCCAAATATATAAAAGTGAAGGAAAGACACAATGATGTTCCCACAAGTCTCCCTAGTATGCTACACGGATGGTTCTAAGCTAGAAGAGGGATAATCGGGAGCTGGAGTATATACAAAGAACAAAGACGTTGAAGCCAGCTTGGCAATCCGACGATACGCCACTGTTTTTTGAAAATACTTTTATGTCATACTTCCAGTGGCAAATATGGAGGAAGTAGTGTAGACTGTAGAGTAAACTCAATATTAGTTGGTCCTTGGCGCAGGAAAATTGTTTCTGCGAAATTTTTTTACGAAAAAGAACGGTCCTTGAATTTTATTGCATTTTTTAAAAAGAATAAACATCATTTTATAATTTTTAGGAAAAGGATAAAATATTTATGATTCGTTTTGCAAATTATATTTAAAAAAGGAATTGTACAAAAAGAAAGACATATTGATACATATGTAATATTATTTATTCTCTTTGTTATTTAAAAAATATTTCCAACATCATAAAAATACACACATCTACGACAACCCAGTGACCAAAAAACGTATTGTTACTGTATTTTTTTAATTTTAAGGGTTTAATGATCGATCTAGCTAATTTAATTTTTAATAAATTTTGGTAAATATTTTTTATTGTGGGTCCTGAAAGTGGTAAATTTTAACAATATGCATAATATTGCCCACAGAAATGCTCGTATTAATATGGCTAACTAAGAACTAAAATGAAAATGAAAACATTTGTGAAGTGGAAAGAAACCTTATTATAATTATACAGTGGTTGAACTAGGTACTTATTTCTGAATAATATTTCGGCGTCTTAAAAAGGAATTGAATATATCCAGTAATAAAACAAATTTGGGTTTTACCATTTCTTGTGTAAAATATGGGTACAATAAACACATTGTTATTATAATACAAAGAAAGGGGTTGATATTAGTTAGTTTTAAACTAACTAATTTACTAACTAACTTACTAACTGTTAGTAGATATAATTTTGAATCAAAAGAACTATTAATATCACTATATTTAATCTTTAATGTAGTAAAGTAAAGTATATAAAATATTTAACAATCAAACCAATAAGTGTTTTTATTTCACAACAGTAATAATTACCAAACATCCTGGAAATTCCAATAATAGTTTATTACAATTTTCACTATTATCTTGACTTGGGTCCTTGGTTTCACTATTACCTGGAATTGGGTCCACTATTGAAGTTTCACAGGATGATTCGCCGTATTCGTGATTAACTGTAGATATTGTTTCCTCATTATCAGAAGTGCTTTCATCATTATTATAGGTGTACTGTACTATACTGTACTATATGGCATTATTGTAGGTACTGTAGTAAAATAATAGAAATCAAACTTCACTACACTGTAGAGATACTCACTCACAAATGTGATAATCGATCATTTGCTGCAATTAAAATTTTAAGATTACCTATTATATGGATAAGAAGCGAATAACATACAGTTTATAGGCAAATCCAACACAAAATACTTTCTTATACTGTAATATTAAAAATACCAAACATACTTGTTTGAGAGCCACTGTTTGTAATAAGACTATATGTTATGAATGGGAAGTACTTCATAATTTTTGAAAGGCATGCTTATAATTTATATTGCTCCTGACCTTACCTCAAAACACATATAGACCAGAGGCGGGCACAGACTGCTCGTCTGAGCCTTACGGGCTCTCCATAAGCTGGGTGAGAGTAAGTAAAGAAGGTATGTTTTGAAGCAAGACGGAACGATGTTTCAATACAGGTTGTCCTACCGATTATTGCCCAATAATTATATAGTATAGTCTATAGTATAGTCAATATTTTATTTTTTTTGAAAAACAAATTATGTAAAAAATAATTTCCACTACTACAAATAGTACTTCACTTTTTCAATTCAAAGTAGACTAACTCGAACTCAAATTCCCACTTTATGTAAAATTTAACTTAATTCATCAAATTCCCATGACACTATACTGAGCATACTCCATACGAAGAAAAAATAATTAAAGCAGGTAAATAATTCTTTATTAGTTCTCGGATATGAATAGTAAAATATTTAGACAAATTATTTGGAATTTCCAAAACTATAATTCTATTTAAATTATCCTTTGCAAAAATTTCCCTCTTTTATTACAATGGTCCAGCGGTAAACTTAAAGGTTCAAAAGATTTAAATATATTTTTATTTTATTCATACACAAATATGATATATACTAAAAAGGTACATTTTATGACCCAAATTACCAGCCCAAAATTCCAGAGTATGTATTGAATGATTGTATGTATTATTTACTTTGTATCATAGTGACCATAAAAAAGATTTGGTATTATTATATTTTTTTCAGAAAATGTTTTAATTAAAAAAAGAAAATATTAATAATTGGTAGGTTACCCTGTATTAACTCTATCTCTCTTCCCTACCTCTCACTCAGAGCTTGGCGGAGTCAACTCCTGCCCACCTCTGATATAGACTGGTCTGCGCAGTAAAAGACGAATTTTGACGGTCCAAGAAAGAAGAAACCAACTCTACTGGGCAACAAGTTTATATCTGATCGGTTAACCAACCTCCACGCAAAGCAATCTATTATGCCAAAATAACATTCCCTCTGGTACTCGAATGCGCAGAATCACTGGAGAACCTGGCAAGGACGAAAAAAACTACTTTGATGTAGGTACCAGAAGACTGCGGAGCTTAGGGCGTTGCAACGGCAGACGAGCTCACCCGTGAACGAGTCGCACTTCCATATCAAAGACCGGAACGAATGGGTGAATAAGTCTATGAATAGGAAACGGAAAGTTATAGCAGGCCATAGACAATTCAAACAAATGATACATCTGGCTATTATACCCCAAAGTCAACCTTGCTTATTGTAAAGAGCTAAAGAGCTAAAGATAATTCCTGGTTCGGGTGCTTAATCTTTCTGATTGGGGTGATCTGCTCGGACTGTAACAGTGCAGAGTATACGCCCTTTCAACTTCTGGCAGAATGAACACACAGATCCAGAATGAGGTGCCTAGCCTTC
This sequence comes from Nineta flava, assembly GCA_963920215.1. NCBI lineage: Eukaryota > Metazoa > Arthropoda > Insecta > Neuroptera > Chrysopidae > Nineta > Nineta flava. The sequence goes on along the minus strand of OY986042.1, from coordinate 56,219,530 downwards.
GGCTCAACCGAAATCGAGGAAACTGAGGTAAAGCAATACAAGTGAATGAACATAGAGTTAGAGGAAACGAACCAGGGGTGGTAGATGAAAGAAGATATTCAGTGGAAGAGTTCCTTAATGGTTGGTATTAAGGCATCTTTGCCAGTGTTGTATTGAGAATTATTAAGAATAATTTTGTTGGAGCTAACACATATTTCTAAGGACACAGAAAAGTATAAACAAAAATATTTAAGATAAAATATTTTTCTCCTTGGACAAAGGAGTTTTTTTTATAAATATATGTTACATACCAAGGTCGATATTGTACAGATCGGATTTGGTACAAAATTGTCTGTACAAATCCCGATCTGTACAATATCGGGCTTGGTACGTAACATATACAAAAGTGTAATTGAAAAAATTTTGAATTATTTATTTTTCTTTAAAACAAAGTTTTTTTTAAATCAAATGAATGAAAAAAATTATAAAATCAAATATAATTAATTTTTACACAAATAAAATTTTGTCAAATAACATAAATAGAAAACAAGCTTGTCGATAAACAATTATTATGTTATGAATTATAATGTAAAATTTGGAACTGACAGAATATACTGCCATTAGCTAAGCGTACTAAATGGATAATCTAGTGAGGGGTATCACATCTATACATTAGTTCGTACCCCACCCAGTCGAACCAATATAATTTTTAATAAATTTAATCAATTATTGACCTCTTGAAAAGCGTCCGAGGTTGTTGAGAAACTAATCATTTGTTCTAGAAGAATCTATAACTATGTTTTCAAAAACAATATTTTCTATTAATGTCAACAAGCATTTTTCTAGAACGATCCGTGGTCTCTATAAAAGCAGCGATATTCGCCAGCTAAAAATCAGTTGAAATTTGAAATTCGATCAATTAAGATCAGTTTAAGATTAACATTTGATTAGTTCAGTCAGTTATAAATTGACACTTGTACATTGTTGTATTGTATTAAAGAGAGAAATTAATGGACTTATTTAAATTGTGGAAATTAAATTAAATTCAAATTTTTTTTTCAAATCGAGTAAAATTCAGGTTTGAATAAAATCATAAAGATTTTGTTTTATTTAATTTTTTTGCGAATTTCCTCCAAAGGAAATGCAGCAATTGTTTTTGCACCAATGTTGGAATTTCGTAAAAATTTCTTCAAATGACCATCGATCGATCCCACCTATTAGATGCTAAAAATATATATATATGGACTTTTTAAAATGTCTTTGTACTCTCTAGCGGTCACAGTTTTATTCCGATTGGAATGAAATTTGATATTTGAGGTGCTTTTGGTATTCTAAAGGTCAAGCTAATGGGTAAAGTCGGATGAGCGGAAAGGGGGCTTAGAGGAAGGGGGAAACACAAAATTTGACAATATCCCTTAATATTTGAAAAATCTAAAAATCTATCAGGAATTAAGTTGTAGGTACTAAGTTTTACTGTAGTTTTGTTTCCTATCATTTTTCTGTTACACTTATATTAATAGAAATAATTACAATTAAAGATTGAAAGTTAAAATTCTAAATATCTCTGTTCACATTAGAGTATAAGAAAATTGATCAAGTAATGAATTGTAGCAAACTTGATTTTATACAAGTTTACTCCTTATACATTTTTCGATTATTCTAATATTAAGAAAGATATTTAATATTTTGTGTTTGTTTGAAACGAATACATGAAATATATTTTATTGTAAAAAACTTTTTAGAAAAAATTCAACCGACTTCAAAAAACACAAAAAGTCACTATATTAAAAAGCTCAAAATAACAATTTACAGATTTCTTCCAAAAGACAATTCTTGCCCAAACTTATTACGTATAATTATTATACCCAGTATATGTAAATGTATAAGGTATGTTAAGTTCGACCCCGACTTTGTTTAAAAATATTGATCGTAGGGATGAATGTTTGGTAAATTTGTGCATAAAATTCGGCCACTTCCACATGCCCGTCTGCCTGTCTGTGGACACAATAACTCAAGAAAGAAAAGAGATACCGGACTGAAATTTTTTTTTCATAAACTCAGTAGTTTTCTCATAATTTGTGATTAAATGTTCCTCGGAAAGCGAATTGTTAATAATTCAAATATGCAGAATTGTTAACAATTCAATCATTAATATACAACTCTGTGTATACTAGGTATTCAAACAATTAACTTAGTTAGGTTTTACATTACTTGTAATAGCATATTATTGTTGGTATGACGTGCTACCTACTGATCGGTATGAAGGGATTTCCTCATCAGATTGTGACTGATGACAATGGGACCACCTCGAGAGTATATTCTTTCATACAAAACAAGAATTTTCAAAATCGATCCACAATTGACGGAGAAATCGGTGAACATACATTTACAAAAAATACATATAGTCGAACACAGAATCTCCTCTTTCTTTTTTTGGAGTCGGCTAAATTTTTGTTGATTTTCTCATTTCCACAGAAACTAAACCTTACTTTTAAAAAATAACTATAAAATTATTTTATTGAAATTTTGTTACAATTTTGATTGCTGTTAACATAGTAACTTTAAACTAACACACTATTATTAATCGTTGTATATGGTTGTATTTTGGCTATTAATAAATTAAAGTTTTTCAGACACTAAAATCATGTCAGATATGATATTTCATTTTGATCACACTAAAATTCTGACCGCTAGAGAGTGATTTTTGTATTCTAAGGAAATTCGCTAAGTTGACGCAGCTCCTAACGTAACGCCTTTTTTTAAAGTGCGTGGTGTCCTATTGACATAAATTTACTAAACTTTAACAAATATTTTGTGTTTTTTGTGTGTGTCAAGTATCGGAATCTGTTGAAGGTTCTACAGCGCTTCTTTGAAGGTTGAAGAGAGTAAAGGTACCGCGGCACCAGGTTTCCGCCTCTTCTCCACTAATACCACTACTACTACTACTACTACTACTCCAACCGCTCCAACGCCGTCCTCATTAAACCTGCAGAAGGTAAGACTTACGCAGACCTCTTGAAAGGCATCAAGGCAAATGTTGACCCAGACAAGCACGATATCGATATATTAATTGCTTTTGTCAAACTCGATGGTAAAAGTGCACAGGCCATCCTGAACTCCGTATCAAAATTGGCTGGATAAACTGTCGGGTAAAGCAACGTAATACTGCCCCAAGATGCTTCAAGTGCCTTGGTTATGGCCACGTCTCCAGCAGGTGCATGGGCCCAGACCGCAGTAAACTCTGCTACAAATACGGCAAAGCGGATCACAAAGTTGCCTCTTACAAAGAAGCGCCACACTGCGTACACACCGGGAACAGGACGCTGTGCTACATACCGGCGTGTGCTGAAGGGTGTGACTATGAACTCAAAATAACGACGATCCTCTAAGGCAATCTAAGGCGAGGCTGGACGGCGCAAGCCTTATTACATCAGCATATCAATGAACAAAAATCGACTTCTAGCTGGCACTCCGACATCTCTGGTACAGCTGCTGTATGGGTAATTAACCCATGCATACACGTACTTAAGAGTGGACGTAATGACGGCTTCGTATGGATCAAGACACCGAACTTCACACTGTTTAGCTGCTATCTTTCGCCCGATGAAGGCATCTCAGTATTTCGACACGAGCTTGGTGAACTTGAGTACACAGTCCACCAAACATAAGGCGAAGTCATCGTAGCTGGGGACTTTAACGCCAAGTCAACAGAATGGGGAATGGAATGGGTTGACGTGAGAGGAAAAGAAGTCACAGATATAATCGCAAGACTCGACCTCATAGTCGCAAACAACGGTACCTCTACGACCTTCAGACGACCTGGATACTGTTAGACGATCGTTGACATCTCAGTCGCTTCTCCGGCCACGGCTGCCAGAATTTCCAACTGGCAAGTCCTGGAGACGTACAATGCAAGCGACCACCAATACATACAGTTCACGATTATCGCTGCAAGAGACTGTCGAACTACCCCCGGTTGCTCAAGAAAGCCCTGGAACTTGAAAAAACTGGACGAGTCGAAATTCATCCAATACCTTACGGAGCAGTGGCCGAACTGATCCATAACTTCAAGTCCCTTAAGGGGAATAGATGCGAAAAGGTTGGTGGAAAAAACCACGGACTTCATCGGTAGAGCCTGCGACGCGTCTATGCCAGTAAAACCTAAACAAAACCGACATAGGCCTAACGACTGGTGGAACAGTGAAATCACGGAGCTGAGGAAAAAATGCCTTTCTCTGAGACGTAAATTGGTCAGAGCTAACGGTAAAGACCTCAACGACCAGACTAATAATCTTATCCAGGAATTTAAGGCTGCGAAGAAAGACCTTAAACAAGCCATCAATGCCAGCAAAAAACAGAGCTGGACGGAACTTTGCGCGGACTTTGAAAACGATCTATGGGGACGAGGGTATCAAATCGATACAAAGAAGAGCGGTCCAACGAGTGCCTGCGTGTATCGTACTGTGCCAGAAGCTGCAGTGCTAGTCATCTCGAAAGCTATGCCAATAGATCTCATGGCCTACGAACGTAGGAAACTTCACCAACACCGGATGGCAGGAACGCTGAACGATAACACGCAGAAAACTAAAAAGAGAACACACTGTTACCGAGTAGCAACAACGATGGTAATACTGTACAACAGGAAGATGGACAGCATAGCTAATTCCGGACATAACAACCTGGACTGAGTGCCAACATACGGAGACCAATTACTACCTGACGCAATTGCTCACAGGACATGGGCTCTTCAATCACTACCTACACAGGAGACTAAGAGAAAGCACGTACTGTTCCTACTGTGCTGAAGAAGTTGACGATGCCTTTCATACAGTCTGTCATTGCAAGCGATGGATAATGGAGAGAAACGCTGGAAACATCATAGCGCTCATAGCCAGATCTGAAACCAACTGGAAGGCCATGATGCGATTTGCGGAAGACGTCCTGAAAGCCAAAAAATCTGAATAGCGATCAGCGGGGAGCGCATAACAGCGTATTGAGGGTCAGACTGAAGAAATGGGAAAGCGTTTTCAGGTCTGGCCCCCTTCTCATTCGAAGGGAGATAAGAGGATTGTTTTTAGCCAGTAAGAATCTGACACTACCAGCAACTCCACCTAGCTGGTGTCTTTTTGAAGATTTTTCAACCTTGATAAAAAATACTACTACAACTACTAATACTACTACTTGTGTTCCGTACTTCGAAATCAGAACAATTTTAGAATCATCGTATTTCTGTCACTTTTCTCGGAGACTATTTTATGTAAATAATTAAAATTTGTCATAGTTGGAATAAGAAATTACATACGGTCGTGAAGTTTGAAATTGAAATTTTTTAGTTAATAAGTTAAGTTTAAGGGGTTAATTTTGTGGGTTGATACGGGAAAAAACTAATAATCTTATGGATGGATAGACACAAAAAGTTAGCAAAAAACAGTTAAATATTTGTAAATAGTCAAGTTACAAGTAATAAAAGTATATGCACATCAGATAGTGAGAAATTGTACGATAGCATTTGGGTAGCTTAGTTGGCAGAGCACTGCTGTAGTTTGAAAGCTAGAGGTCTTGGATTCAATTCCTAAGATATGTAAGGTTTTTCATGTCAAAACATTGATGTCAACATAATATTACAAAAAATTAGTGCATTATTGTTTTCCAAAGTAAGGTAACGTGGTAAAATGTTCTGATCAGCGTAAGATAGTAAGGAAATTTTATTCAAAATTATTTTCTATTCCAAGCATGTGTCGTCTCATACTATGCTAAACATATTTGCTGATTCTAAAAAAAGCATATAATACATATTGTGCTAATGGCTTTGTGTATCGATTTAATGAATGTACGAACCAGGTATGATTTTGATTTGGTTTTGGCATCTAAGAATTTCCTTTACTGCAATATGAATCATACTCATCTATTCAAAAGTATTATAAATACCTTTGCAGCTTAGTGTACTTAGGTTTTTTATTTAGCGCTGGTTTTTACTAGAGATGGTTTTGATTCTTAGATCAAAAAACATATTGTGATCGGATATCAGATCAATGGAATGAATGTGCGGATAATCATTTCCAGAGATAATCCCGTCGATAATGAATTTGGGTATATATATTTTCCTAAAGCACCTGTCAGGAATAAGGAACCGCCACCGCGGTTGCTATCAAACTCTATATGGAGCAATGGCATTAATCTCTTGTTGATTTGTTCAATATTGATCCGAACTGTGCAAAGACCTATGGATGCCTAGCGTCTACTTGGGTCTTACAGTTTCCATTTCATTAAACTGCATTTCGAAATTTACTGGGTTATTCGTTTCAAATTGCACATCCAAAGATGTTAATTTGTAATCCTGTTAGGACACCTAATTTTAACAATGTATTTAAAATAAAAAAACTTACAATAAAAATCTTACAATAAAAACTTACAATATCTTGCTGATTTGCTGCATAACTAACCACGAATAGTATTCTTATATATTGACATTATATTGGTATTGAATATTTTAACTTTAGTTTTATTTGATAACTAGGCGAAAGTTCAAACAGGCTGTATTCACTCTACTCATAACATTCTCATAGGCATTAAGTGGTATCATTTATTACTGCTCCCACAAAAAAAAACTATTAGAGTTCTAGTATGTCCCATTATAGATATTAGGTTATTATGTTACTGTTGACGTATATTGTAACGATACCTAATGATATTATTATAATTAATTTTTTATTATTTATTATTGAAAGTTATTCATTTAACTTATTTAAAATTATTATGAAAATCTAAATGTGACATTCAAAAACAAGTTTATTTATAAAAATGATATTTTTGTCAAATCAGCATAAACAGGCATTGAAAGTATTTATGCTGATCATAATTATAATGTAACATTAATTCGTTTAAATATTGTATCAATTATCGCATATAAATAGTAATGACAAAAAATTAATATTTATAATTAGATTCTAGATTTAGATTTTAGATATCAGGCAAAATGGTAAAGTCAATTAGGATCGGATATTAGTCCGATCAACTTAGCATTAAATTTTAGTGTGTACGAAACATCTCATATTACTCAAGACAAGCCTCTTTTATCTCTTTTGTTCGAAAGAAACGGAAACCGAATTCGTCTCCAACGTCACTTTATGGAGACGACAACTCTTTTTTCATAGCCCGGGAGGCTGCTCAAACGCATCTTGTGCGCTGGACAGCCTCCATGTTGAAGCTGGAGGGCTAGACTTTTCTGCCTTCGGTGAGCTCATTTCCGCCTGCACAGCCGTCTCACCCCATGATGTAGATCGAGGTGGAGTCTTTGAACGATTCACCTCCATCGATTTTGCTTCTGTGGTGGGCTTATTGGTTGCCACTTCCGAAGCTCTCACGCCAATCATTAAGCTCTCGCATTTTCTCTTGGTTCTAATTTTAGGAGGAACTTAAATAGCCCCCACCTCCCGGAGAAGTATTAATCATTTTTGCTGGCCTTGCTGAAGCTTGCCTTCATTTTTTTATATTTAAAACCTCGCTGATGATTTTCATCACCATCGGGGCGAGCTCTTCAGCAAGCGTTGAAGCGTCAGCTGAAGGAGCTGGAGTAACTGTGACGCGGGCATAGAAGACGGCAGACTAACAGGTCATCACCCTCCTGTGCACCTCAGGATATGTGAGCTTATCCAGAACTCTCACTTTCTGGATAGCCATCTCTTCTTTGTGTTTGTGGCAGTTCTTCGACTGACTACCGAATGACTACCCCCACAATATACACATTTGATTGGCTCATTGCACGGTCTTCCGTAGTACACAAATTTCACATCTACCTGCGGTGTGTCTGTATCTTTGTCAACGATAGCATCGCATCGGTGCTGGAATGTACGGTCGTACGGGGATTTTCTCGGCAAATTTATTTTGTTAATGGTCAGTTGGAGGAGAGGTGAGTCTTTCAACTCACCATCCTGCCTCCACGTAATCCTTCGGGCGTAAACTACTCCCTGGTCGGACAAATTTTCGAGTTTGTATATAGAGGTAATATATGATACATACTCGATATATAGCAGAGGTGAGCAGGAGTTGACTCGGCCAAGCTCTGAGTGAGAGGTAGGGAAGAGAGATAGAGTTACTACAGGGTAACCTACCAATTATTAATATTTTCTTTTTTTAATTAAAACATTTTCTGAAAAAAATATAATAATACCAAATCTTTTTTATGGTCACTATTAAACAAAGTAAATAATACAATTCAATACATACTCATTCAATACATCATTCAATACATATCTTTTGAACCTTTAAGTTTACCGCTGGACCATTGTAATAAAACTAAAAGAGGGAAATTTTTGCAAAGGATAATTTAAATATAATTATAGTTTTGGAAATTCCAAATAATTTGTCTAAATATTTTACTATTCATATCCGAGAACTAATAAAGAATTATTTACCTGATTTAATTATTTTTTCTTCGTATGGAGTATGCTCAGTATAATGTCATGGGAATTTGATGAATTAAGTTAAGTTTTACATAAAGTAGGAATTTGAGTTCTTCGAGTTAGTCTACTTTGAATTGAAAAAGTGAAAAGTACTATTTGTAGTAGTGGAAATTATTTTTCGCATAATTTGTTTTTAAAAAAAAATAAAAGTAGTGAATTTAATAATGGAGAAGACATCGCAAGCAGTCTTGGATAAGTTCAGCAGTGGAGGTGCGGCGCCGTTTGCTAAGAAAAGGAGGATAGTTTTTGGCATCAACGAGTGGGAGCATCATTTTGGTATATACAAGAAAACTGATAAAGAGCTAATTTGCCTATTTTGTGGTAAAACTTTTATTTATATAAATAAAAGTAATTTCCAACGTCATTATACCGTGAAACATTCTGCCGAGTTTGATAAATTCGAAATAGGTACAGCAGAACGCGATCGCGTAATTTCTGTTTTAAAAAAAAATTATTTTGAACCATCGTCCGCCAAAAAATTATATATTAATAAGGATGAGTTTACAAAAACCGCGTTATCTTTCAAAACAGCGTATAGAATCGCGAAATCGCGAAAGCCATTTAGTGAATGTGACTTTATGCAGACGGTAGTGGAAGACTATGTGGACTCAATGTTCAGTGGGACCGAACTTGAAGAAGAATGTAAACAATTCGTTAAAGAAGTCCCAATTTCTCGTCGAACAATAACACGGCGAGTAGAAGCAATTGATGATAACATGACAAGTCAATTAAATGAAGACATTAAGTTTTGTTATTGCTATTCATTGCAGTTGGATGAATCGACCGATGCAACAAATACTGCGCAAATGTTAATTTACATTCGTATGGTTTTCGATGATTTATTTGTTAAAGAAGAACTCTTTGCGATGATTTCCCTACATCGCGAAACGACCGCCGAAAATGTCTATGCCGGAGTACTTGCACGAATAAAATCATTACCTTTAGAAAAATTTGTTTCACTTACCGCGGATGGTGCAAGTAATATAACGGGTTGTAATAACGGTTTAATTGCACTTTTTAAAAAAATCCCTGAATTAAAAAATCTTTTATCATTTCATTGTATCATACATCAGCAGGCATTATGCATGAAAAGCCTTTCAGTTACGGAAATTGAAAATATTGTTATAAAAAAAATTAATTCGATTAAACCGCGCGCGTTGAAACATCGTTTATTTAACGAATTCGCGAAAAAAAACGATCCGGAATTTAGGGAATTAAAATATTATTCTCAAGTTAGGTGGCTTAGTAAGGGACAAATGTTTGCACGATTTTATGAAAATTTAGATGTAATTGTAAAATTTCATGAAGAAATCGGTGAGCCTTGCCCTGAACTAAGAGACTTTGATTTTACAGCAACTTTAGCTTTTCTCGTAGATTTAACTTCAATAGTTAATTTACATAATTTAAAATTACAGGGCAAAAATATTTATATTTGGGACGCGGTTAGAACTATTATAGAATTGAAAAAAATTTTAGAGATGGCGGTAAATTTTTTTGGTGGTTTAAAAATTCCAAATAATTTTCCTAAACTATTACACATTGCGAAACAATGTGTGAAGAGTGATTTTACTGAATTGTTTTTAAAATATAAATGTTTATTAGAAACGGTAATTTTACAATTTAATAATCGATTTAAAGATTTTGAAAATATAAATCTAATGAGTGATTTTTTAATGGCCCCTTTTAATAGACAATTTAAAATTTCCACTTTAATAGAAGTTTTTCTCAAATTTTTTCCGGATTCCAATGATTGCGCGTTATTAAACGAAATGATTACCCTTCCAACAAATTATAATTTATTAGGAGCCATGAACACAAGCACAAAAAGTATTTGGGAAATCGTCGCAGAAAACCCATCTTCGTTTAAATATCCGGAATTATTAAAAATATATAAAAAACTTAGTAGTTGTTTCGCATCTTCTTATCTATGTGAATCGGGATTTTCACATATGAAACATATAAAATCAGATTCGCGAAATTCCCTTACGGATAAACATTTAGAAAATATAATGCGAATATCCCAAAATACATATATTCCTGATATTGAAAATTTATCAAAATTATTCAAAGAATAATAATAAAAAACGAATAATTTTTTGTTTGTTTCTTAATTATTTTATATACTTATCCCTTTCCATTTTATCTCTTTATTTCATCTCCCTACCTATTCCTATCGTTCTCCTGATGGAAGACGCCTACCGCCTTCCCGTGGTTTCCATCAATTATTATGTTATTATTTATTAGTTATTAATTATGTTATTATTATTGTTATTATGTTATTATTATTGTTATTATTATTATTATTATTATTATTATTATTATTATTGTTATTATTATTATTATTATTATTGTTATTATTATTATTATTGTTATTATTATTATTATGTTTTTTGTGTATCTCTCCATACTGTAAAAAATATTTAAACAATAAACAATAAACAATTTTATAAAACTATTTCTAAATTGATTGAATAAATTATTGGGTAGTAATCGGTAGGACAACCTGTATTGAAACATCGTTCCGTCTTGCTTCAAAACATACCTTCTATACTTACTCTCACCCAGCTTATGGAGAGCCCGTAAGGCTCAGACGAGCTGTCTGAGCCCACCTCTGATATATAGAGGTATAGTAAGTTCAAACTTAAATGAGACACCATTCCCCTTTTGCGCAGAAATAAAAAATTGGAATGGGTAAAAATACACTAATGCTATTTAATATATGAAAAAGGGGAATTTAATATAATAATTCAATAAAGGGAAAAGATACACTTTATCAATTATATAAAAAGAAATGGCATTATAATAAACTTATCTTATATTTTATTTCTATTGGCTATGGCCATCGACAAAGATATTCACATATGCAACCATCATAGTAAGAACGAGATGGCTATTATCAATAAAAGATTATATTTATTTATATACCAGTGGACATCAAACAAAATGCAAGTGAATCAATGATGTAAATAGTATGAAAATAAATTATAGAATTGATATTCAATAAAATTTTCGGATTTGTTATTAAATAAAATGTTTTTGAACAAGCAATTAAATTAATACTATAACTGTGCAGACCTCAGGCCTACGTTTAAGTACAAGTACTTAAAATTCTATTACATTACCTTTAAATTATTATCATAATTTACCGGGCTTTAACCCATTATGATTGTCGGCTATATTAAATAAAAATTCAATTCTTTTATTAAGAATTTGTTAATCCTGTTGTAATATAATAGAATTTTAATTACTTGTAATAAAATATAAAACCGAAACATATGGTTGCTTATTGACCTGAGGTCTGCCCATGTTTTTGTAACAAGGAAATATAATTCTATTATATTATATTATATGACAGGATTAAAAATAAGTAGATGCCGTACATTCCATTGTATTTAAATATTTAAAAAAATATAAAAACTTCCAAAATACCACACACACGAAACTGTTTGAGATTCACTGGATTAGTTGTTAACACACAGAAGTGTAGAATGATAATGATATACTACTTCACCTTAAATATCATATAGACTAGGTCCAAAAAAAATGTGTTTCTGCGACTGTCTCATTTAGGTTTGAACTTACTATAGAAAGAAAGTACACATGGGATATATTCAACTTTCAACAAAAAAGTACATAATAAAAAAAATATAATAGTAATAATTACAGTACCCTAATTTCTTTCGGCTGCTGTATGTTAAATCATTCCCACAAAGTTTATTTAAAAAAACCCGACCAAATATTTAGATTTGACTTATTTTATTAAGGATGATCCAGCATACGCCAACAGTTTAATTAATTATCCACCCCATTAATTTTAATTACCAACCTGCCACCCTTGGGAATCGAACCCGAACCTTTCTGTTTCAAGCAGAGCAAGTTTGACAGTTCTTCGACAACTGCTGATGGCAGATTCGGATAGAGTTTCGACATTTCTGAAGAATTCTCCATGTACCATACAGCATATGAACGGATTTGTTTAATTCGTTTTTCGGATTCTACATCTTTTGAAATGCGAACTTAAAATATTGGGGATTCTTGCAATAATAGGGAATATGCATGAACATTTTTTTTCACTTCAATTGAAGCATGTAGACTTGACAAATATCAAGGTAAAATTACTTTTTAAATAATTCCCGTTTTAAGAAATTCCCGTTTAGACGAAGAGGGTGATAGCCGCCTTGACATGCATTGTGACGTCATAATATACTATCACCATTTAAAATACACGTAAAACTCCGTTTTGCAAGAAAGAGACAGATAATAATCTTAAAAAGCTTATAGCTTCCTTGATATTTGTCAGACTTTAATTTCGTTTTTAAATATTATTACAGTATTAACAGTATTTTTATATTCTGAAAATAAACATGACATATTTGGTATCATGCATATACCCTATTGTGTGGTATTCAAAATTTTAAAACAGTCCAGGAATGTTTAAATATTTTTAAAGAAGTGTTTAAATTTGTACCATTTAAATTACTTCAAACAAAATTACGAATGAGAACTTCAATTACTTTAACATATACTCATAACTTAATTTATGTCTTTTACATGACATCGAAAACGAGTTTTACTTTCTAGGATTCCTAGAATCTAAATAGCCTATTTTATTTTAATTATAAGTGGATTTCGTATGCCCAAATCGTTCGCACTGTTTATAAAATTTTGAAAAATTTTAGACGCCTATAAAAATCGGCTGACGTTTCTTTCACAAATCTTAATATTTTAAAATCGATACAATTGGAAACAAAAAACTTCGGGACGTTCAAGTAACCTGCAGTAGCTGTGCAATAACATAAAAGATTGCATCAAAGTAAATATAAAATATGAAGATATGTGATGGAAATGTCCAAAATCTAGAAGCGGGTACACTACAGTCTCTTAGTGTCTTTAAAATTTCACACCATTTTCAAAATATTTTGGACTATTTTAAATTTATTCAGTAAATTCATCAATACGTGATGCTGATTTACTGAAAAACTCCAACAATTCGATCATTTTGATTAGGGGAATTAGTTGTTAGGTTAGGTGTAGTGTCTGTCACGGACACACTAGACCATAATGTCGCTTGTAATACCTATGCATTCAAGATGTGGGTGGAGAACAAGGAATTTGTATGCAGACAAGGAATTGGTAGGTTGTGCCCAACTAATTTTAATTGACAAACTGCCACCGTTGTGTATCGAGCCAGCAAACTTTCACTTGCCCTGGTATATTAGTTGTTAAAATTTCATATTTTAAAATGGTATCGAGCTACTTTAAGTAAAAATGAATATGAAAATAATTAAGCCGTGAGAACCCATTACATTAATTTGTTAAGAAGAGGATGATTCAATACCAATAAGTTTCTTCTTTTTTCAAAATGTGTAATTTAACATAAAATTAAATAATAAACATGTATTATAATACAACACACAACTAGACATAATATATGAATACATTATCTTTATAACTCGTATAAAAACATATAACTTTACCATACATACCACCATAATTGTATATGTTAAGTACTTACATAGGGTCATATTAATAATATTTTTGACATATTAATTGAGTTATTAAATGATTCAGATTTTCTATTGTGAAAACATAGCAAACAAAAAGACATACAGAACATAGTTACGCTTTATAATTACAATTTGATTCAGTTTTTTGCATTTCTATAGAATGCATAACAAAATGTGTTAAGTTAAAGTTATTACTGTAACTAATTGAATAATACATTATGTACTACATTTTTGAAAAATATCTACTCCAGTGTATGTAAGCACACTAAATAAGTAAGATATATTCCGATATATATATATATATATATATATATATATATATATATATATATATAAATATATATATATATATATAAATATATATATATATATATATATATATATATATATATATATATATATATATATATATATATATATATATATATTTCTGAGGTTTATTCTATAGAAAACTTGGTACTTTAGTATGAGTATTTACTTATAACAACGTATAATTTTTATTTGTCAATTGGGCTGTTAGATTAAGTAATTTATTTAAATGTATATATATAAATTTATCTTTATATATATATATATATATATATATAAATATATATATATATATATATATATATATATATATATATATATATATATATATATATCTATATATATATATATATATCTTAATATGTATAATTCTTCAGTACGTGTGTATGTGACTGAACTCCTCCTAACGACCGGACCGATTTTGATGAATTTTTGTGTGTGGCTTCCAGTGGATTCGAGAATGAAATTTAGATGAAATTCTATAAAATTATTTTAATAAAATTTTATTTTAATTTTGAAATGTCAATTTTGATTGTCGTTTCCATAGTAATTTACATAGTAATACCGTTATATTTTGGCTATTAACAAATTTAATTTTTGCAAATACTAAAATCACATCAGATATTATAGAGAGTGATTTATGTATTCTTAGGAAATTAAAGCAGCTCCTGCGTAACGATTTTTTTTTTAAATGCATTTTTGTTTTTAAAAATGCCAGCAATTAGACGTACAAACTTCAGTCGCAAAACTCGAAAAGCTAGAAGTGAAAGATATACCGAGAAACGCGGAATGAATTTGAACGGAATCGATGGAATCGAAATCAACAACATAGAAATGTTGTGTTTAACCAATATCGAGCTGCATTTACTTATAATGTGGAAATCGATTACAGTTCACAACCAATCGTTACTATTGGACCAATGAACGTTGTGTGTTAATATTGAAAGGCATTTAGTTTAAGAATGAAGCCCCTGGATTGTGTTGTGCGAGCGGTCAAGTAAAACTGGCGCGATTGATACCGCCAGAAGAGCCACTACATTCATTGGTTTCGGGAAATGGGCCAGATTCCAAAAATTTGACTCATATCGAGCAATAAAATAATTGGTTTCAAATGACGTCATTTGGCGCAATAAAAGTTATTCGAGAAAAATTTAAGCCAAGTTTCAAGGTAAGTATATTGAAAAACAATAAAATTTTACCACCACGTCCCTGATGCAAAATACGATGGCAGCTTTCAATTGAAATGGTGTATCAATAGAAATGGCTTAAAGAACATTTGTAGCTCGGTAAATTGCCAAAAGCAGAAAGAAGTTAGTGTGTTTAAAAAAGTTGATGGTGAAATGAGAATACTGAGAAAGTATTTTGAGAGCCACATGGGAGAGGTTTGCAGGTTCAGGGTCAAATATATCATCTAACACATTCCTTATTGCGAACGCGGGATAGTGACTACATATTTTTGCAGATTTATTTTATGGGCGATTCAGCAAGACAAGTCGATCAGCGTTGTTTACACAACACTTAGGTGAAAAGACCAATTGTGGAATAACTCCAAATGATTTTCCATAAGCACAACGAATTAGACAATCTAAATTTTTTACAATAAAATATATTTCATATATTCGTGTCAAACAAACACAAAATATTAAATATCTCTCTTAATATTAGAATATCGAAAAATGTCTAAGGAGTTAAGTTGTAGAAAATCAAGTTTGCTACAATTCATTACGTGATCAATTTTCTCAAACTCTAATGTGAACAGAAATATTTAGTATTTTAACTTTCAATCTTTAATTGTAAATATTTCTGTGAATATTAGTGTAACAGAAAAATGATAAGAATCAAAATTACAGTAAAACTTAGTACCTACAACTTAACTCTTGATAAATTTTTCAAATATTAAGGGAGATAGTCAAATTTTGTGTTTCACCTCCCTCTAAACCCTCTTTCCCCTTGTCCGATTTTACCCATTAACGAACTGCGCCTTTTGAATACCAAAAGCGACTCAAGGATACCAAATTTCATTCCAATCGGAATAAAACTGTCACCGCTAGAGAATCCACAGACATTTAAAAAAAGTACATATACATATATATGTATATATACATATATATATACAAATTTTAGAGATAGTGACTTTTAACATCTAATAGGTAGAATCGATGGAGATTTGAAGAAATTTTTACGAAATTCAAACATTGGTGCAAAAACAATAGCTGCATTTTCTTTGGAGGAAATTCGCTAAAAAAAAACAACGTGTAATAGTTTGGGTGTAAACAACCCAGACTATTACAGTAAAAATGATAAATTTTAAAGTATGTGTAATAAAATGTGATATTGTGGGTGTAAAGGCCTCGATATCACAGATAAAATCAATAAACTAGTTAAAAACAAAAAAACCCAAAAAAAGAAGAGAAAATTGTACGAGGCTGTACATAAAAACATATAAAAGACAAGACTTTTATAATCAGAGAGGTAACTCCTAGAGTCTACGTAGACGTTGAGATTCATTAAAAAATGTAATCATCCTTTTCACGGAGCTCGCATTATGCAATAATGCTCGCGCTCACATTCTTTCCAAGCCGTAGACTTTGCCGTAAAGGTTCAAAGACTACACATTCCTCAACAATATGCCTTACGGTTTGCACTATCCTGCAAACAGTGCACCTTGGCTGATCCTCACCGCAGAGAAGATGCGAGATTTGAATTTGGCCTATCCGCATACGAATAAGAGCCATGTTCTCTCTACGGCTCAGGTTTACAGGTGCTGGCATCTTACTAATGCTTGGCTTGGCCTGTTTGAGCTTTTCCGTGAGGTTGGTCTGCTCACGCTGCTATTTTTTATTAATGCTGAAACGTATGCACACTTTCAGGTCGTCTGGGCGTATGGGGATTTGATCCAGGTGGTCTGATTCAGCCACGACCCGCACGGCTTCGTCACCTACCTCATTCTCATGAATATTTACGTGCCCAGGCGTCCATACAAAAACGATGGATACGTGCTGGGGCACATGAAGTATCGCCTGAATGTCCATGAATGCTTGCATCATGCTCAACGAGTCAGAACAAATGAAAAATGTATTGCGAAGGTTTGAAAACTCTTCACAATATCGCAGGGCTTGCTAAACTGCATATTATTCAGCATAGTACACGGATGTCTGTAGGCAGAGCGACCAAGTGTGTGAACTATTGCGTATGCGTGTATACAGATGGATCCAAAACCATTTCTGGTGTAGGAAGCGTTATTGCCATTGGCAATAGTTCAAATACTTGGTTGCTCTCTTCACACCAGAAATGGTTTTGGATCCACCCATAACACGCACAGAGTAACATTATTCGCAATTGTAACATTATTATCAATTGTTGGAAGCAGGCCCGATAAAACTGGGAGCTGGTCTCTTCTTTGTGGAGATCAGTCAGTTCAAAGCGGCACCTAACGATCAGCTAAAACGGCCAACGGTCTAGTGACCGTAGCACGTCTCTCAAAGTCTCCTCAGAAATCTTGAAGGCCGGGAAATTGACATGATTGAGCTTGACCCATACCCTCACGACGTAATTGAGGAGCAAGCGCTCACGCCTCAACCTCATTGTGGGCAATCCAGACTTGACACCTCGACTCATAGAGGGACTCGTTCGAAATACAAGTCTAATGCCTGCGAAGTGAATAGGATCTGGGATTTTGAGCGTCAATGTCCAGGTGGAGAATACTACATAGCCATAAGCCATCCTGGACAGAACCAGCGATGAATAAAGCCACAGTAGCATCTCCCGATCCGAATCCCATGATGTACCAGACAATCCATTAAGTTCGTTCATTGCCTTGCGACAACTCACTGCCAAATATTAGAGGTGTTAACGCCACGTTAACTTCTTATAAAAGACAAGTCCCAGAAACCTAATACAGTCAGCACATCCAAGGCGTGATCCCATTAAGTAAAGGATCAGATTAGGATGTGCCTTGCATTCTTTGCAGAAAAGGGCCACTTTAGTTTTAATCATGAAAAATCGAAAACCAACACTTTCTGCAGAATGCACCAATTCGTTGATGCCAGGAGTCTCTTTTCATTTGCTTCCATTGAGGGAGCTCCATAAAAAATTGCAAGGTCATCAACGTACAGACATTGACGAATCGGGGCTGAAGCTGCGATGGGGTTGACCGCTCTAGTAAAAAAGATGACATTAAGCGTCGAGCCCTGGGGAAAACCATTCACCTAGGAATAGATCCCAGAGTCAGTGCCTCCAACCCGGTCACGAAATTTGCGGTCACGAATAAAGCTTTGAATGAACAGGGGCAGAGATCCTCTTAGACCTCAGTCATTCAGCTTCCTAAAAATGCCATACCTGCAAGTCATATCATATGCTTTCTCCTGGCCGAAGAACACTACCACAAAGTAATAACCCCGGAGATAGTTGTCGTGAATGTCATTCTCAAGGCGAAAAAGTTGATCCGTCGTCGAATGTTATTGGCGGAAACCAGGAGGATATTTACTTATCAGACGATTGATTTCCAGCCACCAGACGAAACGTCTGTTCACCATTTTTAACACATTCTCGTCTACGTTCCCTCCAACGTGGGAACTTGAAAACTTTCCATGAAAGTGTCCCAGTTGGCACGAAGAAGACGTCATCTTGGCGAAGAAGGATACGGCCACATCGGTGAGTTAAGAAAATTGTTGATGGGTAGATGGCCACTCCCTGAGATCAGGAAGTAACATCGATTCCAGTCGATGAGCCAAAGCCGGTGAGAATACTATCAGATCATTTCACCAGTCCTGGCATTTAAACGTGTTTTCTCACCGGTATTTAAAAGAAACGTGTTTGACTCATCCAAAAAAGTTTCAATGAGTCTCCCACGTGTGTCTCTTTGCTCACAGCCCCACAATAGATTGTGAACGTTAAAATCACTTAGCAACAGAAATGGTTGTGGAAGTTGCAAAGTCAAATTTGTCAGATCTTCGATAATCCAATCGAAGTCTGGCAGATAGGTTGTCTATATTATGAATTCGAGCGATCCATATATTCTAACAGACCTTCCGTTATTAATATTGTGACACCTTCCCTTGCTCAAATATCTGGCAGAAAATCCTGTTGGCGGAAGGTATAACCCTTCAGGGTATACGTCTCCACCGGGCTAGGATGTGACTCTTGTATACAAACTGTCGAGGTATTTTTGCACCCTTTATCTCTCAAAAGGAGCGCTGCCCAGATCTGCAACAGATTCCGATAGTCGATAGAAAAAAAAAATATATTAGTAAAAGTTTTACTAAATAGTTTACTGGAACGATACGCACGTTTTTTTTTAAAGAAAAAAAAATAAATTAAACAAAATTTTTAAGAAACAAAAATCTAATTTTATTTGCTTTTAAAAGAATTTGAATCTAATTTCTTTTTCAACAATTTTTTTAATTTTACAATACAATGTCAATTTTCAAAGTTTGAACTAATCGTACAAATGCCACTTTAACTTAACCTTTATCACACGAATGTTAATTTTTAACTTTGAAACTAATCGAACAACAGTCAATTTAAAACTTTGAACTGATCGTACAAAAGTTAACTTTAAACTGATTTTTATTAGCACTGATCGTGACTCTTTTATACCCACCATGGGTCTTTCTAGAAAACAGTTGTTGATGTTTTGAAGAAATATTTTTTTGAAAATAAATTTTTGCATGGAGGTTTCTCGAACAATTTAGTTCATCAACAACCATGGGCGCATTCGGAGGTTCTGACTAACTAAAAAACTCATTAAAAATTATAATGCTCCGCCAAGGCCCGAACCAGAATGACACCCCTCTTGTTTGATATTTAACTGTCCACTTAATGCACACGACCAGTGTGAATTCAAAATTTATATACAATTTTACGATACATAGATTACTGTAAGCTAGCTTACTTCATCGTCTTGACTTGTTTTGACATAGTTTTATTTATGTATCCATGTATCCAACATGTATCCATCAAAATATATATTTTTTTCAAAATTATCGTATAATTTTTGATCTGATTAAGATTTCATTATTTATAAAATAAATTATATCTGATTTCATAATTATTCCTTTTGACAAAAAAAACCTTCTTTCGAAAGGAAAAAAATTCAGAATCGATTTTTAATTTTCTTGTAATTTGTTGATTTAAAAAAAAACTTTTAAACATTAAAAAAAAAATTAATCAAACAAGATCTTATTGTTTTCTCTTTGCAATTTCAATATAACAAAAAAACTCCTTGTTTTTCCTTGTTTAGGAGAAAAATATTTTCTCTTAATATTTTTCTATTTTATAATTAAAATATGTGCTGGATCCAGAAAAATTATTTTCAATAATTTTCAATACACCAATACAGTATTGGTTTGAACTTGTTTTTTTTAAATCCTGTGGTCTAATATTATCTATTATACACTGCACAGCAAAAAAAGCGGCGCACTTTGAAAAATTCATTTAAATTATTGTACATGAACTACATTTTTAGAAATTTGGATATGTTTTTGATGAAATTGCAAAAGAAAACCTTTTAATTTGACGTGGTAAACATCTCAAAATTAAAATTTCGTTCGTTTTATTTTAAAGTACCCCCTTCGGAATTGTTTTTCAACTGCTTTTGAGACTGCCCAAAGGCTTTTTATGAATCCTAATATTGCTACTTATGCAAAAACTCTGAGAAGAAGACTTGCAGAAATGAACTCACTATTCAGAAAGCCAGTCGTAGCACCATCTCTGCAAATCATCGAAGAACCAGCCTAAAGCGCATAGCGTGTAATGTAAATGAATGGAAGAACTTCTTTGTAGATGAGTCTCGATATACACTGCATCTGCCAGATCAATATGCAAGAGTCTTCTGAAGGTCACGTAAATGTTGCTCTGAATGCAGGGTTATTGAAAGACTGTAATTCGGAGGGGTTCATTGAGGGGGTTCAGATGCTACGAGTGGCTTTTTGGATTGCGAGTTCATTTCAGCAAGTCTTCTTCTAAGAGTTTTTGCATTAGTAGCAACATTAGGATCCATAAAAAGCCTTTGGGCAGTCTCAAAAGCAGTTGAAAAACAATTCCGAAGGGGGTACTTTAAAATAAAACGAACGAAATTTTAATTTTGTGATGTTTACCACGTAGCCCAGAGTGAACTTCCATAGAATATCTTTAACCCTCTTGGTAGCTCACAGGGGCTCATAATAGCTTTAGTGCAGGAAAGGGAAGTAATCACCTAAGATGTCGTAGTGAACTTAATTAAAAGTGTGCCCTACAAGGCTTGAGGCAGTCATTAGAGCAAAAGGAGGTAATATCCACTGTTAAAAGTTTAATTCCTTCCAAAAACCTATAAAAATATATATTTTTTTTAATTTCAAAATATATGAAAATTTGCCGTATTTTAAATTAATATTTCTCTTGCAAATTAAACGGTTTTCTTTTACAATTTTACCCCCACACATCATCAAAAACATATTCAAATTTATAATAATGTAGTTGAAATGCAAAAAAATTCCAAAAAATAGAATTTAAATGAATTTTTCAAAGTGCGCCGCTTTTCTTGCTGTGCCGTAGAGTCTGAGTTTGATAAATTTATTAACGGCTAAAGATTAAATATTAAGGTAAATATGGGTTTTTACAGTTGAAATATTTAATTTAATAATTTTTGAGTCAGCATAAATCTAACCATGTTGTTATTTTTTACTGTATTCTTGTAAACGATTTTATATTAATGTACTTGTATAAACTTGTAATTATTGTAATTTTTGATGTTACAGTGCATGATAAACTCCTGAGAGGGACGAAACATTGCACATAAATAATAAAAATTTTTAAGTAATAAAAAAAATTAACGTATCCACAATAAACCTGTGAACATCTACAATAATTTAAAACCATGGATATAAGTACAATTAATTTACAAATCAGATAAAAAGTTGTAGAAAATTAATTTAACTAAAATTTAGTTTCTTATCATTTTTTCTGTTACATAAATATTTACAGAAGTATTTACAATTTAAGATTTTAAAAGTTAAAATTCTAAATATCTCTGTACACATTAATGCATTATATTAATGCTATTATTTAATAAGTGATATTTTTTATCCCAATTGTTGAGGAAAATAGCTTAGTTTACGCAGCTTCTGCGTGAAAAATTTTTATTCTTCTATTTCTTAGGGTGTTTAAAGTGGAGTATTCCTAGCGGGAAATATATGGGCAAATTTTATCCATTCATGAGATTAAAAGTAATTTCATGCTCTAGAACACATCCATAAAATTTTAGCTATATTTTTCCTTTTTTAAGTTTGATTAAACTAATTAATTATGAGTGAGAGACCAAATTAGTTAAGGATGTTCCAGCACTGTGTTATGCAATCAGTGCAACAAACTGGTTAGATTTTATTATAGCTACAATACACATATACAACACATAGACAAAAAAAAGTTCACATATACAAAATAGTGTTATGTTGAAGAAAAGGAATAATTTAAAACTTTTATATTTCGAAAACAAAATGGTAACAGACGATTTTTTTAAAAATTTATATAATAAATATTTAGCTTTACTTTCCTAGATTTTTTTGAAATTCTGTCGAGTATTTTTTGTAATACAACAGATTATAGTTGGGCGGGCATGAAGTTTCACATGCTTCTAATGAGAGAGAGTCAGAGAGAATAATAACTTTGATATTAATTATCTCGCGTTCTAAACGGTCAAAAATTCTGAAACATTGGGATTTATTAGAAAACGTTATTTTTAGCCTGTGAAAAAAATGAACAAAACCTGTCAAAAAGTAGTGGTATGCTAAAACATCCTTAACTGTATATTTTACTGTTCACACACGTCATGCATAAAAATATCACTGGTGCATATACCAACATTCTAAATACATATGTAGTAAACACATGAGTACGTAAACTGCAGTAATTATAGATGTTTTTGTTAAATTTGGGGCCAAATTGTTAACTTATAGCACGCAGAAAAATTCAGCTCGAAATCTATTTTCATTTTTTAGTTATCGTGTTCACGGACAAACAGACGTATATGAGAAATTGGCGTAATTAAAACATTTTATGAACATATCCAACATTTTTTTTCTGCGATCCATATTTCTATCAGTTACATTCTTGTCTTTCAAGAGAATAGGTAATAAAATACATCCTCTTTTGATGTGAATATTTTCTGATTTTTCGTTCTTGACATTAATAATTGCCAATCCTCTTAAATATATCTATTAATTTATAGTGTTTACCCAGTTTTCAGGATAAACTTCCCTGTTTCCTAATAACTTTCTTTTGCATTGTCTTATATCATCACACTGTCGCAAAGTTTGCCGCTCTTTCCCTCTTCTGCCTACCTGTTATTCGACCTTCTTTACCAAGCATTCCACCAGACATAGTTGTACTCTAACCATTTATTCAAAATAGTCTCAGTCTGGTACCTAACAATGCAGTTTCTTTTTGCCTTTGAATTGCCTTGAAGGTTTCTGAAAGATATGTTTCATAAGAGTTAATGTGTGTGCTCCATACTTCATCACGGTTCTTGATTCTAACAGAAGAGAATAGAAAATTTTTATTTTGTTTGCCTCCCAAATACAGCCTACTCCAGCCCGCTTCTTCATTTGATTTCAATAAGTTTGCCTAGTATTTGGTAACGTTTTTGGTCTTGTTGTTGTTGACGGCTATCTATAATTGCCGACTCATTATTTTATAGGTGTTGATTAACATTCCAATATTTCTCAATTAGTTTTTAAGGTCTATATTATAAGATATTTTTCATCATTTTCACAAATAGACATAATAGTTAGTCGTAATTTACTCTTTGACAATTATAAATAGATAGAAAGCCGAGATCAATAGACAAAAATAAAAATAAATAGAAAATTAACTAAATTAAAATATACTTAATTAAAATATACTAAATTTAAAATATAATAAATTTTAAATTATATTGAAATTACTCTTGTTAAAATTTCTTTCATTCACATTTATTCCTGTTACTTTACTCTTATTAAAATTACTTTTATATTGTCTCAGGATGTGTTACTCGTCGTTAATTTGGTGACAATTTCACCATCTTTCATGGTTTTACTCTGCTTATATATGTTTGCCTGACCTTTGATACTATTTTAAGATTGCACCTGATTGGTGCTGAGTTATGCGTTGCGCAGTGAATAGGTTTTTGTATTTTGACATCTTTAGAGAGAGATGGACATGTTGGCAATTAATTTTACCGTAAGATTTTGATTAAATCTGAATTTGGGATCGGTCCATTGTCTAGATTTATTTATTCTATTTATTCTATAACCAATATTTGTCCCCTTCAGCTTTTGAAGGATGCACCCTTGTGGTGATATTAAAAATTCTGATTATATCTAGAGCACGGTAGTGCGCAAGGCCGAGATTTAAGGGAGACTTTCGGACTTTTCACTACAGTGTATATATTTTATCGTTAATTTAGGCTCATTTTTTGGGTGCTGTATCTTTTGAACGGAAAGAGCTACAGGGTTGATATTTCGAATATAGATACTTTACGGAATTATAAGAACCAATGTTTTCAATCAATGTTAACGAATTAACCGTTAAAAAGTTATTTCACTTCAAAAACGCAAAATTCGTGGGAACGCCCACAATTCTTGGTAACTAATAGATCAAAATGATTAGCTACTTCCAGATATGCTGTAAAGTTGATATTGGGCATGTAGATAGCTGTAGTACCCAAACCGACGGGAAAATTGCAAAAACTGGAAATTTCTATCGGAAAAGTGGAAAATTTAACATTTTTTGTTTTAAGACTAGTTTAACGCAAACTACCATGTAGAGAACGATATATCATATATACCTATTAATTTTTATACCATATAGAAATAAACATTGCAATTTGAACACAGCAGTATGCGTTGATTTTAAAAGTTAAGCTACGGAAGCCTCGGAAAATTGGAAAAACATCCTCCAAAATTATGTTTTTCTGTTCTATAAATGCTATAAAGTTTGAAGTTTCACTAATCGACACGAAATAACGTCATAATTAACAGAATATTTTGAAAAATTTCATTACCTACATCGCAACCACACCGAAAATGGGAAAAACATCCCTAAAACTTACCTCTTTACTTCTATTCATGATAGAAAGATCAGTTTTTTTCCATCACAACCCTTCGAACTTGGTAAAAACACCCCCAAAACCAACCTTTTTGTTCTATACATACAACAAGATGCAGTTTTTTGCAATCGACGCTTAATAGCTACAAATTAGGAAGTTATTTCGAAAAACTTAATATATTTTTTTGCAAACTCCCGAAAATTTGAAAAAACACCCCCCAAAATTACGTTTTTCAGTTCTATATATGATGAAATGATGGAATTTTGACCAATCGACCCGAAATAAAGTCAAGTTAACAGAACACTTTGAAAAATTTTTTTACCTATAACGCAAACCTCCGAAAATGGGAAAAACACCCCTTAAACTGCCTTAAGGCATTTTGATCAGACTAAAAATATGACCGCTAGAGAGTGATTTATGTATTCTAAGGAAATTCGCTAAGTTGACGCAGCTCCTGCGTAACGAATTTTTTTTTGGTGAAGTGGAGCCAACGGGTCAAGTCATTTCTTCAAAGACTATAACGTTGATAATCAATTATCTGTAATAAACGATTAGTTTAGAAGTCATAATCGAAACAAATCAAATAACATCTTATATATACTAAATTTTATATAGTTATTTTAATAAAAAATATATCACTCTTATTTCACATTAATTTGTGGCGTTTTAATAAAAGGCCTATGATATATGATCGATGAATATTATTATCAATAATCCAATGTATAAAATTTATGCTTTCTTTTCAGTTTTCTTTGGCAATAACACTGCTTGAATATTTGGTAATATACCGCCTTGGGCGATTGTTACACCAGATAATAATTTATTTAATTCTTCATCATTACGAATTGCTAATTGTAAATGACGAGGTATAATACGAGTTTTCTTGTTATCACGAGCTGCATTACCAGCTAATTCAAGAACTTCAGCAGCTAAATATTCCATAACTGCTGCCAAATAAACTGGAGCACCAGCACCCACTCGTTCAGCATAATTTCCTTTCCGCAATAATTTGTGAATTCTTCCAACAGGGAATTGTAATCCTGCTCGACTTGATCTTGACTTTGCTTTACCCTTAACTTTACCACCTTTACCGCGTCCAGACATTTTTGTATTTTTTTTTATTAATAAAAAAAATAAATGGGTAACACTTGTATGTTTATTGTACAGAATCTCGTACAACAATGTTAAAATTTTAAGGTTATTCAATTAATTTATAATATTTATTATTTATCATATGTTAGGTATTAACCAATAGTATTATAGAAATGTCATAGACCAATGAGCGCACAGCATTCATATATCATGTAAGATCGGTTTTCATATATATATATCATAAAACTGGGTAACTATTTTGAGCCATTCGATGTTAGATGTTGACACTGTTAACATCGCTGTATCGAAACAATTTATCTCAAATTTTATCTGAGATCTCTTACCTGCGATCATCTGACAATAAATTTATTTATTGTCGGAAACAAAAAATTTTTTCGTTTTTTCTTCTGGGTTTTTACACTCTATTGAATCTATTTATAATACATTATTATACTGGATTCATGCTGAGTTGACAATTCAGGAAAAACCAAAGAAAGTATTATTTCGTTCTTTTACGAATTTACCTTTGACAATATTTTATTAGATTCTATTGTCGGGGACTTTTGTAACAGAACTGAATTTTAATCTTTTTTATATTCAAAATAAAAATAACCTGAAATATATTTCTTGATTGTAACTCCTACAACCATTAAATACTTTTCAGTTTATTTAGGCGCCTTTATTTAATTTTTTAAATTTAATGTGTATTTCTTCTGTTATCTAGGTTGGAATTTAAACTGAAGATGAACACCACCGCCGGCATGGCGGTGGCACCGAAGCCAACGATATCCTCCACATCAACATCGACACCAGCAGCAGCATCATCAGCATCAACAGCAACAGCATCACCAATGGAAGAGGACGGGTTTAAACCCGTCAGCAACAAAAGAAAGAAGCGATCGTTGGCCCCAACCGTCCATAAAAAAGCGGCAACTGAAGTCAGCAACAGATATGGACTGTTGGTCGATGTCACCGAAGCTGTGTCAGCAACTCGACCTGCAGCAAAGAAACCAAGTCCCATTGTGGTTCACATGGGTCTCACCAATTTCAAGCAGGTCGAGGAAGCCATAAAAGCGGCAGCCAAGGGCTCGATCAGGTTCACTTTTGGGCCCAGCACAATAAGTGTCCACTGTGAAACCGACTCGGACTACACCAAATGTAAGGCCAAGTTAGAGGCGATTCAGTTGCCGTTCCACTTTTACGGCAATAAAAGTGACCATGAACCAAAGTTCATTGTTCATGGCACCATGCGCCACCACACCGACGATATGGTGGCTGAAGAGCTCAAAAAGTGCGGCCTTAAGCCTAATAAGGTCGTGCTTTTCAGCAAAACTGGAGACGAGAGCGTAAGGGTATCTCGTCTCATCCAATTAGAAAAGGGGACGCAAGCACAAAGCGTCCTCAACGTAAAGTGGATTTGTGGTGTCAGAGTTGGCATCGAAAAGTATATCAACAAGCGGGGAGCCATTCAATGCTACCGTTGTCAGGTATACGGGCATGGTTCACGGAACTGTCGAGGAACTGTGCGTTGCGTGAATTGTGGTGAAAACCACGGCTCACGAGAATGCGCAGTCCCGCGGTCGGATCCTGCGAAATGCTGCAATTGTAGCGCTTCGCACCCGGCTATGGACTGTCCCGCACGCAAGACATACGTGGCGGCGGCGGCATCCCGCTCAGCAGCAGTAGGAGCGAGGCGCAAGGCCGCTCCGGGCGTGGCGCAAGGCCGCCCAAAACCACCATCGCTTCAGGCCAGGGAATTCCCGGCCCTCCCTCACGCAAAAGAGGTCAACAAGCCAAGCAGAGTTCCAGCCAATAGGAAGCCAACATCTTCACCATCGGTTTCAACAAAGTACGTTCCAGCACCTGTGCCATCAACCAATCCGTGGTTCCCTAAGAAGAATTCAGAAAAGGAGGTAATCGACATTTTGTGTAACACCCCTCTTTCACCATTTAACCCATTCCTGACCGAGGCCCTAGAATCCCCGGCATCTCCAACTCCAACGGAGAACAACGCTTTTGACTTCATGGCCCTCCTGAAACTCAGGATTGAAGTGGAGACTGCATGGAAATCGTGCAATTCGAACTCCGAAAAACTCCTCGTGTTTTTCAAGATGACTGCTCATCTATTCGAAAATGGCATCCCATCCTTCTGCTAGGTCCCAAATCCGATTTCTACAGTGGAACTCTCAAAGTCTCCTTCGCAAACTTCCAGAGCTTCACTCATTTCTCCAACAGCATCAAATCCATGTTGCCGCCATCAGCGAAACTTGGTTAAAGCCGGACAAGAGAACTAGAATCCCAGGGTACTTTACCTATCGCCGCGACCGAGCCACCAGAAATGGTGGGGGCGTTGCTCTTTTCGTTCGACACGATGTCCAGCATTCTCTCTTGCCTCCTGAAGATGGTAGTCTTGAAGCCATCTCAATTCTTATTTCGGCTAATAGTGGTAGCTATAAAGTTACATCTTTGTACAACCCCCCTGATAGACTCTTACAGGGAAAAGATATTGACCGCGTTTTAAGGACCCATGATCGCGCTGTGATCATGGGTGATTATAATGCGCGCCATATATCATGGAACTGTATGTCTAACAATTCTAGCGGGAATGCACTTTTTGCACACTCCCTCAAACGTAACTTCATTGTTGCGTACCCTGAGGAACCCACGTATTACCCTGATGCTGCCCACCGCCTACCCCAAACCATCGATTTAGCGATACTCAAGAATTGTGACCTTCTGTCGGATCTTGATGTTCACTTGGATTTGCAGAGTGACCACCGCCCTATCACTTTCACCCTAGGTGAAATGAGGGGTGCTGTAACTCTGCAGACCAGGCTGGACTTCGAGAAAGCGGATTGGAAACTTTTCAAACAGTATCTCAACGTCGAAACTTTGATCACTCCACAGATCAAAACGACCGAACAGATAGATTTAGAGGTTAGTAAACTGACGGGAAATCTCGTAGCTGCTACCGAAAAATCTATCCCTAAGAAAACTCGATCTTTCGGCTTTCAACTTAAATTAGATGATGACACACTACGACTTATACGGACTCGGAACAAACTACGTAAATTTTGGCAAAGAGTTAGGCTGCCTGAGCTTCATGACGCCATGAAGCAAATGTCAGCTGATATTCGAGGAAAAGTCACGCGCACCAGGGATGAAATGTGGGATGAGAGGATTTCGGCTCTGACCACTCGTGACAATAGTGTCTGGACAATTGCTAGAAATTTGCGTAAACGTTCCAACAGACTGCCCCCTCTTTTGTCAGAAAATGGGTATCTCTACTCAGATTCAGACAAAGCAAAACTTCTTGCTGACACCTTCTCTAAGGCGCACAGTTTAACAGGTGGCGACGAATATCACGACGAAGAAACGGCCCGCTTGGTGTCCGAATCTTTGGAAAATATTCGCTCTTCCATCATTAACCCAACCGAAGTCGAATGCGTATCACCTCAGGAGGTTTCAAACATTTTAAGAAAACTTAAGTGTAGGAAGGCTCCCGGTGATGATGGAATAACTAACGTTGTGCTCCGCTATCTTCCCCGGAAGACGGTTGTACAGCTCAGTTACATCTATACTGCGTGCTTGAGACTTGGTTATTTTCCTGACCTTTGGAAAGCTGCCAAAGTGCTAGCTCTTCCGAAGCCGGGAAAGCAACTTAAGTCGCCCTCAAGCTACCGACCCATCAGTTTGCTGCCATCTCTCAGCAAGGTCATGGAGAAAGTAGTTTTGAACCGGCTGCAGTCGCATGAAGATATCCACGGACAATTGATTCCCCAACAGTTTGGTTTCAGATCAAAACACTCAACAGTGACTCAGCTTCACCGACTCACTGATCATATTTCTACTGGATTTAACTGGAATAAATCCACAGGCATGGTCCTTTTGGACATCGAAAAAGCTTTTGATACGGTTTGGCACGATGGACTTATCCACAAACTTTCCAAATTCAACATACCTACCTACATCCTGAAATTCCTGATTTCCTACCTATCTAACCGAAATTCCCGAATTCATCTCCAACAAAGTACATCGAACCAATACCGAGTAAAGGCAGGTGTACCTCAAGGCTCCTTGCTAGGACCCCGCCTCTTTTTATATTACATAAATGATATCCCGAAAGATCGAGCTACCGAAACGGCCCTCTTTGCTGACGATACAGCAATCTACTGCACTTCCTGGCAGCCGAAACTTATTTCGAGCTCCCTCCAGTCACATTTATCCACGCTTGAAAGCTATTTCAAGAAGTGGAAAATCAAAATTAATCCTACGAAGACTCAGTCCGTCTTGTTCACAAAGAAGGCTAAATTTTCTTCTTACCCACTTGAACTGAAAATGTTTAACACGGCAATCCAACAGACTCAAAGTGTTGAGTATCTGGGAGTAACTCTTCAAAGACAGTTGAATTGGACGAAGAACGTTAAAAAACGTCTCGCCCTTGGAAACGCATCCTTTGCGGGGTTATACCCACTTCTCAACATTAGGAGTAGATTGGACGAACGATTGAAACATCGACTTTACAAGTCATGTATTCGGCCCGTACTCACATACGCTGCCCCAATTTGGTCGAACGCTGCACCATCGCAACTCGCGAAAATGCAAAAATTTCAAAATCGTTGTCTTCGGACGATTTCGAAAGCCCCCCTGCGATATCCGGCTGAATCCCTCCACCGAGAAACTGGGCACCCTACTATCCGAACATTTATCCAAACAACCGCTAAATCCTTCTTCCAATCATCCCGCACAAACCCGTTCCCGGAGATCAACGAACTGGGCCGTTTTGACCCAAATACGTTGCTCTTCAGAAACAGATACCGAATGCCACACGATGTCGATTGCAACTAATTCTGTTGTAATCTAATTTGTACATACTTATTTATTAACTTATTTATTTATTTATTTAAGGTTTAGTTCTTAGGGGTGGCTTATCCACCCAAATTAGGTTAAGTTATGATTTCAATGGTTTTTATATAAATTTTTTCCATTAAATTTAAACGATGTATATTAAATTCTACAATAACTCGATGTATTTTATTCATAAGATGATTGTATAGGTGAAGTCTAGGCTAGGTACTATAACTTTAAGATGTTTTGTAATAATTAACGGAAAACGGAAGATTTAATAAATTCATTTTGAACTTGAACTTGAACTTGTAACTATTTTTATTGACAAACAGATTGCTTTGTGAGAAGTATCAATTGTTAACAAAAATGCCACCTAAAACAAGTGGAAAGGCAGCCAAAAAAGCTGGTAAAGCACAAAAGAATATATCAAAGAGTGATAAAAAAAAGAAGAGGAAGCGTAAGGAATCATACGCAATTTACATATACAAAGTATTGAAACAAGTACATCCTGATACTGGTATATCTAGTAAAGCTATGAGTATCATGAACAGTTTTGTTAATGATATTTTTGAACGTATTGCTGCTGAAGCATCACGTTTAGCTCACTATAATAAACGTTCAACAATTACAAGTCGGGAAATTCAAACTGCAGTTCGACTATTATTACCTGGTGAATTAGCAAAACATGCTGTCAGTGAAGGTACTAAAGCTGTTACAAAATATACAAGTTCAAAATAATATAATTCGAAGTGATATTTAATAAATATACAAACATCATCCTATGAAATCGGCTTTCTTTTTAAGAAAGCCATCAAATATTTTCAAATAAGAGTAAACTATTATTAATATCAAATATAATAATATTTTTATAATTTAATAAATATTTGGTTGTAAATATTATTTGATCATACATTTTTTTAAATATTTGAATTTTTTTGGATGCATTTCATGTCAATGTTGCAAATTTTGAAAAATCGGAAAATTTTATAAATATATATTTATTATATAAATAAATAATAATTACTCTTATTCGAATAATTTTTTTTTTTTTTTTTTGTATTTTTTTTTTTTGTTTATTTATTTATTTAAAAAAAATATATTCGGGGGTTGGGGAGACTTTAATTAAATTTGAAATGCAAATCCCACCCATACCCCCGAATTACAAATTGTCCACCGCGACTGTTACGGCGACTATGAGATCCGTTACCGCGACTGTGTCGGCGACTGCGTGTGCCGTTGCCGCGACCGCGACTAAATCCATTACCGCGATAACTGGCTCTAAAACCTCTACTTGGAGCTGCAATAGGAGCTGCAACTGGCGCTGCATTTGGAGCTGCATTTGTAGTTGCAATTGGAGCTGCAATTGGAGCTACAATTGGAGCTGCAATTGGAGCTGCAATTGGAACTGCAACCTGAGCCAGAGATTCCTCTTGAACAGTTTCAGTTTCAATTCCTCCAACAGTACGAATATCTGCGGTTGCTGAGTCTTCTTTATCAACGTCCATTCTAAAAAATTAATGTGTAAATATATATCGGATATCAAAAACATAAATGTAAGATAGGGCCGAGTTTTCGGGTAAATCCTTAAAGTAATAGTTCCTTTTTAAAAAGGGATGATATGAGAGTAAGTACCGAGCTATTAATAAAGTAAATAGCTCTAGACTTCATATAATAGTTGCTCCTTAAAAAGTGATGATATCCCAATAATGATCCTATTTACAAAGAGGTATTATATACCAAATTTTTTTTTACATTTAAACAATTTTCCCTAATTACTTTTTTTGGTAGATTTAATACAAATTTAGTAGATTAATTATTATATAGTATTAATTATAAATAAATATAATAGAATAAATTATTTTTAAATTACCATTTATATTAATATGTAAGTAAATTGCCATGTAGAAAACATAAAAAGTTAGAAAATATCATCTAAAATTCAATTATTTTTTGTCTGTTTAATTACAAACTAATTGATTGATTGATTAATATCGGGGTAAAAACTATTGCACTTCGACCCTATGGTCCATTGTGCACCCCCTCCTACCTCAGTCTGACGAGACTCGCTTCTCCCATATGTTGGCAATAGCCTGGAGCTTGCCTATCAGGCCCTCCCAAAGGTTCATATATTTGGGGTGAGATGCACCGAATATTCTGTATCTGTATCAGTTAAAGATTATGTGGCTGGATGTTTCTTTCTCCTCCCCGGCATCCAGATCAATTTAACATTGTTCCGTTTTGCTAGTTTCAGAAGTTCCTCTAGACATTCCTTGACTACCCTCGAGGTGACCTAAGTTCCAGAAAAGGCTTTTAAACCAGCTTGACTATTCGACAGAATACATACGTTCTGGTTTATGTAGCCTCTACGTAGGTTCTATTTCCCCAAGTTGAGGTTTATGTTTGCATTAGGTCTCTCACCGTAGATTCCTGCTCCTTGACAAACTAATGTTTTCATATTAAGTTTTCACTACTGTCATGTAAAAAAACAAAACGAAATTTTGCATGACAGTAAAAAGAAGAAAACACAAAATATAAAATATCCCTCTTAATATCAGAACAATGGAAAAATGTGAAAAGAATAAAGTTGTAAAAAATCAAATTTGCTACAATTCATAACCTTTTCATTTTTACTCAAACTCTAATGTGTACAGGTATATCAAGGAATTTAATTTTTAATTGTAAATATTTCTGTAAATATTAGTGTATGTAACAGAAAAAACGATTAGATACAAAATTACAGTAACACTTAATACCTACAACTTTACTTCTAATAAATTTTTCGATTTTTCAAATAATAAGGGAGACATGTCGAATTTTGTGTTTCCACCTCCCTTAAAACTACCCTTTCCCCTTGTCTGCTTTTACGACATTTCATTTTGATCAGACTAAAATTGTGACCGCTAGAAAGTGATTTATGTATTCTAAGGAAATTCGCTAAGTTGACTCAGCTCTTGCTATTAATATAATAAATAATTTTATTATATTAATAAATTAATAAATTCATTATATATTATTAAAAAAATGAAAAAATATTGATGTTTCGTTATATTTTCATGAAATTGAAAATTATATATTAATATCGTGAGTTTACGAAGTTGCAATACCATACGTCTTAGAATCTATAGTACCTACCCTAAGCTTTACCTATAATACATCATCTTATTAATTAAATAAATACATCGAAATCTATAAATATTTTACATTTTTTCTTAAATGGAAAAATCTAATATTTAACTTTTTATGTTTTCTACATGGCAGTTTACTTACTTATAGTCATTTACAGTATGGTCAATTTTTAAGAATTTTAATTAAAATACATGAATGTGTGATTTTTGTTTTTTATAATAATAAAAATTTATATTATTTATATTACAACAATCGTTATAATTCTATAAGTATTTTATTTATATTATTCTTTTATTTCAATTATTTTTTTTATTTCAATTTACTTTTTAATTTCAATATTTCTGTTTATTTTTAAAAAAATATGTGTAAAAAAATTTAGGTTTCGTTTATTAATCTCTTTTGTTAATGATACAAATTCAATGTAAGTTAGTTTTAATTTTACCAAACGTATTATTTACAATGTAACTCGTGAATGAGCAGTTATTAATATTAAAAATATATATATTTTTAAAAGAAAAATTTAAAAAATTCGTTACGCAGGAGCTGCTTCAACTTAGCGAATTTCCTTAGAATACATAAATCACTCTCTAGCAGTCACAATTTTAGTTTAATCAAAATGAAATGTCGTTCTGAAATGATTTTAGTATTTGCATGGCTAATTTTATTAATGAATGACATACGTCAAGGGGAAATGGGGGAATAAAGACAGAAGAAAACACAAAATATAAAATATCTCTCTTAATATTAGAACAATCGAAAAATGCGTAAGAAACAAAGTTGTAGAAAATCATGTTTGCTACAATTCATCTCCTGATCATTTTTGCTCAAACTTTAATGTGTATAGAGATATTAAGGAATTTAATTTTCAATCTTAAACCGTCAATATTTCTGTAAATATTAGGGTAACAGAAAAAATGATAGGAAACAAAATTACAGTAAAATTTAGTACCTACAACTTTACTTCTTATAAATTTTTCGATTTTTCGAATATTAAGGAAGATATGTTAAATTTTGTGTTTCCCCCTCCCTCTAAACCCCCCTTTCCCCTTGTTCGATTTTACCCATTAACGAACTTGATCTTTTGAATACCAAAAGGGCCTCAAATACCAAATAACATTCCAATCAGATCAAAAATGTGACCGATAGAGTGATTACAGACACATATATATATATATATGAATATATATATATATATATATATGTATATATATATATATATATATATATATATACATATGTCCATAGATATATATATACAAATTTCACAGATGGTGATTTTCGACATCTACTAGGTAGGATCGATGGATATTTGTAAAAATTTTTGCAAAATTTTGAAATCGGTACGAGACCAATAGCTCTATTTCCTTTCAGGAAATTCGCTAAAAATGCGTAGGCAGGAGCTGCTTCAACTTTGTGAATTTTCTTAGAAATTTGGAATTTGAGGCTCTTTTGATATTCAGAAGGTCAAGTTCGTTAATGGGTAAAATCGGACAAGGGGAAAGGGGGATTTACAAGAGGGGAAAACAAAAATTTAAACATATCTCCCATAATATTTGAAAAATCGACAAATTTTATAATAAGTAAAGTTGTAGGTATTTAGTTTTACTGTAATTTTGTTTCTTATAATTTTTCTATTGTTACACTTATATTTACTGAAAAATTGACGGTTTAAGATTGAAAATTAATTTCCCTAATATCTCTGTACGCATTAGAGTTTGAGCAAAAATGATAAGGCAATGAATTGTTGCAAATTCGATTTTTTACAACTTTATTCCTTTTGCATTTTTCGATTGTTCTAATATTAATAGAGATATTTTATATATTATGTTTTCTTCTTTATTTATACCTCCCCCCCCCCCTCCATTCATCTCGACGTATGTCATTTAACGATAAAATTGGACTTGTAAATAGTAAAATCATATACAACATTTCATTTTGATCAAACTGAAAATGTCAAATTGTGACCGCTAGATAATTATTTATGTATTCTGAGGAAATCGCTAAGTTGAAGCAGCTTCTGCGTAACGAATTTTTTAGCAAATTTTCTGAAAGAAAATAGAGCTATTGGTCTGGTACCGACTTAAAAATTTTTGCAAATGTCCATTGATCCTACCTAGTAGATGTCGAAAATCACCATTTGTAAAATTTATATATATATATATATACATATCTATGGACATATATATATATACATATATATATATATATATATATATATATATATATAAATATAATATATATATATATATATATATATATATGTCCATGGATATATATATATATATATATATATATATATATATATATATATATATATATATATATATAAATATTTTATATTTAAAAAAACTGTTTGTTATGCATCTAACGCTTCACATTTATATCAAAACTATGTATGAATAAATAATAGTTTAAAAAAACTAAAAAACGCGCTTTTATAGAAAATCTAACTAAAAAAAAATTCTTCAGGAGCTGCTTCAACTTAGCGAATTTCCTTGGAATAAATAAATTACTCTCTAGCGGTCACAATGTTAGTCTGATCAAAATGAAATGTCGTATCTGAATTTAGTATTTGCATGGCCAATTTTATTAATAAATAACATACGTCAAGGGGAAAGGGGGGCATAAAGATAGAAGAAAACACAAAATATAAAAAATCTCTCTTAATATTAGAACAATCGAAAAATGCGTAAGAAACAAAGTTGTAGAAAATCATGTTTGCTACAATTCATCACCTTATCTTTTTTGCTCAAACTCTAATGCGTACAGAGATATTGAGGAATTTAATTTTCAATCTTAAACCGTCAATATTTTTGTAAATATTAGGGTTACAGAAAAAATGATAAGAAACAAAATTACAGTTAAACTTAGTACCTACAACTTTACTTCTTATAAAATTTTCGATTTTTCGAATATTAAGGGAGATATGTCTAATTTTGTGTTTCACCCTCCCTTTAAACCCCCCTTTCCCCTGGTCCGATTTTACCCATTAACGAACTTGATCTTTTGAATACCAAAAGCGCTTCAAATACCAAATCTCATTCCGATAAAATGAAAACTGTGACCGCTAGAGTGATGACAGGCACATATATACATATATATATATATGTATATATATATATATATATATATATATATATATATATATATATATATATATATATATGTCCATAGATATATATATATAAATTTTACAGATGGTGATTTTTGACATCTACAAGGTAGGATCGATGGACATTTGAAGAAATTTTCGCGAAATTTTGACTTCGGTACGGGACCAATAGCTCTATTTCCTTTCAGGAAATTCGCTAAAATAGAAAATAAAATATAATACATTTGGATTAAGAAAAGTGTAAATAAGAAACTAATGTATATTAATGGAAAAAAGCGTGGGTGTTAGTGTCAATAGTTATTCGATTAATATACATTAGTTTCTTATTTACACTTTTCTTAATCCAAATTTATTAAATTTTATTTTCTATTTTTAGCGAATTTCCTGAAAGGAAATAGAGCTATTGGTCCCGTACCGAAGTCAAAATTTCGCAAAAATTTCTTCAAATGTCCATCGATCCTACCTAGTAAATGTCAAAAATCACCATCTGAAAAATTTATATATATATATCTATGGACATATATATATATATATATATATATATATATATATATATATAAATATATATATATACATATATACATATATATATATATATATTTATATATATATTTATATATATATATAAATTTATATATATATATATCTATGGACATATATATATATATATATATATATATATACATATATATATATATATATATATATATATATATGTGTCTGTCATCACTCTAGCGGTCACAGTTTTCATTTTATCGGGATGAGATTTGGTATTTGAGGCGCTTTTGATATTCAAAAGGTCAAGTTCGTTAATGGGTAAAATCGGACCAGGGAAAAGGGGGGTTTAGAGGTAGGGGGAAACATAAAATTTGAGATATCTCCCTTAAAATTTGAAAAATCGAAAAATTTATAAGAAGTAAAGTTGTAGGTACTAAGTTTTACTGTAATTTTGTTTCTTATCATTTTTTCTGTAACAATAATATTTACAGAAATATTGACTGTTTAATATTGAAAATTAAATTCCTTAATATCTCTGTACACATTAGAGTTTGAGCAAAAATGATAAGGTGATGAATTGTAGCAAATTTGATTTTATACAACTTTATTCCTTACGCATTTTTCGATTGTTCTAATATTAAGAGAGATATTTTATATTTTGTGTTTTCTTCTTTTTTTATACCTCCCCCATTTCGCCTCGACGTATGTCATTTATTAACAAAATTGGACTTGCAAATGCAAAAATCATATATGACATTTCATTTTGATCAGACTAAAATTGTGACCACTAGAGAGTGATTTATTCTAAGGAAATTCGCTAAGTTGATGCAGCTCCTGCGTAACGAATTTTTTTTAGTTGGATTTTCTATAAAAGTGTGTTTTTTTAGTTTTTTTAAACTATTATTTATTTTTCATTTTTTTGTTGAATTTTCTATAAAAGCGTGTTTTTTAGTTTTTTAAACAATAATTTATATGTAAATCACGGTTATCATTATATTATGGATATTATGAAATAATAATAGTATGCGTGTTAGATTTGTCGGTACATTTATGTATGTATACGAACAAGACGTAACTACCATAAGTGTCTCTACGCGGTTGTGCTAAGCTGAGTGCCCGATCAAAGAGTAAGTCTGTGGAACTGCTCGCATGCGTAGTTCCCGCACTAGTTCTATCTCACTTACTCTCATGCAAAGGATGCGGAAAGAAATTGATGAATCCTGGTGAATCTAATCAGGATAATCCGATATTTTAATTGAATTATTGCATTGTCATCGGTCTTTGACAGGTGTGCAAAATTTGATTTAAATCTGATCGTTCAAAGTAGGAGAAAATCGAGCCCAAAAGGGTCGGTTACATACATACAAACATACATACAGGTGAAACTAATAAAAAGCGTATAAAAAAAGATCCAAACAAAAGTAGTTTGTTTTTATGAGATAAGAATATTTTGTTGTTGTTATTAAAGATGTTTCTTTTAGTTTGTATCGTTTATTTAAAAGATAATTTATACCATGAGGGCCATGGATCACACATATTACTATGGCTTTGCATTTTATTGTTTAATCTAAGTAAATTTTGTAATAAAATTTTTTCCACACCCTGTATTGTAACGTTATTTTCAATGTGCTTATGTTTAATCAAAAAAATTTGACTTAAATTTTTTTATTTGTTCAATCTAGTTTTTCACTAATTAATACGAAACCAACGTTGGTAGTAAGTAGACATATATTTATAATTTTCAACCGGTTTTATATATTTGTTTTATTAACAAAATTAATTAGTTGATTATCCAAATACTGATATATTTAAAAAACTCAATTGGACAATATCAATATCAAAATAATTTTTTCATTTAAAAAAAATATTGAACTAATTAAAAAAATTTTTTTTTCTATATTTTGTTAGCATAACATTTATATTTCTTTATTTAAATTTTATTAAAAGTAGTTTTTTTACAGGCATCTTAGGTATCAAAGTGATTTGTGTCCTTATATTTTTTGATTTGTTTGGTGTTTACTAAATCCATAACAGTTCTTACTTTAGATCGCAATATGGATAGGTACATAAAAGATATCGTAATAGATGGAAAAACTATTTCACATACAGTTATATTAATGCCTCCAGACGGAAGCTGCCTTTTTCACTCAATTTCATATAGACTGTATGGGGAAAATTTTTTTAAGTATACACAAAAAGTTAGAAAAGAAATAGTTAATCACGTTGTTACCAATTGGCAAGATTTGCAGTGTATGACGTGTAACGAAAATGGCAGCAATTATGATTCTATTGAACAATATCGTGAAGCCATGCTAAAACCTCATACATATGGCTCGCTCAGTGAAATAAAAGCTGCTAGTATCTTGTATAATTTGAGAATGCAAGTTTACCAATCAGACGACATGAAGTGTATAGTTGATTTTAATTCAGAAAAAAGTCAGATTGCAGTATTACGTTTTTCTGGAAATTTTCGATCTGGACACTTCGATATCTGTATTCCAATAGTTGCTTCCGAGAGATCTAATGAAGAAGATTCTCAAAATATTCAACAAATAGGTGATGATATTTTTGAAAATGGTATGGATAGGTACAGAAAAGATCTTATAATAGAAGGCAAAATCATCCCGCATACAGTAATATGCATGCCACCAGACGAAAATTCTGTATTTAATTCAATATCATATACGCTGTATGGAGAAAATTTTTTACAGTATACAGAAAAGGTTAGAGAAGCAACAGTTAATTACGTTATTGACAATTGGCAAGATTTTCAAAATATGACTTGTAACGAAAATGACAGCACTTATGATTCTATTGAACAATATCGTGAAGCTATGGTAAAACCTCATACATATGGCTCGTTATGGGAAATACAAGCCGCTGGTATCTTGTATAATTTGAGAATGGAAGTGTACCAATCAATTGACATGAAGTGTATAGTTGATATTAATAAAGAAAAGAGTCAGATTGCACGACTATGTTGTTTCGGGATTGGTGTTTCTGGACACTACGATGTATGTATTCCAATAAATACGCCCGAGAGTTTAAATGTAGAAGAATCTGAAAATATTCAGATTCAACAACCAGGTGATGGTATTATTGAAAATGTCAAAGAAACAACTAAAATAGGTTCGGAACAACCAAGGAAAAAGAAACTCGGGCGGCCAAAGAAAAAGAAACTCGGGCGACCGAAAACTTCAGATAAAACTCGCGAGGAACAAGTTCGTGATGCGCAGGAGCGATACATAAAAAAAAATCAAAATGTAAATATGAAAGCAGTGTCAGTATTTGGTAAAAAAAATCCTGACATAAAAACCAAATGGGTTAAGAAATGTAAATTACGAAAAAATTTAGAATTTTCGGGAAATATTGAAAATATTACTGCGCGATTAACGCTTGTAATTGGAGATCGTTTAGAAGCTGAAAAGAATATAAAATGGGTTTTACAGAATCGCAAAAGCTTAATCGGCAATTATTTAAAATCATTTGAAAATTTAAAAAAAATCATGGTAACAGGACTTGAAAAATGTCGAATATTACCTAACGACTGTCATGATATACTTTCCAAATTTCAGGCACTTTTAGGCAAATCTTTACATTGTCCTACACAAGAACCGTATTTCACTGAAACTTCGTATAAATTATTGGAACACGGTAGTGTAGCCGTTATGAATAATAATGGGAGAAGTGTTTTACACGACTCCCAAGAAAACATTAGAAATAAAAGAAGAGGTGAAAGTTGGACATGTGATATAAAAATTTGTTTATTAACTGAAAAAATGGTAACAAATTTGGAAAGAAAATTTATTGAGCTATCAGAGTGCCCACCAAAAACTATTTATAAGTTTATGTTAAGTGAAGAAAATTCATTTAAAAATAATCTTGAATTTTTTAATAGTTTAAAGAGTCATTTTCCAAGTATCAGAACTATGATTAGACAACTGTATGAAATGAAATCGTATGTTTATAAAATATATGAATTAGATAATGCTTTAGAGGACGTTAATATAGATAAACTTAACGAATTATGGAATCCGGCTAACATTATAATGAACAAAGGACATGATGTATATAATGTGGATTGCGATTTGTCCGATTCGAATTTAAATGAAGACCAAATAATAGAAAAATATCATACTTCATTGACTGACATGAAAGAAAAATGTCTAGATACGCCAAAAAATGAGTGTATATCTTGTCAAGGACTTTTCTGTTTAAGAAATTTAACATCTCTTTCAGCAATACGAAAACCATTAGAAAGTAATTACTGGAAAAGATTACAACAGTTTATTGAAGATAAAAAAGTCAAGTTGAGTAATTTTATTTGTACTACATGCTTATTGAACTTCCGATCGAATAAACTTCCCACAAAATGTATTCTTAATGGACTTTATAATGCAGAAGTTCCTGATGAAATAAGAAAATTAAATGAGTATGAAAAAATTTTAATCCAACGAGCAAAAGCCTTTCAAGTAATTACATCCATGGTTCCTGTTTCCAAGAAACGCATACCTAATAGACACGCTATTAAAAAAGTGAAAGGCAGAACATTTCATCTACCACTACCATTGGAAGCGACATTAAAAAAAATACCAAGATCAGAAGAGCCTTTAAATACAGACCATGAATTATATATTCTTGTTAGAGGACATCCAACAAAAAGTAAAATAATATGGCAGGATCTTGTAAATTTAGAGAATATTTATAATGCCTTAAAGTTTTTCAAATATAATAACAAACATTATTCTGGTATAGTTTTACCGGAAAACTTTCGACAATTACAACATCATATAGATTCAGATATACAATTTGAAATTGAAACGGTAGATCAAACGAACCAAAATATTGATGGTGCATTATTAACACAAGTAACTGAAAAAAATCAACATGAGTACGAGCAGTATACTATATATCCTCTTCATGAGCGGCGACAAAATAAATCTGCGGCATCTGTTTATCAAATGTTGAAAGTGAACGCTCCACCTTTAGATATTCGGGACAAAGATATTGATGTAAAATGTTTTCCAGATTTGTATGTTGATGGT
This sequence comes from Nineta flava, assembly GCA_963920215.1. Taxonomy (NCBI): domain Eukaryota; kingdom Metazoa; phylum Arthropoda; class Insecta; order Neuroptera; family Chrysopidae; genus Nineta; species Nineta flava. Next base: position 56,176,490 of record OY986042.1, on the reverse strand, counting down.
AAATATGGTCAATTTTATCCCAGAGAAAAAAAAATCACATCAGCTGAATTTATTAAATCCAAGTTGATGTCGTGTCACGCCCAATATAGACGTAACCATCAATATCTTTTTTATTTATTGAATGATGCAAATATGCGTCAATTGAGTGCTGGTATATTTTATATGATGAATATAACTAAGCAAAATGAAAAGTTAACGAAAAAAACTTATTTAGAAATGATGGAAAGAGAAGAACTAGAAGGAGATTTGACTGCAATATTTAGCCATTTACGGAACACAGAACAATATTGGAGAAAGCCTAGAAATGAAGTGTTGTGTATGACGAGATATTATGGACCAGCAACTTGGTTCCTGACTGTCAGTCCATCAGAATGGAATTGGACTGATCTAGGGCAATATATTAAAGATATCAATGGCCCTGATATGGCCAAAAAGTCGATTAGTGAAATAATTGCTCAAGATCCCGTAGCAGTTTCAAGATTTATTGATCTTAAATTTAAAGCATTATTAGGTTTTCTATGTTCAAAAGACGAACCTTTAGGAAAAGTTGAACATTATTTCTGGCGTCGTGAGTATCAATCCAGAGGATTACAACATTTTCATTGTATGTTGTGGATAAAAGATGCACCTATACTTGAACAGTCTACCGTACAAGACGTGGCTAATTTCATATCAAAATATGTAACGTGCGTTATTCCAAACAAACAAAATTCACCACAATTACATGATCGAGTTATGAATTATCAACTTCATAAACATAATAATTATTGTTTAAGGAATAAAAAAAAATCAACTGGCTATATTCGCGTTTGCAGATTTGGTTTTCCACGTCCTGTAACAGATCAAATGAAAATAATAGGAGTTACAGAATCAGTAGCAGCAACGAAAACTCTATCAAATAAGAGATTGTACAATATACCTAGGACAAAAGAATCTGTTTATATCAATGACTATAATCCAGTAGTACTTTTAGTGTGGAATGGAAATGTTGATATTCAGTTCATTGGTGAAATTACTACAGTATTGAATTACTATATCACTAAGTATACAACAAAGGGCGAAAAAAGTCATGTAACAGAAATGTTTGAAATTATAAATTCTACAAAAACATTAACGAGTCGACTTTTTAATGTTGGTCTTCGTGCACTCAATAACAGAGAGTGCGGATTACTTGAAGCAAGTGATACTTTGCTCGGTTTATCCCTTTATGGAACTGACCCTGAAACTATTTTCAGATGGCTTGACGTGAAAATACATCGTAATCGCAGAGTTAAATCTAAGAAAGATATAAATAATTTGCATCCAAATTCATCAGATTTATTTTACAAATCATTGATTGATGATTATTATCCAAATAGACCTGCAGAGTTAGAAGAAATGAACCTTTATGATTTTGCCAGATGGTATGACATTGTCAATAGTCGTCCTGTTTATAGTAATGATGAATGTTATCAAATTGGTGATGAAAAATTTTTAAAAAGAAGAAAACGACCATATTTAATCAATCATTATCCACTTGATATTAAAAAGTATCCAGAACAATATTACTTTGCAATTTTACTTTTGTTTATGCATTGGCGTAATCTTGTTGAATTAAAAAAAGGGCAAGATTCATATACGGAAGCTTTTAATATAGTTAAAGAAACTATAAACGATGGTGTAAATTACGGACAGCTGCAAAATGACTACAAAGAAAATTTGGAGAAAGCATTTGAAATGATCGAGGAGAAAATAGCTGAAATACAAGAGAACAGGCAAAACGATGCAAATGAACATGATGATGATGCAATCGAAAATCCAATAGAGTTTGAACCAGTACAAGCAATTAATGCAATGGATGATTTTCGATTAATTATAAATATATCAGATCAAGAAATGAAAGAAATGATTGATAATTTAAATTCAGACCAAAAACGTATATTTGATAAAATTCACGAAACATTGGACAAAAATTCGAGCACTCTTAGACTTTTCGTGAGTGGTACAGGGGGTACGGGTAAAAGTTACCTAATAAATACAATATAACAATGGGTGTCGAAAAAATTCAATAAGACTGTAGCTGTTACTGCGCCCACTGGGATTGCGGCGTTTAATGTTAATGGGCTAACTGTCCATAGGTTATTACAACTACCAGTTGAACATGGATTAACACCTAAATATAAACCGCTTTCAGATCAAGTTTTAAAAGTATTACGAGCTGATTTATCGAACATGATGCTTATAATCATAGATGAAGTGTCAATGATTTCCAACATAACTCTTATGTATATTCATTTACGTCTAATGGAAATATTTGATACCTCCGATAATGAAAATGGCTGGTTTGGAGGGAAACATATTTTGGTATTTGGAGATTTGTTACAACTACCGCCTGTCAGAGAACAATCACCTTTTGAAGATATATCAGCTAAAGATATAAATAAACTGATAGGTTCATTAAGTGATATTACAAATTTGTGGAAAAAATTATTTAGTTATGAAGAACTTTGTATTAACATGCGACAAAAAAATGATAATGATTTCATGAATCTGTTGAGTCGATTACGATTAGGAGTTATAACAATAGAAGATTCTAAATTATTATCTTCCAGATTGCTGAAATTTAATTCCACTTCTGTTAATGACAGACTTCAAGAATTGACAGTTCACCTCTCATCATTACCTGAGAGCACAGTTTGTTTACTGCCAACAAGAAATATGTGTGCTCAACTTAATGAAGCAATGTTAAAAAGAATTGAACAACCGGTCATAGAAGTAATTGCTATTGATGAGGTTGAATGTCGAAAATCATTTTCTAAAAAAGTTCGTGAAATATTAGATAAGTATGAAGATGATTCATCTATGACAGCAGGTTTAGAGAGAAGAATAAATATAAAAATTGGAGCTCGTGTAATGCTTCGAAGAAATGTCGATCTCAGTTTAGGACTTGTTAATGGTTCAATTGGTAATGTGGAGCAAATCTTTCGGGATATTGACGACATAAACAAAATTAAGAAAATTCGCATAAAATTTACACATGGCTTGGTACACGATTTGGAACCAGTTAAAAATAAATTTGAAGTTTTCTATCACGCGTTTGTGTATCGTGAGCAATTTCCAATATGTCTTGCTTACGCTATCACTATTCACAAAAGTCAAGGTTTAAGTTTGGATAGTGCACTTCTGGATATAGGTTCCTGTATATTTTCCTGTGGACAAGCATATGTTGCGCTATCTAGAGTTAAAAATCTTACCGGAGTTCATCTTATTAATTTTGATCCAAGCCAATTACAATCACAAAAGAGTGCAATAATAGAATACAACAGGCTCAGAACGCTTTATCGTCCTGATTTATCGAAACTACCATTCAAGAAAAGTCATCTGCAAGACGTTACAGATAGAGTGTGGTCAAAACATCCACACACCACAGCAGCTCAAAAAATAGTTGAATCAATAATGGATAAAAAAAATCCATCTAAACGAAAACAGCCTACATCCAAGAAAACATCAAAAAAAAAAAGAAGTTTGATTGTAGTAATTGAATAAATGAATAATTGTGACTTTGAATAAATTAAAATAATGTGATGGATTCACTTGTTGGAAATTTGTAATTTATCGAGGATTTTGGATTATTTAATAAATGATTTTATTTTAAAAATCAATGCGATTCTGTTAAAAAGATTGATTTTTTAATATATAAAATTTAATTTTTAGATAAAATTACTTTTACAAATTATGATTACATTAAAATTCATTATGAGTGTAAAAAAAAAATTTATTAATACTAATAAAATGAAAAATTGAAATTGATTATCCTTTTTATTATACTGAACAATTAATCTGAAATTTTTCCGATTATTGATTCAATTTGTACAATATTTTGTACATTAACAACTTTATGACGATATAAATTATTATTTTAATTTTAATTCAAAACTTAATGTGAAGTATAATGAACAGCTGAATAAAGTACTCATCTTGAACAGGAATAAAATTAACGACATTAAGAAATATATAAATATTGTCGTTTTGAAAAAACTGTCAAATGTTGTCTTATTAATAGCTAGTTCAGAGTTATCACAGAGTTTTTGTATGTCAATTGAAAAATTATAAACGTACTCCGAATTTATACGTAATGTATCCTATATTGTTGTATGTACATCAATAGCGAAGAGGTTATAGATCAAATCAATTGTAAATATCAATGTATAAATTATTTTATTATCACATTTAAGATTTTTTTTATTTTAACTAAGTATTATTAAATTTATATTTTTCATTTTAATCACATACCATTTTTAATTATATATGCATTTTAACATAAATAAATACAGAATTATAATAACATAACAATTATTGAACAATTGAATCCAAATAATCACTTATAATTGAATTCAAATGTTATAAAGACGAAAAAATGAAATAAAGATTTTATTTATAAATTTCGTACTTAGAATTACCTGCGAGAAGTTTCTAAATTCATAAAAACAGCAATTGGTTTGGTGTTATAGGAAAATGTTAAAACAAACAAACAAGCTACAAAAAATAAATATATCGTCTATGCAGTTCAAAATCGGAAAACAACTATTTCAACATCAAATATAAAATATATTCATCTATCAAAATGGCCTCCCTATTGGAGGCCACAAAATAATTTTTAATAAGAGTAATATATTTAATTATTTATATATGAGTAATATATACATATACATAAATATATACGTATTGGTCAATAACAACAAAAAAAAAAGAGATGTATTAAAATATCAACAATAATAATCCATCAAGTAAATCCAGTGAGTAAAATCGATCGGTAAGTCATGCCTACGATTATAATATGACAGCCATACTATATTGATGTTTCAGCCTTTCAAAAAGCGAGCAGAGCGAGTTGACGTTATATAACGCGAAGCGGTATCCTTTGTAAATGTGAATCTACAAAGAGTAAAGTATCGCGAAGCGTAAAGCAACGCAAAGTATACGCGAAGCGTAACAAAACGCGTAGCGTTTTGTGCGAAGCCTTCGGCTTTGTATATTTAAGCCTTTCAAAAAGGATTGATATCCGACCAAAAACATAAATGTAAGAAAGGGCCGAGTTTTCGGGAAAATCCTTAATGTAATAGTTCCTTCTTAAAAAGTGATGATATGAGAGTAAGGACCGAGCTATTTACAAAGTAAATAGCTACAGACTTCATATAATAGTTGCTTCTTAAAAAGTGATGATATGGAAGAAAGGACCGAGCTATTTACAAAGTAAATAGCTCTAGACTTCATATAATAGTTGCTTGTTAAAAAGTGATGATATGGAAGAAAGGACCGAGCTATTTACGAAGTAAATAGCTCTAGACTTCAGATAATAGTTGCTCTTTGAAAAGTGATGATATCCCATTAAAGAGCCGAGCTATTTACAAAGTAAATAGCTCGGTAAACTATTAACTAAAAAAAAATAATGAGGGGTAAATTGATTAAATGTAAGAAAAAATTTGGTTGAAATTTATTTCATAAGTTTTCCCTTAGTATGTTTTTAAAATTTTATAGAACGCGGCAAGTTATTTTTTCTGATGATTTCAAATATTTTTAAACTTGCCGCGTTATAAAATTTTAAAAACATACTAAGGGAAAACTTATGAAATAAATTTCAACCAAATTTTTTCTTACATTTAATCAATTTACCCCTCATTATTTTTTTTTAGTTAATAGTTTACCGAGCTATTTACTTTGTAAATAGCTCGGCTCTTTAATGGGATATCATCACTTTTCAAAGAGCAACTATTATCTGAAGTCTAGAGCTATTTACTTCGTAAATAGCTCGGTCCTTTCTTCCATATCATCACTTTTTAACAAGCAACTATTATATGAAGTCTAGAGCTATTTACTTTGTAAATAGCTCGGTCCTTTCTTCCATATCATCACTTTTTAAGAAGCAACTATTATTTGAAGTCTGTAGCTATTTACTTTGTAAATAGCTCGGTCCTTACTCTCATATCATCACTTTTTAAGAAGGAACTATTACATTAAGGATTTTCCCGAAAACTCGGCCCTTTCTTACATTTATGTTTTTGGTCGGATAGTATCTACTTGACATATCGCTGTACGCATATATATCGACGAATAATGCTTGCTTATCTAACAAGACCATTTAGATTGTCTAACTGTATTCGATTATCGAACTAGATCAATATCATCGCTACGTACATCAAAAAGTATCGCTAAAATTTTTTCACAGTCAACAAACGTTGGGGTTAACGGAAAAAGAATGTTCTACATTTTTTTAAAAGATAATTTTCATTGTCATAAAGTTTTTCAGCTGGAAAGCTTCCTACTTAACTGGTTGGTATTACTATAGCTTTTTCTTCTATTTATGCAAGCAACTATATGTGTAAGAGTAAATCTAATTTTTTTGTTTTTTTGCAAGCCTATCTAATAAAGCATTGCCTGAATCAAGTTCATAAGATGAACATTTTGACATGATTCCAGTCATTAGTTATACTCTTTATTCAAGTCGTAATTTTTTTCCCAATTTTCTACCGAGATATATCTCGAAAACAGTTCCAAAAACAATTACTTTTACAAACAACCTGAATAAAAAATATTAAAAATTCGCTACGCAGGATCTGCATCAACCATTATAGTTTGATAAAAATGAAATTCCGTATCTAATATAATTTTGGTATTTGCAAGACCTATTTTATTAATAAATGGCATACGTCAAGAGGAGAGGGGGCATAGAGAAAGAAGAAAACTAAATATCTCTCACGGTTCCGTTGACGTCCCGCGAAGTCTATCTAACTAACGATAGATAGACTTCGCGATAGGTAACTGATGCTTCGTGATAAGTGTCTATCGTTTCGCGAAACGTGATTGTTGCTTCGCGATTAGTGACTGTCGCTTCGCGATAAACGACTGTCGCATTGTGATTTTTGGCTGTCGCTCCGCAATTAGTGACTGTCGCTTTGCAATAAGTATACATCGCTTCGTGATAACTGAATGTCGCTTCGCGATTAATGACTGCCGCTGCGTGATAACTGACTATCGCTCCCCTATAAGTGACTGTCGGTTCGCGGTTGGTGACTGTTGCTTTGCGATAAGTGTCTGTCACTTCGTGGTTAGTGACTTTCGCATCACGATAAATGATTGCCTCTTCGTGATATGTGACATATCGTTTCATGATAAGTAACTGTCTCTTCGCGATTAGTAACTATCGCCTTGCGATTAATGACTGTCGCTTCGCGATAAGTGACTATTGCTTCGCGAGAAGTATCTATCGCTTCGCGATTATTAACTGAGTCTTCAGAATAACTGACTATCGCTTCCTGATAAGTGACTGTCGTCGTTGATATATCGTTTCGCGATAGTGACTGTCGCTTGGCCATAATAATAAGAATAATAATAATAGTACAAAAAAAATTAAAAAACACAGTTTACCGTCACTTGACTATGTGCGTGTGGTGAGCTACATCGAAAGAAAAGAATAGAAAGAGAAAGATAATAATAATAATAATAATAATAATAATAATAATAATAATAATAATAATAATAATAATAATAATAATAATAATAATAATAATAATAATAATAATAATAATAATAATAATAATAATAATAATAATAATAATAATAATAATAATAATAATAATAATAATAATAATAATAATAATAATAATAATAATAATAATAATAATAATAATAATAATAATAATAATAATAATAATAATAATAATAATAAATAATAATAACAATAATAATAATAATAATAATAATAATAACAATAATAATAATAATAATAATAATAATAATAATAATAATAATAATAATAATAATAATAATAATAATAATAATAATAATAATAATAATAATAATAATAATAATAATAATAATAATAATAATAATAATAATAATAATAATAATAATAATAATAATAATAATAATAATAATAATAATAATAATAATAATAATAATAATAATAATAATAATAATAATAATAATAATAATAATAATAATAATAATAATAATAATAATAATAATAATAATAATAATAATAATAATAATAATAATAATAATAATAATAATAATAATAATAATAATAATAATAATAATAATAATAATAATAATAATAATAATAATAATAATAATAATAATAATAATAATAATAATAATAATAATAATAATAATAATAATAATAATAATAATAATAATAATAATAATAATAATAATAATAATAATAATAATAATAATAATAATAATAATAATAATAATAATAATAATAATAATAATAATAATAATAATAATAATAATAATAATAATAATAATAATAATAATAATAATAATAATAATAATAATAATAATAATAATAATAATAATAATAATAATAATAATAATAATAATAATAATAATAATAATAATAATAATAATAATAATAATAATAATAATAATAATAATAATAATAATAATAATAATAATAATAATAATAATAATAATAATAATAATAATAATAATAATAATAATAATAATAATAATAATAATAATAATAATAATAATAATAATAATAATAATAATAATAATAATAATAATAATAATAATAATAATAATAATAATAATAATAATAATAATAATAATAATAATAATAATAATAATAATAATAATAATAATAATAATAATAATAATAATAATAATAATAATAATAATAATAATAATAATAATAATAATAATAATAATAATAATAATAATAATAATAATAATAATAATAATAATAATAATAATAATAATAATAATAATAATAATAATAATAATAATAATAATAATAATAATAATAATAATAATAATAATAATAATAATAATAATAATAATAATAATAATAATAATAATAATAATAATAATAATAATAATAATAATAATAATAATAATAATAATAATAATAATAATAATAATAATAATAATAAAATAATAATAATAATAATAATAATAATAATAATAATAATAATAATAATAATAATAATAATAATAATAATAATAATAATAATAATAATAATAATAATAATAATAATAATAATAATAATAATAATAATAATAATAATAATAATAATAATAATAATAATAATAATAATAATAATAATAATAATAATAATAATAATAATAATAATAATAATAATAATAATAATAATAATAATAATAATAATAATAATAATAATAATAATAATAATAATAATAATAATAATAATAATAATAATAATAATAATAATAATAATAATAATAATAATAATAATAATAATAATAATAATAATAATAATAATAATAATAATAATAATAATAATAATAATAATAATAAATAATAATAATAATAATTAATAATAATAATAATTAATAATAATAATAATTAATAATAATAATAATTAATAATAATAATAATTAATAATAATAATAATTAATAATAATAATAATTAATAATAATAATAATTAATAATAATAATAATTAATAATAATAATAATTAATAATAATAATAATTAATAATAATAATAATTAATAATAATAATAATTAATAATAATAATAATTAATAATAATAATAATTAATAATAATAATAATTAATAATAATAATAATTAATAATAATAATAATTAATAATAATAATAATTAATAATAATAATAATTAATAATAATAATAATTAATAATAATAATAATTAATAATAATAATAATTAATAATAATAATAATTAATAATAATAATAATTAATAATAATAATAATTAATAATAATAATAATTAATAATAATAATAATTAATAATAATAATAATTAATAATAATAATAATTAATAATAATAATAATTAATAATAATAATAATTAATAATAATAATAATTAATAATAATAATAATTAATAATAATAATAATTAATAATAATAATAATTAATAATAATAATAATTAATAATAATAATAATTAATAATAATAATAATTAATAATAATAATAATTAATAATAATAATAATTAATAATAATAATAATAATAATAATAATTAATAATAATAATAATTAATAATAATAATAATTAATAATAATAATAATTAATAATAATAATAATTAATAATAATAATAATTAATAATAATAATAATTAATAATAATAATAATTAATAATAATAATAATTAATAATAATAATAATTAATAATAATAATAATTAATAATATAATAATTAATAATAATAATAATTAATAATAATAATAATTAATAATAATAATAATTAATAATAATAATAATTAATAATAATAATAATTAGTAATAATAATAATTAATAATAATAATAATTAATAATAATAATAATTAATAATAATAATAATTAATAATAATAATAATTAATAATAATAATAATTAATAATAATAATAATTAATAATAATAATAATTAATAATAATAATAATTAATAATAATAATAATTAATATAATAATAATAATAATAATAATAATAATAATAATAATAATAATTAATAATAATAATAATTAATAATAATAATAATTAATAATAATAATAATTAATAATAATAATAATTAATAATAATAATAATTAATAATAATAATAATTAATAATAATAATAATTAATAATAATAATAATTAATAATAATAATAATTAATAATAATAATAATTAATAATAATAATAATTAATAATAATAATAATTAATAATAATAATAATTAATAATAATAATAATTAATAATAATAATAATTAATAATAATTAATAATTAATAATAATAATAATTAATAATAATAATAATTAATAATAATAATAATTAATAATAATAATAATTAATAATTATAATAATTAATAATTATAATAATTAATAATAATAATAATTAATAATTATAATAATTAATAATTATAATAATTAATAATAATAATAATTAATAATTATAATAATTAATAATTATAATAATTAATAATTATAATAATTAATAATTATAATAATTAATAATTATATAATTAATAATTATAATAATTAATAATTATAATAATTAATAATTATAATAATTAATAATTATAATAATTAATAATAATAATAATTAATAATAATAATAATTAATAATAATAATAATAATAATTAATAATAATAATAATTAATAATAATAATAATTAATAATAATAATAATTAATAATAATAATAATTAATAATAATAATAATTAATAATAATAATAATTAATAATAATAATAATTAATAATTATAATAATTAATAATTATAATAATTAATAATAATAATAATTAATAATAATAATAATTAATAATAATAATAATTAATAATAATAATAATTAATATAATAATAATTAATAATAATAATAATTAATAATAATAATAATTAATAATAATAATAATTAATAATAATAATAATTAATAATAATAATAATTAATAATAATAATTAATAATAATAATAATTAATAATAATAATTATTAATAATAATAATAATTAATAATAATAATAATTAATAATAATAATAATTAATAATAATAATAATTAATAATAATAATAATTAATAATAATAATAATTAATAATAATAATAATTAATAATAATAATAATTAATAATAATAATAATTAATAATAATAATAATTAATAATAATAATAATTAATAATAATAATAATTAATAATAATAATAATTAATAATAATAATAATTAATAATAATAATAATTAATAATAATAATAATTAATAATAATAATAATTAATAATAATAATAATTAATAATAATAATAATTAATAATAATAATAATTAATAATAATAATAATTAATAATAATAATAATTAATAATAATAATAATTAATAATAATAATAATTAATAATAATAATAATTAATAATAATAATAATTAATAATAATAATAATTAATAATAATAATAATTAATAATAATAATAATTAATAATAATAATAATTAATAATAATAATAATTAATAATAATAATAATTAATAATAATAATAATTAATAATAATAATAATTAATAATAATAATAATTAATAATAATAATAATTAATAATAATAATAATTAATAATAATAATAATTAATAATAATAATAATTAATAATAATAATAATTAATAATAATAATAATTAATAATAATAATAATTAATAATAATAATAATTAATAATAATAATAATTAATAATAATAATAATTAATAATAATAATTAATAATAATAATAATTAATAATAATAATAATTAATAATAATAATTAATTAATAATAATAATTAATAATAATAATAATTAATAATAATAATAATTAATAATAATAATAATTAATAATAATAATAATTAATAATAATAATAATTAATAATAATAATAATTAATAATAATAATAATTAATAATAATAATAATTAATAATAATAATAATTAATAATAATAATAATTAATAATAATAATAATTAATAATAATAATAATTAATAATAATAATAATTAATATAATAATAATTAATAATAATAATAATTAATAATAATAATAATTAATAATAATAATAATTAATAATAATAATAATTAATAATAATAATAATTAATAATAATAATAATTAATAATAATAATAATTAATAATAATAATAATTAATAATAATAATAATTAATAATAATAATAATTAATAATAATAATAATTAATAATAATAATAATTAATAATAATAATAATTAATAATAATAATAATTAATAATAATAATAATTAATAATAATAATAATTAATAATAATAATAATAATAATAATAATAATTAATAATAATAATAATTAATAATAATAATAATTAATAATAATAATAATTAATAATAATAATAATTAATAATAATAATAATTAATAATAATAATAATTAATAATAATAATAATTAATAATAATAATAATTAATAATAATAATAATTAATAATAATAATAATTAATAATAATAATAATTAATAATAATAATAATTAATAATAATAATAATTAATAATAATAATAATTAATAATAATAATAATTAATAATAATAATAATTAATATAATAATAATTAATAATAATAATAATTAATAATAATAATAATTAATAATAATAATAATTAATAATAATAATAATTAATAATAATAATAATTAATAATAATAATTAATAATAATAATAATTATATAATAATAATAATTAATAATAATAATAATTAATAATAATAATAATTAATAATAATAATAATTAATAATAATAATAATTAATAATAATAATAATTAATAATAATAATAATTAATAATAATAATAATTAATAATAATAATAATTAATAATAATAATAATTAATAATAATAATAATTAATAATAATAATAATTAATAATAATAATAATTAATAATAATAATAATTAATAATAATAATAATTAATAATAATAATAATTAATAATAATAATAATTAATAATAATAATAATTAATAATAATAATAATTAATAATAATAATAATTAATAATAATAATAATTAATAATAATAATAATTAATAATAATAATAATTAATAATAATAATAATTAATAATAATAATAATTAATAATAATAATAATTAATAATAATAATAATTAATAATAATAATAATTAATAATAATAATAATTAATAATAATAATAATTAATAATAATAATAATTAATAATAATAATAATTAATAATAATAATAATTAATAATAATAATAATTAATAATAATAATAATTAATAATAATAATAATTAATAATAATAATAATTAATAATAATAATAATTAATAATAATAATAATTAATAATAATAATAATTAATAATAATAATAATTAATAATAATAATAATTAATAATAATAATAATTAATAATAATAATAATTAATAATAATAATAATTAATAATAATAATAATTAATAATAATAATAATTAATAATAATAATAATTAATAATAATAATAATTAATAATAATAATAATTAATAATAATAATAATTAATAATAATAATAATTAATAATAATAATAATTAATAATAATAATAATTAATAATAATAATAATTAATAATAATAATAATTAATAATAATAATAATTAATAATAATAATAATTAATAATAATAATAATTAATAATAATAATAATTAATAATAATAATAATTAATAATAATAATAATTAATAATAATAATAATTAATAATAATAATAATTAATAATAATAATAATTAATAATAATAATAATTAATAATAATAATAATTAATAATAATAATAATTAATAATAATAATAATTAATAATAATAATAATTAATAATAATAATAATTAATAATAATAATAATTAATAATAATAATAATTAATAATAATAATAATTAATAATAATAATAATTAATAATAATAATAATTAATAATAATAATAATAATAATAATAATAATTAATAATAATAATAATTAATAATAATAATAATTAATAATAATAATAATTAATAATATAATAATTAATAATAATAATAATTAATAATAATAATAATTAATAATAATAATAATTAATAATAATAATAATTAATAATAATAATAATTAATAATAATAATAATTAATAATAATAATAATTAATAATAATAATAATTAATAATAATAATAATTAATAATAATAATAATTAATAATAATAATAATTAATAATAATAATAATTAATAATAATAATAATTAATAATAATAATAATTAATAATAATAATAATTAATAATAATAATAATTAATAATAATAATAATTAATAATAATAATAATTAATAATAATAATAATTAATAATAATAATAATTAATAATAATAATAATTAATAATAATAATAATTAATAATAATAATAATTAATAATAATAATAATTAATAATAATAATAATTAATAATAATAATAATTAATAATAATAATAATTAATAATAATAATAATTAATAATAATAATAATTAATAATAATAATAATTAATAATAATAATAATTAATAATAATAATAATTAATAATAATAATAATTAATAATAATAATAATTAATAATAATAATAATTAATAATAATAATAATTAATAATAATAATAATTAATAATAATAATAATTAATAATAATATAATTAATAATAATAATAATTAATAATAATAATAATTAATAATAATAATAATTAATAATAATAATAATTAATAATAATAATAATTAATAATAATAATAATTAATAATAATAATAATTAATAATAATAATAATTAATAATAATAATAATTAATAATAATAATAATTAATAATAATAATAATTAATAATAATAATATTAATAATAATAATAATTAATAATAATAATAATTAATAATAATAATAATTAATAATAATAATAATTAATAATAATAATAATTAATAATAATAATAATTAATAATAATAATAATTAATAATAATAATAATTAATAATAATAATAATTAATAATAATAATAATTAATAATAATAATAATTAATAATAATAATAATTAATAATAATAATAATTAATAATAATAATAATTAATAATAATAATAATTAATAATAATAATAATTAATAATAATAATAATTAATAATAATAATAATTAATAATAATAATAATTAATAATAATAATAATTAATAATAATAATAATTAATAATAATAATAATTAATAATAATAATAATTAATAATAATAATAATTAATAATAATAATAATTAATAATAATAATAATTAATAATAATAATAATTAATAATAATAATAATTAATAATAATAATAATTAATAATAATAATAATTAATAATAATAATAATTAATAATAATAATAATTAATAATAATAATAATTAATAATAATAATAATTAATAATAATAATAATTAATAATAATAATAATTAATAATAATAATAATTAATAATAATAATAATTAATAATAATATAATTAATAATAATAATAATTAATAATAATAATAATTAATAATAATAATAATTAATAATAATAATAATTAATAATAATAATAATTAATAATAATAATAATTAATAATAATAATTAATAATAATAATAATTAATAATAATAATAATTAATAATAATAATAATTAATAATAATAATAATTAATAATAATAATAATTAATAATAATAATAATTAATAATAATAATAATTAATAATAATAATAATTAATAATAATAATAATTAATAATAATAATAATTAATAATAATAATAATTAATAATAATAATAATTAATAATAATAATAATTAATAATAATAATAATTAATAATAATAATAATTAATAATAATAATAATTAATAATAATAATAATTAATAATAATAATTAATAATAATAATAATTAATAATAATAATAATTAATAATAATAATAATTAATAATAATAATAATTAATAATAATAATAATTAATAATAATAATAATTAATAATAATAATAATTAATAATAATAATAATTAATAATAATAATAATTAATAATAATAATAATTAATAATAATAATAATTAATAATAATAATAATTAATAATAATAATAATTAATAATAATAATAATTAATAATAATAATAATTAATAATAATAATAATTAATAATAATAATAATTAATAATAATAATAATTAATAATAATAATAATTAATAATAATAATAATAATAATAATAATAATAATAATAATAATAATTAATAATAATAATAATTAATAATAATAATAATTAATAATAATAATAATTAATAATAATAATAATTAATAATAATAATAATTAATAATAATAATAATTAATTA